>JARQOD010000007.1:46166943-46258774 GCA_033576555.1 Oophaga sylvatica
CATTTAGGGGGATTTACAAAAGTAAAATACTCCCCCCTTTTGAGATCCCTCCAAAATTAAAGCAATTTTTTTAACTAAATCTTTGCATATGTCTATGTGCTGTGTTAATATACTTGCCTACATGTTGTGAATGGGTTTGAGATGAGTTCTGAGCAGAGGCTCCCTCTGGTGGTTACAAGCGGTGCTAGTGAAGATTGTGAGGACTGGGAATCAGGTGTTACTGACTGGTCTTATATAAGGGAGTCATTTTCCCATCAGGGTTGCCGGTGATCAATTGTTCTGGTTGAATCCTTCATTCCAGTTTCCCTTGTAGCCTGCTGTGTCGTGTCTGCATCTCCTGCTAACAGATAAGACTTTTTCTTCTTTTGTGTTTTGCTATATTTTTGCATTTTGTCCTGCACTTCTGTGGGGGCCTTCAGGGTCCCCTCCGGGGGCTTTTGCCCTCTCAGTTTAGTTCAGCCACTGAGTTTGTACTTTTCCTTTTTCCAGTTTTTTCAGTGGCTGCTGTTTTGATTTTGTTACACCAGAGAACTAATTTAGGTGGTAGAGGTCGTGTGATCTCAGGTGTTTTTTGAAATTAGTAGAGTTGGTGCTTTTCAGGGTTTTCTGGGATTGCAGTAAGTACCCTTCCTATCCTTTTCTATTTAGATAGTTTGGGCTCCAGCGTTTGCTCATACTATTTTCTTTCTGTGTCAGTATTTCCTCTTGTCTAACCGCCATTACATGTTTGGGGGCTTTCTATTATCTTTGGGGTTCTGCTCCGGGGCAGATAGCTTTCCTATTGCTATCTTTAGGTGTAGTTAGTTTCTCAGGCTGTGACGAGGCGTCTAGGACCAACGTAGGAACGCTCCACGGCTGCCTCTAGTTGTGGTGGTTAGTCAGGGTACTGCAATCTCATAAATTCCAACTGCTCTGGTGTATTGCCTTTTTTACCTGCACTCCTCAGCTACCGAAACATAACAGTATCACCGGCCTAAAATTGAAAATTGTATGGTACTCACAGAAGGGAAAAAATATTGTGAAAGAAAAAAGGTTGTCAGAGTTGTCAGAGATATTTTTCTGTTTGTTGCATTTTTTTTTCCCTCTGTATCTCTGGGTGCTGGGGAGGATCTTTTCTCCCAATGGAGTTTGCACAGTTGTCTGGCCGTGTGGATCAGCTTGCCACTGAGGTTCGGAGTATTGCTGCATATCTTGCTGGGTTGCCTGTTGTGGAACCTAGGATCCCCATGCCAGATTTGTTTTTGGGAGATCGAGCTAAGTTTCAGAATTTCAAAAATAATTGTAAATTGTTTTTTGCCTTAAAATCTAAGTCCTCAGGAAACGCAGCGCAGCAGGTTCAAATTATCATCTCTCTCCTGCGCGGCGATCCTCAGGATTGGGCTTTTTCCCTGATACCTGGGGATCCTGTTTTGAGTGATGTTGATGCATTTTTTCAGGCTTTGGGGTTATTGTACGATGAGCCTAATGTCACTGATCAAGCTGAAAAAGCCTTGTTGGCATTAAATCAGGGGCTTGATGACGCTGAGTTATACTGTCAGAGATTCCGTAGGTGGGCAGTCCTGACCAAATGGAATGACGACGCTTTGGCGGCCCTTTTCCGGAAGGGTCTGTCAGATAATGTAAAGGATGTTATGGTGGGATTCCCTGTCCCCTCTGGTCTCAATGATTCTATGTCATTAGCGATTCAAATTGACAGACGTTTGCGTGAGCGGAGAGGTATGCGTGGAAGGTGTTGCCTTGTGAGCCAGCTTCTGAGCCCATGCAGTGTGATGGAGTGGTGTCTGGGGCACAGCGTCATGAGTTTCGAAAGCGCAATGGGTTATGTTTCTACTGTGGTGATCCCTCTCATGCTATTTCAGTCTGCCCTAAGCGGGGAAGACGTTTTGCACGCTCAGTTGTCTTGGGTAGTGTTCAGACTAAGTTTTTATTAACTGTCACTCTGATATGCTCTCTGTCCTCATTTTCTGCTCAGGCTTTCGTTGATTCTGGAGCAGCTATTAACCTCATGGATTATGATTTTGCTAAACGTTGTGGGTTTCCCTTGATACCCCTACAGAAGTCTATTCCCCTACTGGGGATCGATTCTACCCCTTTGGCTGAGAATAAACCCCAGTTTTCTACTCAGGTGATAATGAGGGTTGAACCTGATCACCAGGAGTGCTGCAAATTTTTGGTTCTATATAATCTGCATGACATTATCGTGCTGGGTTTCCCTTGGTTACAGTCTCATAATCCTGTTTTGGATTGGAAATCTGTGTCTGTAACCAGTTGGGGCTGCCAATGTGTTAATACCAACACTCCTGTTTTTTCTGCCTCCCCCCAGGCTCAGGATGTTTCTGACTTTTTGATTGATTTTTCTGATGTGTTTAGCGAAAGTAAATCTGCATCCTTGCCTCCCCATAGGAGCTATGACTGCGCTATTGAATTAGTGCCGGGTAGTAAATTCCCTAAAGGTCGCCTTTTTAACTTGTCTGTACCTGAACATGACGCTATGCGGTCTTATATCAAGGAATCATTGGAGAAGGGTCATATCAGACCATCCTCTTCACCCTTAGGTGCCGGTTTTTTCTTTGTGGCCAAAAAAGATGGTTCATTAAGGCCGTGTATTGATTATCGTCTCTTGAACAATATTACTGTGAAATATCAATACCCGTTACCCTTGATTTCTGACCTGTTTTCCAGGGTGAAAAACGCTACTTGGTTTACCAAGCTTGACCTCAGGGGGGCGTATAACCTTATTCGCATTAAGCACGGGGATGAATGGAAGACGGCATTCAATACCCCTGAAGGGCATTTTGAGTACCTAGTGATGCCCTTTGGGCTCACTAATGCTCCTTCCGTCTTCCAGTCCTTCATGAATGACATTTTCAGGGATTTTGTGGACAAATTTCTGATTGTTTATTTGGATGATATCTTGATTTTTTCTAATGACTGGGACTCTCATGTGAAACATGTTCAAACTGTATTCCAGATTTTGAGAGAGAATGCTCTGTATGTGAAGGGATCAAAGTGTCTTTTTGGCGTACAGAGGATCTCATTTCTGGGATTCATTTTGTCCCCATCTGTTATTGAAATGGACCCGGTCAAGGTTCAGGCCATCTGTGATTGGGTCCAACCTACTTCATTAAAGGCTCTTCAGAGATTTTTGGGTTTTGCCAATTTTTATCGTAAATTTATTGGTAATTTCTCGGTTATTGTTAAACCATTAACTGATTTGACCAGAAAGGGTTCTGATGTGGTGAATTGGCCTCCTGAGGCAGTCTCTGCATTTCAGGAACTTAAGCAGAGATTCACTTCTGCTCCTGTTCTACGGCAGCCTGATGTTTCTCTGCCATTTCAGGTGGAGGTTGATGCCTCTGAAATTGGGGCAGGTGCCGTTTTGTCCCAAAAAGATCCAGAGACCTCTAAAAGTAACCCTTGTGCCTTTTTCTCTCAAAAATTTTCTCCTACTGAACGTAATTATGACGTGGGTAATCGGGAGTTATTGGCCATGAAGTGGGCTTTTGAAGAGTGGAGACATTGGCTGGAGGGAGCCAAACATCAGGTGGTGGTCCTTACGGACCATAAGAATCTGGTTTATCTGGAATCTGCCAAGCGACTCAATCCTAGACAGGCCAGGTGGGCCTTGTTTTTCACACGTTTTAATTTTGTGGTTTCCTTTCTTCCTGGCACTAAGAATGTTAAGGCGGATGCCCTCTCGAGGAGTTTCCTTGCGGACTCTCCTGAGTTATCTGATCTTTCTGTTATTTTGAAAGAGGGTGTAGTTCTTTCCGCCATCTCGCCCAATTTGAGACTTGCTCTGGAGGGGTGTCAGGAGGATAGGCCCGAGCGCTGCCCTGTTGGAAAATTGTTTGTCCCGGACCAATGGAAAAAGAGTGTGATGTCTGAGATTCATTGTTCCGCATTGGCTGGGCATCCCGGAATTTTTGGTACCAGAGACTTGGTTACTCGGTCCTTTTGGTGGCCTACCTTGTCTCGCGATGTCAGGGAATTTGTGCAGTCCTGTGGGACTTGCTCTCGCTCCAAGCCTTGCTCTCGCTCTAGTGGTTTGTTGATGCCATTGCCTGTGCCCAAGAGACCATGGACCCATATCTCTATGGATTTCATTTCCGATCTTCCTGTTTCTCAGAGAATGACCACCATCTGGGTAATTTGTGATAGGTTTTCCAAAATGATACATCTTGTGCCATTACCTAAGTTGCCTTCCTCCTCTGAATTGGTGCCGTTGTTCCTTCAGCACGTGGTTCGTTTACACGGCATTCCTGAGAACATTGTGTCTGACAGAGGAGTCCAGTTTGTTTCCAGATTTTGGAGGACTTTTTGTTCTAAACTGGGTGTTCAATTGTCTTTCTCCTCGGCATTTCATCCTCAGACCAATGGTCAAACTGAGAGAACAAACCAGACATTGGAGACTTATCTAAGATGCTTTGTGTCTGCTGATCAGGATGACTGGGTCTCTTTTTTGCCTTTGGCTGAGTTTGCTCTTAATAATAGGGCTAGCTCTGCCACTTTGATGTCTCCGTTTTTCTGTAATTCTGGGTTTCACCCTCGATTTTCTTCAGGACAGAAGGAGGCTTCTGTCTGTCCAGGTGTTGACTCTGTTGTGGAGCGTATGCAACAGATTTGGGACCAGGTAGTGGAGAGGTTGTCCCTCTCTCAGGAGAAGGCCCAGCGGTTTGCTAACCGGCATAGGACTGATGGTCCTCGGTTTAAAGTGGGGGACTTGGTCTGGTTGTCCTCAAAGAATATTCCTATGAGAGTAGCATCTCCTAAATTTAAGCCTAGGTTCATTGGACCTTATAAGATCATGGAGATTATTAATCCTGTTTCTTTTCGTTTGCTTCTTCCAGGGACATTTAAGATCCATAACGTGTTCCACAAGTCCTTGTTGAAGAGGTTTGTTGAGCCAGTGGTTCCTGCTGCTGTGCCTCCTGACCCTGTTTTGGTTGAGGGCAATCTGGAGTATGTGGTTGAGAAAATATTGGATTCTCGTTTTTCTAGACGGAAACTCCAGTATTTGGTTAAATGGAGAGGTTATGGTCAGGAAGACAATTCTTGGGTGTTTGCTTCGGACATCCATGCTAGGAGACTTATCCGTGCGTATCATAGAACTCATCCTGACCGACCTGGTTGCTCAAG
The DNA here is from genome assembly GCA_033576555.1 of Oophaga sylvatica. Lineage (NCBI taxonomy): Eukaryota > Metazoa > Chordata > Amphibia > Anura > Dendrobatidae > Oophaga > Oophaga sylvatica. Next base: position 46,172,083 of record JARQOD010000007.1, read on the forward strand.
TGAGGGTTCGGTGACCCCTCCTCAAGGGGGGGGTACTGTTGTGAATGGGTTTGAGATGAGTTCTGAGCAGAGGCTCCCTCTGGTGGTTACAAGCGGTGCTAGTGAAGATTGTGAGGACTGGGAATCAGGTGTTACTGACTGGTCTTATATAAGGGAGTCATTTTCCCATCAGGGTTGCCGGTGATCAATTGTTCTGGTCTGAATCCTTCATTCCAGTTTCCCTTGTAGCCTGCTGTGTCGTGTCTGCATCTCCTGCTAACAGATAAGACTTTTTCTTCTTTTGTGTTTGTGCTATATTTTTGCATTTTGTCCTGCACTTCTGTGGGGGCCTTCAGGGTCCCCTCCGGGGGCTTTTGCCCTCTCAGTTTAGTTCAGCCACTGAGTTTGTACTTTTGCTTTTTCCAGTTTTTTCAGTGGCTGCTGTTTTGATTTTGTTACACCAGAGAACTAATTTAGGTGGTAGAGGTCGTGTGATCTCAGGTGATTTTGAAATTAGTAGAGTTGGTGCTTTTCAGGGTTTTCTGAGATTGCAGTAAGTACCCTTCCTATCCTTTTCTATTTAGATAGTTTGGGCCCCAGCGTTTGCTCATACTATTTTCTTTCTGTGTCAGTATTTCCTCTTGTCTAACCGCCATTACATGTTTGGGGGCTTTCTATTATCTTTGGGGCTTTTGAGGCTGTGACGAGGCGTCTAGGACCAACGTAGGAACGCTCCACGGCTGCCTCTAGTTGTGGTGGTTAGTCAGGGTACTGCAATCTCATAGATTCCAACTGCTCTGGTGTATTGCCTTTTTTACCTGCACTCCTCAGCTACCGAAACATAACACCTACAGCAGTCGTCTGCGGGATCCAAAGCCATTTCATTCTGCTCAGTGACATCACTGCTCTTCAGACTACCCGGCTCACTCTATGCGTGAGCATAGAGCATGAAAGCCTATGGAGCATCGTTCCGATGCTCCATAGGCTTTCACTGTAATAGCCACTTATGAGTCACAAAGAGCGCAGTGTGACCCAGTGACGTCACTGAGGAGCAGATAGGCACTGGATAATCAGACAAGGCGGAAGTAGGAGAGTACATGAATAAACACATTTAGTAAAGAAAAAAATTTAATAGGAGAGCTTCCTTAATAATGGCATGTTTGACCAGGTCTCCAAAAATGTATATTTTATGCCCATTTCTTGTAAGTGATAGAGCCTCTCCCTTCCACACACACACAGAGTGCATCAGCAAAACTCAGTGATGTCATTGTGCAGCATACAGAATGCGGAGTGTTGGGTCAGGGGTCATATAGATTCCTGCCCTAACACAGGATCCAACGGTATCGGTGTCATGTTAACATGGAAAAGGTCAAATTAGCACTCGCTAGGAGATTTCATGCACCCAGACAGAAGAGGGTTTTGCATTGCCCCAAATCTTTGGTGCTAAGGACATCACTTTTTTTTACATTTTTTATTAGATTTTGCAATTGTAAGAAACTCCTGCCAAATACAGCTGTCACTGTGGACCCCACACCCTGCATTAATGACAGCTACACAGGTTTGTAGAACTACCACCAACCTGAGGTCTCGAGATATTGGTCACACAGCATTACTGTCTAATGGTTGAATGTAGAATTATATATGTAGAATATTTTTATTTTTTTGTAGTCCCTTCTCATGTACAGCACCATGGAATCAATGGTGCTTTATAAATAATAATAAACATGGTTTGTAATCTGATGATGCAATGCTCGATCCAGATAAAGGGAAGTTAAACTAGTGTCTTAACTGTCTGATCCTATCTGGACATAAAAGAATAGATAAAATAAAAGCATGGCTACAAGCAATGGCACACTAGACATGGTGCATCACGACTATGATCATCAATTCATATTGTAATATAATCCATTAAACCAAAGAGCTGTCTATCTAAAGTATGGACAAAATAAGACCTCCAAAACAAGAGATGTTGACACGTCCCCCTCTATAAGTTCCCTAATATGGTATAGGTTGTTGTTTTTGGTAACCAGATGTACCATTTAATGTAGATACATAAAGTCCTCCACCCGTGGTCAATATAAAATAAAACTGCCTGTCAATGAATTTTAACCCCTTAACCCCAAGGGTGGTTTGCATGTTAATGACCATTCCAATTTTAACAATTTTGACCACTTTCCCTTTATGAGGTAATAACTCTGCAAGGCTTCAGAGGATCCCAGTGATTCTAACGATGTTTTCTCATGGCTTATTGTACTTCATGATAGTGGTAAAGGTTCTTTGATATGACTTGCGTTTATTTGTGAAAAAAAAAAAAAAATTTGGCGAAAATTTTGCAATTTTCAAACTTTGAATTTTCACGCCTTTAAATCACAGAGATATGTCACACAAAATAATAAATAACATTTCCCACATGTCTACTTTATATCAGCACAATTTTGGAACCAAATTTTTTTTGTTAGAAAATCATCAGGGTTAAAAGTTAAACAGCGATTTCTCATTTTTACAACTTTTTTTTTTTTTTTTTTTTAGGGACCACATTACATTTGAAGTCACTTTGAGGGGTCTATATGATAGAATGGTGTCACTTTGGGGTATTTTCTAAAAACTGCACCCCTCAAGGTGCTCAAAATCACAATTAAGAAATGTATTAACCCTTCTGGTGCTTCACAGGAGCTTTTGGAATGCATGAAAAAAAAATTAACATTAACTTTTTTTCACAAAAAATTTACTTCAGATCCAAATTTTTTTATTTTACCAAGGGTAACAGGAGAAAGTGGACCCCAAAAGTTATTGTGCAAATTGTCCTCAGTACGCTGATACCCCATATGTGGGGGTAAACCACTGGGCGCATGGCAGAGCTCGGAAGGGAAGGAGCGCCATTTGACTTTCAACGCAAAATTGTCTGGAATTGAGATCGAACGCCATATCGAGTTTGGAGAGCCCCTGAGGTGCCTAAACACTGAAAATCCCCATAAGTGACCCCATTTTGGAAACTAGACCCCCCACGGAACTTTTCTAGATGTGAGGTGAGCATTTTGAACCCCCAAGTATTTCACTAAAGTTTATAACTCCCGGCCGTGAAAATAAAAAAATCATTTGTTTCCCACAAAAATGATCTTTTAGTCCCCAGTTTTTAATTTTCCCAAAGGTAACAGGAGAAATTGGACCCCAAAAGTTGTTGTCCAATTTGTCCTGAGTACGCCGATACCCCATATGTGGGAGAAAACTACTGTATGGGCACATGTCAGGGTTCGGAAGAGTAGTGAAGTTTTGGAATGCAGACTTTGATGGAATGGTCTGTGGGCGTCATGTCGCATTTGGAGAGACCCTGATGTGCCTAAACAGTGGAAACCCCCAAGTGACCCTATTTTGGAAATTAGACCCCCCAAAGGAACTTCTCTAGATGAGCCTTAACAGTGGCAATGCCCAACAAGCACCCCCTCTTTGGAACTAATCTACCGTTTCCTGGTATGTGAATTTTATAAGTGACCCCCGGATCTCACCGTAGCTCAGCCCAGCTGGGAACAGAGCCCAGTGACCGGAGGTAACCTCTATGACATCACCCCTGGTTATTGAAGCTGCGTTCCCAGCAGCTCATTCACCAGTGATTCTCAGCGTGGACAGTTGCATCTTGGCACCATCCAGGTTGAAAACTAATTATCCCCCATACATGGATTACGGCGTGGGACAGAACGACAGACAGGTATGGCATATTGTTGCTTTTTTATTTTACTTTTATTACAGGAGATCGAGGGCTTCGGTGGAATAGGCTAGGTTGTAGGTATGGTTTAATTGAGAATATTAAAGGAGTTGGTATTATTTTTTCAATTAAAGGACTTTATTCTGGCCGTGTCTTTATTTACAATACAATTATAGGATTAGTAATGGATAGGTGTCTTATAGACGCTTCTCCATTGCGAAGCTGTGGATTTGCTGTCACCTGATAGAAAGGTGACATCAACCCCACAAATATTACTCCACTTGCCACTGCTACAGGGTAAGTGGGAAGAGCCGAGCAAAGCACCAGAATTGGCTTATCTAATAGATGCGCCTTTTCTGGGCAGCTGCGGGCTGCTATTTTTAGTCTGGGGGGCCCTATATCAATGGCCCCTTACCAGCCTGAGAATACCAGCCCCCAGCTGTTAGCTTTAGCAAGGCTGGTTGTCAAAAATAGGGGGAGCCCCACGCCTTTTTTTTAATTTTAATAAAAAAAAAAAAAAAAACAGCGTGGGGGCCCCTCTATTCCTGATAACCAACCCTGTTGAAGCTTACAGCTGAGAATTGCAGCACGCAGCTATGATTTTTGCCTGGCTAATTATAGAAAATACAGGGGATCCCACGCCGTTTTTTTATTTATTTATTTATAGCGCAAGTGGCGGCTGATGAAGACTTATTAGCAGCAGCAGGGGTAGACTGATGGGAGTAATCGTCCCATCAGGTGCCACCTGCTGTCACTTTTTTAACTTAAATGTAACTCTCATCATTCTCCCCTGCTCACACCAATTGCCTGCAGAGCAGGGAGAATAAGAGCCGTGTTCAGCACCCAGCGCCGGGAAACAGCGCTTACTGCAACGCTTCTTCCCTGGCACCCATCCGTGTGGTACTGATGCGGCACACGCATGCCACACTTATTACAAACACTGACATCTCCGGTGCTGGAATTATGTGAAAGAGGTCTTGTAGTTTTTACGTTTGGCAGCTGTCACACACTAAAATACGCTTTTTATTGCAAAAAATAGTTTTTGCATCACCACATTTTGAGAGCTATAGTTTCTCCATATTTTGGCCCACAGAGTCACGTGAGGTCTTGATTTTTGCAGAACGAGCTGACATTTTTATTGGTTCAATTTTCAGGCACATGATTTTTGAGAGACAGAATAAGCAAAAACCAGCAATTCATGAATTTCTTTATTTGGGGGGTTTTATACAGTTCACTGTGTGGTAAAATTGATAAGGCAGTTTTATTCTTTGGGTCAGCACGATTACAGCGATACCTCATTTGTTTTTTTTAATGTTTTGGCGCTTTTATATAATAAAAACTATTTTATAGAAAAAATAATTGTTTTTGCATCACTTTATTCTGAGAGATAGAACTTTTTTTTTTTTACTTTTCCGCTGATGGAGCTGTATGGCGGTACCATGTTGATTTATATCTGTCTTTTTGATCGCGTGTTATTGCACTTTTTGTTCGGTGGTATGATGATAAAGCATTGTTTTTTGCTTTTTTATGGTGTTCGCTAAAGGGGTTAACTAGTGGGACAGTTCTATAGGTCAGGTCGACGCGGCAATACCAAATATGTATACTTTTATTGTTTATATTTTTTTCATTCAAATATTTATTTAGTGATATAATATATATTGTTTTTTTTTTTTATTTTGTTTTAATATTTTTACAATGACATTTTTTTTTTTACTTTTTCCTAGCTTTTTTATTTAGTCCCACTATGGGACAATCGTTTTTTGCAGGCTGACAGCGTCTATGCCATGCAGATAGTGCTTCATCTGCATGCTATAGAAGCGGTCAGCGCTGCACTGACAGGAAGACTTGCTGATCATGCACTGCGCATGATCAGCAAGTTTACTAGCTCTGGTGAGCCGGATGTCGTCATGACGACATCCGCTCTCCATAGCAATGATCAGGACCCCGCATCACACTGCGGGGTCTCTGATCCAAAGGCAGAGGCCTGTGTCGGCATCCAGAACGCTGCGATCTTGTTTGATCTCAGTATTTCAGGGGTTAGAGTGCACCGCTCCTGGCACCTAGTGCCGAGTGTCAGCTGTCAAAAATCAGCTGACACCCGGCTGCGATTAGCCGCGCTCCCCCTGTGAGCGCGGCAGATCGCTCAGACATAATATTCCGTCCATTGTCAAATTGGCCAGGGCACATGGATGGAATAGTACGTCTGATGTCAGAAAGGGGTTAAAAAATAGCAGGAAATCTTCAAGTATATCCAAATTTGAGCTCTTTTCTTACGTTTCAGACTGCAACTCAATCTGAAGCGTGTAGAAAAAGGACTGTGTTGCAGTCTGAAACTCATAGAAAAAGAACTCAAAATTTGGATACAAAATTTGAAGAGGTCTGCTAGTTTTCTTTAAATTCATTAGAATAAAAGTTTCCTATTTTATTTGGCTGGAGGACTTTTTGTATATAGTAACCTCAACAAGCGTGAGATGGTTTTTCCAAATTATTGTTATACCATTTAATGCCCCTTAATATATACTTAACAGTAGAATAATAAAGATTACAGGAAAATTAAAAAAAAAAAAAATCAGTCAAGACAAATCACATTTGTTCCTGAGATTCCCTAGAAAAGTTTATTCCAGTAGTTGTGCAATCAAATTATTACAACTCTCAATTTGTTACAAAGATTCCATAACTTCAAATATTAAAACTAAGGGCTCATCACCCAATCATGCATACACAAGCACATTCACTCAGAAGGGCAGCAACATTTTCAAAATAACTGGGCATAAAAAAAAAATAAAACCATTGCCACTGGAGGTTGGGCACCAGCCCTTCCCAAAGTGGTTAACATGCCATATAAAATCAAATTATAGTATCAATTTCCTAGTTCAGTACCCCAAAAGTGCATGGATTGAGGGCAAGCTGGGCTGTGTACCTCAACATTTGCCTTCCAACTGGGAACAAAAACATTTTTTTGAAAGGCAACAATTTTGCTTAAAGTGAAATATGCGTAGAGTATTCTACAACAAAATTTTAAGAATTTCTTTTGCAGCCCCAATTATTTAGAGGTAGTTTTGACGATGTCTGATGGGTTGACCTGAAAAGAAGTCCGTGGAATATGTCAAAAGTCAAATCACTTGAGGGCCCACTGCAATTCACAGCAACAGAAAATCACGTGTGGTGGACAGAAGTGGATCATTCTTGGTGGTTCAAGGTCAACAACCCGACTTATGACAAGTTACATCATGTCTGCTAAGCATTCTAGATGATTCAGAAACATCTACTAATTTCTATTAAGAGCAAATGTTCATTTGCACAGTAATTAAGAGCTATAATAAGTAAAAAAAAAACGCTTTAAGCTGGAATTTCGGACTGTAAACCACTACTTTATAGGGCTTTGAAAAGGCTGTACTAGCATGGTTTAAATTCCACTGATCGAAAGGATTACTATAGAATATTAACTTAACAGTTTGTGAACTGTATTACAATTAGGCTAAACTAGTTATTTGTGTGAAGCCATTCTTCTCAACAGTCATGCAATCATTCCCCACCGTCTCTGTTGATTCCCGGATTCGAGAACAACAATACAACACAAGTATACCTAGCTCCACTAGTGTGCATGTCCCAAAGGCAGGAATCAGTAGAGAAGATTGAGGGGATGGAGTCACTATTGAGCACCAGGTTCTGCCCAGATGCCAATTATAATAGTGTATGCACAATTAAAAGTTCATCTTCAGTCGGTAGAACAAAAACCATGCTAGTACAGCTAATAGATATCCTCATAACTTTCTGGTGGGCTGCAGTCCATTAATCAGCTCACTGGTTGCCTTTAAGTGCTGTCAATAAGTTAGAAAGTTCTACAGTTTAAAAATATACATATATAAAAAAAAAAAATTATATAAATTGTATAATTATTTAGTTTTCTGTTCCCATGTTAAGAGGCAAATAATACATAAAAAAAAAAAAAAAAAAAAAAAAATATACATTGAGAGATTCCGCCATCAACTGCTGGAATGTGACCAATTATATACGTATTTATACTTAAAGCATATTTCCCCAAGAAAAAAAAAAACAAAACAATTTTACAATTTTCCCTAAGCAGAAGAAATAAGAGCTTCCAGTTTTCATACAAAGATATACATTTTAGAACAAAATAAATGTACAACTGAAAGTCAAAGCCAAAAAGAACAGAAAGGCAATTATCGAGTTACACAATAAGATCTTTACCGGGATTATCTAGTTAATGCATTACAAAGAATGTATCATAAGTTTACTTCTCAGAACATCTACACAGGGTTTTGTTATTTTTTGCTGTTTTTTTTTTTAACCTTTTCCAGTCCTTTTCATGGTTTTAAATACAAAACTACATTTCTGTACAAAAATATGTAAACAGACTATACAAGCAATGACCCAAACAGAAGAATATGTAGACCACGGTTTTTATAGATTGTAATAAATGACCTATACAAACATTTCCTTCAACCCATTAGCTCTCAGAGAGGTGTCAGCAGGCTTTTTTGGATGAGAAGTATATGATAAACATGTCCTAAAAAATATCTTAATTCAAGCAGCAGTGAGCAAATCCTTGCCATCCTTGAGGCCAGTTTAGATTTTTGAGTTTTTATGGGTAGACAAAAACTGTCAAATTTAGATTTTTTATATGTTCAGAATTTATATAATTGCAGTTATTTACCCTTGGACTAGACACCACCATCCTAAACTAAGTGAATACGATATAACCCATAGTTGCATAAATAACATTAAAAAAAAGGAAGAACAAAACAGCTCAATGAATAACTTCCCAGTTGAAAATGATATATAGGATCTGGAATGGTAGGCTGGGACTTCAAGCTGTGGCTGCTACATGCAACCAGGACCGTGCCTGAATTTTGTTGACCATGGGCATGGTTTCAGCCGCTACTAAATCCAACCTTTAATCAATGCACTTGAAGACGCGTGGAGGAAGCTAGGCGAAGAATACAAAGTCATATGACAAGGACAAGTCATTTGAGCAGCTTAAAAATGCAATTAAAAACAGTTAAGTTCTGCTACACACCCAATAATACACAGATCTGGAAATGTTTGTACATAAAACTGCGGCTTACAAAAAAAAAATGTCATATTCCCACAGTGATCACCTGGAGTTATATTATAGATCACAGTATAAGAGAAGATACACAAAGTCCATGCTTTGTTGAATTGTGCGGAGTAGGGTGCCAGGGCTTACTGGACACCAGTTAAGTGCATAGCAAAAGGGACAAAGTGAAGTATCCTCTTCAGACACATTGGAGTGTCTCTTGAGGTATATTTTGGGCTTAAACACCCAAGTCCAGACAAAGTGCCTTACAAAAATCCAAAGGTTTGTCCCCATGGCCATCACAGCTCAAGTAATGTAAAGGATGAAGAAAAGGTGGCTTACAAGTGACAAGCGTTTCCACTCATCACAAATGTGGGAATGGTGTATCACAAGTGTGACGCACCACTAAAACAGACAATTTTAATGTATGCATCAAGTCAACTGTAGAATAAAATGTAGATGTTCCATTTACACCCAAGCGCCTATAAAATGTATATATACAAAGTACCACAGAAAGATGTGAAAGGAGGAAACTTGAATTTCGCTTTTGTTAGGACTTCTTACAGTGTCTGCAGCAGAAATGCACTAATTGCCCAGCAAAATCGCACTTCCAAAGAAAAAAAAAAAAAAACTAAAAAAGGCTTACTCACAAAGATGGGCATGAAGTCAAATTGATTGGATGTTCGATATCAATGGCTCTTATTTGGTAGATTTGGTAAAGTTTAACCTAAGCCAACTACCCAAGGTAAGACGTTTCGAACACCAGAAGGAGAACATTCACTTACATCACAAAGTGGATTTCCAAGATTCTTGAGAACACCATATGCAAGATCAAGTATTTTTTCTTACATGAAGAGCACCTGATAGTTTAGGCTCCACTGTCAATCCGTTGTCTTACTTATTGTTGTGGGCAAATATGTAAAATGTTTTTCAGTTAGAAAAATATGGTAAAACCATCATTTGATAACCAACCGAAAACTTTATTAACACTGACGCCATGACTGTTCTATCAGATATTCATCCCCACTAAATGGGCACGTAAATATAATCTGCTGATCAAATCATACCTGCGGGGTGGTGAGGGGGAAGTAAATGGGATCCCTTAAAATCTATTGCCAATTGGATATGGTATATGAAAGAAAGACTCTAGTTTCAACAGAGTCTTATAAGTTAATCCCTTTCACTAAAGGACCAGCCTTGCTGGAAAGGATCAATAAACAGTGATACAACTACAAAGTAGTACTTTGCTATTTAAAGCTGAAGCAACTTGACTTTTATATACACCTTGATCACTTGGCAAGATATGAGTGCCATTTGGTGCTTCATTAAAACAGATCCTCAATGCAACACCAAATGTCTGGAGATTGTAATGGACAAATACTATTGAAAAGCAATGTAGTTCAGTGTAAGATGCATAAATTCATCCTGAATTAAAGTAAGTAGGACTTGTAGCTACAATGTGTCAATGTTTTTTTCCTAACAGGCTAAATATTTAAAGTGCAACCACTGTCATCCACATAGTGGAATTAATGTTCCCCAGTGGCAGTAGGTTAAATTCAACATTTAAGCTTACATGTATTTCGACAGTTAACTTTACTTTGCCAAAGATGAGAGGCAAGGATTAGAGATGAGCGAATTTGTTCGGATTCGGTTCCGAATACGATCGTAATTGAATATAAGTTTTGCAATATTCGTCAAAAGTCATTAGAGTCATTAGATTAAAGTACTTGTTCTCACCCACAAAGCTCTCCACACTGCAGCACCCCCCTACATCTCCTCCCTCATTTCTATCTATCGGCCTAACCGACTGCTGCGCTCTGCAAACGACTTTCGACTAACCTCTGCACTAATCCGTACCTCCCACTCCCGACTCCAAGACTTCTCCCGCGCTGCGCCAATCCTCTGGAATGCTCTACCCCAAGAAATTAGGACTATCCACAATTTGCATGGTTTCAGGCGCTCCCTCAAAACACATCTGTTCAGAGCGGCCTATCACATTCACTAATCAAAGTCATTCTATGTGTAAGTGTGTATGTGTAGCCCATTCACTATCTCCATCCATCCCTCACTCCTTAAGATGGCTGGACCATCATTGTAAATACACCATTGTATATACACACCTGTATTTTGTATCTCCCCCACCTCATTGTAGATTGTAAGCTCTCACGAGCAGGGTCGTCTTATTTTGCTTTAATTACTGTATTGTTAACGTTGTTACTTATGACTTGTGTTTTGAAACTGTTAAACTGTAAAGCGCTGCGGAATATGATGGCGCTATATAAGATATTATTATATTATTATTATTATTAGAGTCAACGGGAGTAGAAATTACCGAATATGTTCGGAACCGATTTTAAGACATACATTCAGTACGAAGAGTGTTCGAATATGGCCCAAATTTGTCAAAATCAGATTCAGGGACAAAATCCAAACAAATTTGCTCATCTCTAGCAAGGAAAGTAGAGTTCTCCCTCATGACTCCATTATCTATGTGAACAATATTCAAGCCTCTTGAATTCCACATATCTCGACTGAAAAACACAAACCTCCTGAAATCAATTGAGAACAATCTACTTGATATTTTTTCTGGCCGTAATGTGTCACATAATATTGAGCATGGTTTTCCATTTAGCAAAGGAAAAAAGAAAAACCTGATATATTTTCTATTTTCATTATATAAAAATAAAAAAATTCTACACAATCTAGAGCAGAGATGAAAATCTTTTCTGGTCCTAGGGTCTCATTGTCATAGGTGTTTGGGTGTCAATTCAAGGCCTTCAATCTATCACAAGAATGGAGGCCACTTCATCCCCAGTCACACTACAGAAAAGAAGAGCTCAGCTCTATCCATTGTTTAACCCCTTCATGACCGTGCAACTTTACACTTTTTTGATTTATTTTTTTCCTCTGCTTCTTTTCAAAGCTATAATTTATTTATTTTTGCGTCAATATGGCCATGTGAGGACTTGTACAACTTGTCCCGCAAAAAAAACCCAAACATTTGAATTACACCATTGATTTTACCATGTAGTGTACTGGAAACCGATGCTGTGAAAAAGTGCGGTGAACTAGCAAAAAAAGTGGAAATTCACAACTGCTTTTCGTTTGTTTTTTTTTTCACTTGCCATGTTCAGTACGAGTACGCAGATGTCAAATATGTATAGGTTTTTTTCTTTATTATTCAAGTAGTGAAAAAAAAAATTCAAAAATTTGCAAGAAAATTTTTTGGGATTATATTGTCATTTTCCGAGACCCATAGCGTTTTCATTTTTCGAGATATGGTGCTGGGTGAGGGCTTATTATTTGCGTCCAGAGCTGACATTTTATATTGATACCATTTTAGGGTAGATACAACTTTTTCATAAACTCTTATTGCATTTTATTGCAATTCTAGAGCAGCCAAAAAAACAATTATGGCATTTTGATCTTTTTTCTCATTCCTCCAATTACCAATTGGATTAATTGTTTTTATATTTTGATAGATTGGACATCTCTGAATGTAGTGATACCAAATGTGTTTTTTTTTTAACTTTCTTTTTAATGGTTTTATTTTTCATGGGGCAAAAAAGGAGGGTGATTTGAACTTGTGTTTTTTTTCACACTTAAATGACCTCAATAGTCCCCTTAAGAGATCTGACGCAGTGATCTGATCACTTGTGCTATAGAAGAAATCACAATCTGATATGACAGGCAACCATGAGCGGGCGTTCACAGGAGACTCACACTCACAGGCACGGGGGGAGGGGTCTGCTTCATATCCTTGACTGTCACGACAAACCATCGGCGCCCATGATCATGCAACAGTAGCGCCGATGAGCGGGATTTGTGACGCGCTTCCAACTGGCGCGTGTTAAATATAAGTCAAAGGTCGTGAAGGAGTTAAGCGAGTAGCAATGATGGATGAGCTTTGCAAAACTCCATATAATAAAAAAAAAAATCAAATAAAGACAGACACAAACATGCATGGGCATCTATTCACCACTTCTTTTTCATGTGCTACATTGGTCAGGAGAAGATTTCTGCTTATATATGGTGATGCAGAGATGGCGACAAAATTACACCACTGGTAATTAATGGACCCGATCCAAGGAGAGCTACTACAACCCCTGGCAAAAAATTATGTAATCACAGGCCTTGGAGGATGTTCATTCAGTTGTTTAATTTTGCAGAAAAAAAACAGATCACAGACATGGCACAAAACTAAAGTAATTTCAAATGGCAACTTTCTGGCATTAAGAAACACTAAAAAAAAAAAAAAAAAAAAAAATGTGGTAGTCAGTAATGGTTAATTTTTTAACTAAGCATAGGGGAAAAATTATGGAGTCACTCAATTCTGAGGGGAAAAAAAAATTATGGAATCATGAAAAACAAACAAACAAAAAAACACTCCAACACATCTCTAGTATTTTCTTACACCACCTCTGGCTTTTACAACAGCTTGCTGTTTCTGAGGCATGGACTAAATGAGTGTCAAACAGCACTCTTCATCAATCTGGATCCAGCTTTCTCTGATTGCTGTTGCCAGATCAGCTTTGCAGGTTGGTACCTTGTCATGGGCCATTTTCTTCAACTTCCACCAAAGATTTTCAATTGGATTGAGATACGGACTATTTGCAGGCCATGACATTGACTTTATGTGTCTTTTTTCAAGGAATGTTGCTCTATGGCAGGATGCATTATCATCTTGAAAAATGATTTCATCATCCCCAAATATCCTTTCAATTGATGGGATAAGAAAACTGTCCAAAATATCAACATAAACCTGTGCATTTATTGAAGATGTAATGACAGCCACCTCTCCAGTGCCTTTACCTGACATGCAGTCCCATATCATCAATGACTGTGGAAATTTGCTTTTACTCTTCAGGCAGTCATCTTTATAAAACTCATTGGAACGGCATGAAACAAAAGTTCCAGCATCATCACCTTGCCCAATGCATATTCGCGATTCATCACTGAATATGACTTTCATCCAGTCATCCACAGTCCACGATTGCTTTTCCTTAGCCCATTGAAACCTTGTTTTTTTCTGTTTAGGTGTTAATGATGGCTTTCGTTTAGCTTTTCTGTATGTAAATCCCATTTCCTTTAGGCAGTTTTTTACATTTCGGTCACAGACATTGACTCCAGTTTCCACCCATTCATTCCTCATTTGTTTTGTTGTGCATTTCCTGTTTTGGAGGCATATTGCTTTAAGTTTCCGGTCTTGACGCTTTGAGGTCTTCCTTGGTCTACCAGTATGTTTGCCTTTAACAACCTTCCATGTTGTTTGTATTTGGTCCAGATGTTAGACACAGCTCACTGTGAACAACCAACATCTTTTGCAACATTGCGTGATGATTTACCCTCTTTTAAGAGTTTGATATTCCTCTCCTTTGTTTCAATTGACATCTCTTGTGTTTTGTAGCCATGATTCATGTCAGTCCAGTTGGTGCAACAGCTCTCAAGGTGTGACCACCACTTTTTAGATGCAGACTAATGAGCAGCTCTAATTTGATGCAGGTTTTAGTTTTGGGAATGAAAATTTACAGGGCGATTCCATAATTTTTTCCCTCAGAATTGAGTGACTCCATAATTTTTCCCCTATGCTTGGTTAAAAAAAAAAATAACCATTACTGACTACCACATTTTTTGTTCTTGATTTCTTTGAGTGGTTCTTAAAGCCAGAAATTTGCCATTTGAAATTACTTTAGTTTTGTGCCATGTCTGTGATCTGCTTTTTTCTACAAAATTAAACAACTGAATGAACATCCTCCAAGGCCGGTGATTACATAATTTTTGCCAGGGGTTGTACTCTGCTCCAAGCATATGTGAGCTGGAACCAGGCACAGAAGGTTACGAGCCTCAAAAAATGGCATCGGCTGGATGTGGTCCCAGACAAAAACATGAGTTATTTTTCAAAGCCTCCATCTTCACCTGTACTCACTCCAGGAGGAAATATCTAATTTCTGTGAGGTCATTACAACATATCAATTGACTTTGGTAGGGATCAGAACTATCACAATTTATAGAACAAATAAGTTTGCAGACCCTTTATCAGAAAAGAAAAGCCTTTTTGAGTTTACTTCTAGGTTTTTGGAACAGCTAGAATGTCAAAGGCGAGATGACACCGTTAAGGCGATTTATGAAACGGTCAAATAATATTTAAAAAAACTAACATTTATGTCCCAAAATGTATGAAGAAAAATCACTTAAAGAAAAAAAGAAGCTCCAAATGACTGATCCTGGGCCAAGGTCTATGGTTGAGAATCGCATTAAATCTTTGTTGAACATGCCTTATAGTGAACTGCATGTGCACAGTTATGCATGAATGTTTTTTATGTTAAAATATATTTAACTTTTTTTACTGTTAAATAAAAAAAATATACAAATTTTCAACACTTGAGAGAATAAAAAAATTAAAATTGTTTTACAGATGCAAAACACTGCTGTTAAACTGTGCAAGAGGGAACGTTAATTCAGTTGTCAAAACTGCAAGACACAAATGTCAAACCACAAGCGAGATGTCCTGAACCCCGCCTTTATAGAAAGGGTTGTCCAAGAATCTTACATTTTCCCCTTAAGGTCTGAAACCTGTTAGAAATAAGAAATGTCAGCAAAGCCATGTATAGTATATACAAAGACCAGATGAGGCCAGTGAAAATGCTCTAAGGAACTGATATATTTTTTACTTTTTTAAACATTTTTTTTTATTTGCTTATTTCAAACAGATTTCTGGTCTTAAATGTCTCAAGTGAAAATACCCATTTATGGCATATCCATAGGATATGCCATAAATGTCATAGTTGTGGGGTCCCATCTCTATCTTGAAGGGAAAACCCTGGTTCCTCAACTTTTATTCACTGTCAATGGAGTCAAGTCTCTGCATGTGTGGTCTTCTCCATTAATTTCTATGGAAAGTTCTGAAAATAGCAAGATCAGGAGAAAGTATGACACGAGTAAAAGGGCTATCACCCTAAATGTAAAGTGTCCTAGATAAACTTCAGAATTTAAGACCTAGCTATAATTGCTGTTAGACACGAATCAAACAAAACATGAATGCTTTGTTTGACTGGTGTGTATGAGCCCCCGGAATGCCTAGGGTTTGCATGAACTTTACAGTTTTCTCTTGTTTTGTCTTTAAAGAGGTTGCATATTACTTGGACAACCCCTTCTCATTTGCTATATTGCCAAGGCTAAATTAACAACAGCCTATACTCGGGTCCGCTGCTGACGGAACTCTGTCATCCATGATGTTGTTATGGCACATGCATCCATCAGCCGCGATTTCACTCTCACTTCTTTTAGATGTAACTTATATCCGGAAATCAGGGAGCAGCAGCAGCTACCACTTCTTCTATGTGTCCGTTCTATCCGAAGGAAGTGAGACTAAAGCGGACGCTCATTTGGTACACATGGTATAACAACACAACGCAAGGCCTGGGAGACTAGGAGCGGACGTCACTCGGAACGGCACTGGAACCAGAGGAGAGCACAAACTGTTATTTTACATGTGGGAATATAGTAATTGAGAAAATGTTGTCCGAGTAGAGGACAACACTTTAACTCCATGGAATATTTAGTTTTAGCAATTTACATTGCTAAGGAGATCAGCACTCGAAGGCTTGAATCCAACACACATGAAATTCAGTCTTTGAATAAAAATTAAAATGATCAAAATTTGCTAGTGGGGCTGGATTCTCAGACTTTTAACTTGAAAGTCAACCTGATCAATTTATTACCAAATATGAACACAAACCACAATGGATTGTGAATCGCATCAGTTTTGGTGGAAAGGAATCTTCCATAACTAAGAATTTACAATACGTTCAATAAAGGAAATCCATGTTGAGCTGCTTGGCAACCAGCTTATTCTTACCTTTTATTGAACTTATAAATGTTCTTTCTTCAGAATTCTGGTAAACTTGATCTTAAGGTTATCTTAGTGTAAGACTGACAATATGTTTTATGTTCTCAGAAACTAATGATTTACATTCTTTATGCTTAGTTTTTATAGGTGAAGTGAAAAATAAAATCAGAAGAGATGTTTATCACAGAAGAAAAGTACCGGTACTTGTGCATATTATTTGTAGACCTTTAGATCTTCATTTTCCTGTATGCATTCAATTTCTATAAATTCTAAAAAGGGGAACAAATAAGATAGGAAATAAGGGTTTGATCACTAGGGGTCCTTCCACTGGGACCCTCAATGATTATTAGCATAGAAATCTAATATCCCCAGTCTGAACAGAGCAGGTCGCGCATGCACGGTGTACCGCTCATAAAGAAAGTAGAGTACCATCACACATATGCACGGCCATGGCTCCATTGGAATGGAGGACACAAAACTTCTCATCTCGTGATCAATGGGGGACTCAATTATCACGTATCTTGTATCATGAATGATAAAAGCTTACCACCAATAAGTCATCAAGTGATTATCTTCTACAGAAGGACTGATTCAAATTTTTTAGCTATATATATTATGCATTGCAGGTTAGAAATGTGTACAATGGAGATCATGTACAAGATAATAATGTTGACTTTGACAGTAAACTTTTACTCACAACATATCTGCAGACCTTTAAAAGGTCAGTTGAAAATTTTCGGCCATAATCAGAAAATTTTAAACACACTGAATGTTAAAACTCTGGTCCAAGGATGGCTGAAGCTAAGTGAAGGCCAACACCAATTTTTGGCTATTGGTATAGAATTAACTTAGGAAGCAATGAAGGCTTTCCACCATTTGAACCACCGATTCCCAATGTAAGTAAATAGTAGCTTTACATAAGCTACATCATATTTATGGATATGTTTTACAAAGTCTGATCTCAACCAGGAGATCAGTTTTGAGGATTCAGTAGTACATGTATTCATAGTTCACTTACAACAACACACCTCAGCAACAAAGAAGTCCCATAGGTTGTACCAAAACATTGGTAGTTGCTCCTTAAATTGTTTCACAAGAAGTGTGGACATTAACATTTTATGAAGAAAGGATATTCTACAAGCTTAAAAATACACCTACTTAAATTTGCTTTAGGGCAACTAAAGTCTGGAAAGTGGGTGCGTAAGTGCAGTATTCTTCATGTGCAGTTCTACTTCATAGAAGCACCTCACCAGTTCTAAGCTATTGGAACGGGTGCTCTCCGCGTACTATGTGTGAGGAAAATTCATAGCGGTCCTGACTCCTGTGACCACAAATGTTACATTCAAGAGGGTCCCGATAACCGTGACAGCCCATGTGGATCGTATACATCACATGATCTAGAAAAAGCACACGGCAGTGCTCACATTTGAAGGCTTTGATTTGTTCTCCTTCACTATTATATACTTTATAGACATCTTTGGAAGTGCCTAATCCAGCCTTGGAGGCATCTAGAGCTTTGCCATCTTCCTTGGAATATACTGGACTTGGCTTTCTTTTCGTGTTTAAGGCATGATTCCCTTGGTATGATGGTCGATCATCATGGCTGCTTTCAGAATCAGTGGTGTCCAGGCAACTGTTGCTGGGTGATACTTCCCTCTCTTGAAGGTGACTCTTTGGTCTGATAAGGGAGATTGGGCCATCCATATGGTTATCAGTGCTGTCTGAGGTTTCCCTGCTGGTAGGCCTCTCCACCCTGCTTGGATGGTAGACCTGTGAGTAAACTGAACTGATAACAGGAGCTACTTCAGACATGGTGCCAGTGGAGTGGTGAATCAGGGGCCGCAGTGCATCTGCACCCAAGTAGGTAATGGCATTGTTAATGGCCTGGTCCATCATCTGTGACTGCATTAATTCCGCTTCTTTCTCGTAGGCCATATTCATGTCAAGGGCAAGTCTGGATAACCAAACCTCATAAGCTTTTCACCTACAAACAAAAACATCAATCATTAAGGATATACATTATTCGACCAACCTAAAGATTTATGATATAACAAGTGTAAAACTGTCGAATTGTAACTATCAAGACATACAATGCTCATGTCCAGTTGTCCAATACTAGTTGAAGCGCTAAGGTCTTGTTGGCTGACTACATACACAGATTTTTTGAGTTGGAGGCATTTTATTATTGAAGCCTGATTGATACAGGTCTGTTAAAATGAACAGTTTTGGGAGATTTATGAAATGGACTAATAGAAAAATTGACTGTCATGCTTAACAACCAATCACATTGCAGCTTTTATTTCTTACAGTGCTGTTAAAAAAATAAAAGCTGCAGTGTGATTGGTTGGTATTCTTTTGCACGGTTTTCGTAAATCTGCCCCTAAACTCCAACACGCAGAGTTCTAGCAGCCTGTGCTGGTCTAAAATGGACGATCTCCAGCATTGTGAAGTTCCAGTTACAACATACACTTAAGAGAAAAGCTGGTGGCTGAACAACCCAACGTCAAACTTAATTCCACAATAAGCAAGATGGAGATTGGAAAAAAAGCACATCTAGATACTTTTGACAGCTGCCTACCTTCCATTGTAACAAAGAATTGGTCATGTTGAAATCCAACATGGCCGATCCTCCTCTCCTGGTCATTCATCATATATCTCACATTTAAATGGATAGTTTCCCTGTTTCTCTACAGCACTGGTGTGGGGAGAACTGGATTTCAATGGGTGGCCATTGTCTAAATATCTAAATCCTCAGAAAAAGCTATGCTTGAGTGGTCATATAGCCAAGTCAAACAAGGCTGCTTACAGAAATATTTCTAGATTTTAAGAAGATCATAGAAAACTTGAGAAAAAAAAAATTGTATTACTTTATAAAAGGCAAAAACTAAAAAAAAAAAAAAAACTGCCTTTAACATTATGCTAAGAAATTTGCAAGTACCATGTTAATTCTGCACACAGGGACTTTCCCATCATACGCAGTGAAACGTTCTATTTTTCATGTTTTGGACGTCTTTAAAATGGATGTCATTTCCTTTCATAGGAAGCAGTGGTTTACTAACAAAGAATATTCTTACTCTGAAATTTTCAAGGGGAAACAATATCGACACAATCTCTGAAGGTAGAGAACAGCTTCATGCACATACATAATGATGGTGGAATAAGGCTGGAAAACAATTTATTTTTGTTGAAAATAGGAATTTGAAGAGGACTCTTCAGCAGGCAAAAAACAAGTATTGCTCAAATCTGCTCTGAAATATTGGCCCTAATGGAATGCTTCCATGGAATCGGCGTTAGGTGACTAGAAATGTGTTTGTTAGTTTTAAATGAAAAAGGAAAGACTTTATTCTGGCTGTGTGTTTATTTACAATTTAACTAGAGGATTAGTAATGGATAGGTGTCTTATAGATGCCTCTCCATTACTAACCTGTAGGCTTGATGTCACCGGACAATACAAAGGTGACATCAACCCCACAAATATGAACCCCTTTAGCCACCGCTACACTGCAAGTGGGAAGAGCTGGGCAAAGCACCAGAATTGGCGCATCTAATACATGTCTTTTCTGGGCAGCTGCATGCTGCTATTTTTAGGCTATGTCCATGGCCCCTTACCAGCCTGAGAATTACAGCCGCCAGCTGTCTGCTTTAGCCTGGATGATTGTCAAAAATGGGGGGGACCCCACGCTGTTTTTTTTTAATTATTTAAAAAAAAAAAAATCAGAGTGGGTACCCCTCTATTTTTGATAACCAGCCTTGCTAAAGCTGACAGGTGAGGGTTGCAGCCCACAACTGTTTATTTTTGATAACCAGCCAGGCAAAAACTCAGGGGAACCAACACAGATTTTTTACAATTATTTATTTAGAGCGCATGCACCGGTTCATGAATACTCCCATCAGCCGCCGCCTGCTTTTGCTGTTTTTAGTGGCAGCAGACATAGGCTGATGGGAGTAGTAGTCCCATCAGCCGACACTAGTGACCAGATGTAAACTTTTTACCTCCTACTGCGGCTCTCTGACCAACGGTCATGATGCACATGACAGTGTGGCAAACACTGGATGTTCGGGCCCCCCATTCAAGTGAATGAGGTCCGGGTACTGTTCTAGTACCTGAACTAGAATTTTTTTTTTTTTTTTTAACTGTTCGGTTGTACTTGCTGGACACGAACATCCAGGGGTCCGCCCATCTCTATTCACCAATTAAAAATCAGTGGGTCTGCAAAAAATGGAGTTGAACCGGTTTCGTGTTCAAGTATGTTCCAACAGAAAATGGTCCTTTATTCACTGATGTAAGCAAAGAGAAGATTTCCATCGTTGAGCTAAAAAGAGCCTAACCTTATAAAATATTATGAAATTATGAGGAGCTTGCATAAATAGCAACTCTCCAACTTGTGATTATAGGACTGTCAAGCAGGGAAGTTCCCACTGCTTGATATGCCAGACTCATCAGCAAAATACAGGCAGCTATCTACAGCAGTCTGCATTCATATATAAAATCCCTGTAGATACAAAAGAACATAATTTCCTAATAAGCTTTATACCAGAAGACTGAAACACACCAAAGAGAATTTCAACTCAAAACATAAAATTAGCCATATATTAGCAAGTTGAAAATTGGAGCAGCCATATTAGTTGTCGCTTTTGAAGCGGCTTTTCAAAAACTGACCACCAACTTATTTTGTCAGTTCAATTACCAAGTCACTATTTTACTATCAATTGATGAATAGATACACTATGTGGCGAAAATTATTGTGACACCTACACATTACACCTACAGTAGCTTTTAGGATACCCCATTCTAAATCCATAGACATTAATATGGAGGTGGTTCTCCCTTTGCAACTATAACATCGCCCTCTCTTCTGGGATGAAATTCAATAAGATTTTGAAGGTGTCTGTTGGACTTCTTGCCCATTCATCCAGAAGAGCATTTGTAAGGCAAGACACTGAAGTAAGATCAGTGGGCCTGGCTCACAATCTCCGTTCTAGTTCATCCCAAAGGTGTTGGATGGGATGGAGGTCAGGGCTCATATCATTTCAAAACTAAACTGCCTTATCCATGTCTTTACAGATCCTGCTTTGCGAACTGGGCTATAGTCATGGGGAACAGAAAATGGTTTTCCTCAAACTGTTCCCACAGAGTTGGAAGACTATAAATTGTCTAAAATGTCTAGTTTTTTAGGAGTTGTGAAGGGAACTCTAGAGCATCCAGAACACAACTCCAAACTTTACATTTGGCATAATCAGACCAGCAACATTCTCCTGACATTTGCCAAACCCAAGACTCCATCATAATGCCAGATAGGGAAGTTTAATTCATCACTCAGGAGAACACATTTACTCTACTTCAGATTCCATGATGATGTGCTTTACATCACTCCATCAGACACTTGGCATTGTGCTTGAAGATGTAACACTTCCATGAAGCGTCATGGGCATGGAAATCCAGGCTATGAAGCTCCCAGAACACAATTTTTCTGATGGTGTTAATAACAGAGGAGGTTTGGGGCTCTGTAGTCATTGACCAAACAAGGCAAGTCTACATTGTTCAACCACCACAACCCCTTTGTATACCAGACCAATGCCCAAACCCCATAACCTCCCTCTCCAACATCACCGAAGTGGAGCTTAATTGCCTCCTCTCCAAATCGCACCTCACAACCTGTGCACTTGACCCAATCCCAACCCACCTCCTCCCCAACCTCACCACCACTATTATCCCATCCCTAACCCACCTCTTCAACCTATCTTCCGGTACCTTCCCTTCTGCTTTCAAACATGCCACAATCATGCCTATCCTTAAAAAGCCAGCCCTCGACCCAATCGCTATGTCCAGCTATCGCCCAATATCGCTGCTCCCATTCGCTTCCAAACTCCAGGAGCTGCATGTCCACGCTGAGCTTTCCTACCACCTCTCATCTAACTTGTTCTTTGACACTCTACAATCTGGTTTCCGCCCCCATCACTCCACTGAGACAGCCCTGACCAAAATTACTAATGACCTACTTACAGCCAAAGCGAACGGACAACACTCTATACTCCTGCTTCTTGACCTGTCCTCTGCTTTTGATACAGTTGACCACTGCCTTCTACTACTGATTCTCTCCTCCATTGGTGTCAATGACCTCCCCTATCCTGGATCTCCTCATACCTTTCCAACCGCACATTCAGCATCTCCCACACTACCTCCTCGTTCCACCCTCTCTCTGTTGGAGTCCCCCAAGGCTCTGTTCTAGGACCCCTACTCTTCTCAATCTATACACTTGGCCTGGGGCAACTCATAAGGTCCCACGGATTCCAGTACCATCTTTATGCTGATGATACTCAGATATACCTCTCTGGCCAAGACGTCACCTCTCTGCTGTCCAGAATCCCGGCGTGTCTATCAGCCATATCCTCCTTCTTCTCCTCCCACTTTCTCAAACTCAATGTGGACAAATCTCAACTCATCATCTTTCCCCCATCTCACAGATCTTCCTTACCTGACCTATCCATCACAATTAACGACATCACGCTTTCCCCTGTACCGGAAGTCCGCTGCCTCGGAGTAACCCTTGACTCTGCCCTGTCCTTCAAACCGCACATCCAAGCTCTTTCTACCTCCTGTCGCCTTCAGCTCAAAAATATTTCCAGAATCCGTCCTTTCCTCAACCCTCAATCTACTAAAATGATTGTGCACGCCCTCATCATCTCCCGCCTCGACTACTTTTCTCTGGCCTCCCTGCTAACACCCTTGCACCTCTCCAGTCCATCTTTAACTCTGCTGCCCGACAAATTCATCTCTCTCCTCGCTACTCCTCCGCTTCTCCCCTCTGCAAATCTCTTCACTGGCTCCCATTCCCTCAGCGCATCCAGTTCAAATTACTAATACTGACCTACAATGCTATCTATAATCTGTGTCCTCCATATATCTCTGAACTAATCTCCCGATATCTTCCCTCACGTAATCTCTGATCCTCCCAAGAACTCCTTCTCTGCTCCACACTTATTCGCTCCTCACCCAACCGCCTCCAAGACTTCTCCAGAATATCCCCCATCCTCTGGAATTCTTTGCCCCAACACGTCCGACTATCAACCACTCTCGGATCCTTCAGACGGAACCTGAAAACCCACCTCTTCAGGAAAGCTTACAGCCTGCAATGACCCTGCTAAGGGCAGGGTCCTCTCCCCTCTGTATCAGTCTGTCATTGTTAGTTTGTTTACTGTAAGTGATACCTGTAATTTGTATGTAACCCCTTCTCATGTACAGCACCATGGAATCAAAGGTGCTATAGAAAAATAAATAATAATAATAATAATAATAAATAATTGAGTCAGGAGAGCCTTGGCGATTTTTGTGCACCATGTGCCACTGCGACCCTTACTTTACATGACCTCTACTTTGTGGAGTTCCTGAAGTTTCTAAATGCCTTCACTTTTTAATACCATTAACAGTAAATGGGGGAACATACAAGAGGGAGGAAAGTGACTTATTACAAAAGGTGGCATCCTATTACATACAAGAGGGAGGAAAGTGACTTATTACAAAGGTGGCATCCTACTTCGGAGCCATACTGAAAATTAGTGAGCTTGTTACAATCAGTCATTCTATCATAAGATATTTGTAAAGGCAGACTAGATGGCGAGGGGCTGGACTTTATACATCTGCGGCAATAGGACAGAAAGAAAAATCTGAATTCAATGATGAGGTGCTTCCCAAAAAATTTTTGTAAAAGATCGCTGCCAGTATGCAAATAACAAACATAAATTTTGAAACCTTGTATATCACAGCAATATCTGATATTTTTATATCTTAGGTGGGACTTTTCTTTGGGATAAAGTAACTACATTATGTCATAAGCAGCAAAAACTTCCTAGTTTAACTGTCACATAGTCAAAATCTTATAAAAAAAAAAATATTGTCAACTATAATTATTGGTAATATAAATGACTGGGACATGGCTTAAAACGTTGAAGCTACACACAGAATGCCGTCATTTGTACATTATAGACTAAGTAAAAGAAAGCAGATGCTTACCCACAAACTTCTGTGGGGTGGAGCTCTTACGCTTCCCCATGTTGCTGGCAAGTCTCTCTATAACAGCTGGTCTTTCAAAGGGCATCAGAGACATGTTGCTTTCCATCAGGATCTCTGGATTCTTACACTCCTCCATAGGAGATGCTACATAGAACCAAAATGTCACATCAGAATCACTAACCAGCACGCCACATCCAAGTAAGGCACCACTATAGATCAACAAGGCTACTACCTGGATAAAAGAGACCTTTCATTGCCATTAGAAAAGTGGACAATGCTGTCCAATCTTTCTGGCTACTAGAACTCTGCGTATAGGAGCTGATGGAGTGTATGGGTCATGCCCATTAGCACCATTTAAAAATGGCAGACAAAAACTTTGTAAAACTTTTATCATCCAAATTAAAACTATGCAAAAGTAAAATAAGCAGCTACACATTTCTACTGCATGCATTTCATATGAAAATTACTAAACGCTAACACAATTTTCTCTGCAAGCCAATCAGTATATAATCACTGCATCCGATGTAACTTGGAATGAAGAAAACATATGATGGCTTTTATCTTACCGGCAACTTTCTTCTAACAGTTGCAGATATGCTACAAAAGCAATGAAAAACTATAGAAATGTGTGTATTCTACTTAAACGGCTATTTCTACTCTTGTGCTGCTTACATCACTTGTGACATTAAGTAATTAAAAGGGAGTGAGCTGCAATACCAGACATAGCCTATGGAGAAGAGTGTCGCTATTTCTGGAAAAACGTGCAAACTCTTTCTTATTTCAAAACAGTGCTTTCAAGCTTAATGGTGTGTCCTATAATGTGAAGTTATCATTATTGGAGCAGGGAGACTGGCCACAAATAAGCAGATATTGATGCTGGTCTACTTACCACCATGAGACCCTGGTCCATGACTTCTCTCCATTCCCACATTTTGCAGGTAATTGTGACAGCGTTCTTTATGTTCTTCCAAGGAGCTGCGCTGCTTGTAGCTTCGGCCGCAGTAGTTGCATTTGTGAGGTTTGCCTACTGCATAGTGATGAGAAATCAGGTTAATAAATTCATGATTTCAGGGAAAGCAGTTTGGTATTTTTCAGAAAACACTTTAACAATCCAGCATACTTCACCTCTCGCTTTATGATTATTTTGTGCACCTTTAGATAATGTTTATAACTTTAAAATATATAAGTGATGCTACATACGGTAATTACATTAGAGATTACCAAATCTAAATCAGCGTTAATTGAATTTGTGTTGAATTTATAAAATTTGCAGATCCCAGCGACTTCGAACAATTTTCTACTCGATTTGCTTTGTAAAAGACTGCATCAGCCACAGGAGGCTGACATGACTTGAGGCTTGGGGTTTCATAATACCTTGCAGCTTCCACATCACACTATATGGTATTTGCCCAGCAAATCAGGATAGAATATCAAATCCCATATAAAAGCCAAGGCAAGGAATGCAGCAGCCATTTTAGGGTGATTCAGGATAGTTAAAGGACGTCTGAGTTCACTACTCAGCAATATATTAAGAGTAAGCCCTAAAACATTGGACAAATACTGCAGACAGTATGTTTAACAACTGCAGGAGTGAAGATGATGAGAATATTAGTCTGTGAGTAACACAGAGATGAGAGAGAGACACAGAGAGAGAGCACGATGGAAAGAGAAACAGACAGAGCGAGAGACACGGAGCGAGACAGAGGAATAGCGACAGAGAAAGAGAGAGAGACACAGAGCGAGACAGAGGAATAGCGACAGACAGAGGAAGAGCGACAGAGAGAGAGAGAGACACAGAGGAAGAGCGACAGAGAGAGAGAGAGACAGAGGAAGAGCGACAGAGAGAGACAGAGGAAGAGCGACAGAGAGACAGAGGAAGAGCGACAGAGAGACAGAGGAAGAGCGACAGAGAGACAGAGGAAGAGCGACAGAGAGACAGAGGAAGAGCGACAGAGAGACAGAGGAAGAGCGAAGAGAGACAGAGGAATAGCGACAGACAGAGAAAGAGAGAGAGACACAGAGCGAGACAGAGGAAAGCGACAGACAGAGGAAGAGCGACAGAGAGAGAGAGAGACAGAGGAAGAGCGACAGAGAGAGAGAGACAGAGGAAGAGCGACAGAGAGACAGAGGAAGAGCGACAGAGAGAGACAGAGGAAGAGCGACAGAGAGACAGAGGAAGAGCGACAGAGAGAGACAGAGGAAGAGCGACAGAGAGACAGAGGAAGAGCGACAGAGAGACAGAGGAATAGCGACAGACAGAGAAAGAGAGAGAGACACAGAGCGAGACAGAGGAATAGCGACAGACAGAGGAAGAGCGACAGAGAGAGAGAGACAGAGGAAGAGCGACAGAGAGAGAGAGACAGAGGAAGAGCGACAGAGAGAGAGAGACAGAGGAAGAGCGACAGAGAGAGAGAGACAGAGGAAGAGCGACAGAGAGAGAGAGACAGAGGAAGAGCGACAGAGAGAGAGAGACAGAGGAAGAGCGACAGAGAGAGAGAGAGACAGAGGAAGAGCGACAGAGAGAGAGAGACAGAGGAAGAGCGACAGAGAGAGAGAGAGACAGAGGGAAGAGGAAGAGAGAGCAGAGGAAGAGGAAGAGCGAGAGAGAGAGAGAGACAGAGGAAGAGCGACAGAGAGAGAGAGAGACAGAGGAAGAGCGAAGAGAGAGAGAGACAGAGGAAGAGCGACAGAGAGAGAGAGACAGAGGAAGAGCGACAGAGAGAGAGAGAGGACAGAGGAAGAGCGACAGAGAGAGAGAGAGACAGAGGAAGAGCGACAGAGAGAGAGAGAGACAGAGGAAGAGCGACAGAGAGAGAGAGAGACAGAGGAAGAGCGACAGAGAGAGACAGAGGAAGAGCGACAGAGAGAGACAGAGGAAGAGCGACAGAGAGACAGAGGAAGAGCGACAGAGAGAGACAGAGGAAGAGCGACAGAGAGACAGAGGAAGAGCGACAGAGAGACAGAGGAATAGCGACAGACAGAGAAAGAGAGAGAGACACAGAGCGAGACAGAGGAATAGCGACAGACAGAGGAAGAGCGACAGAGAGAGAGAGACAGAGGAAGAGCGACAGAGAGAGAGAGACAGAGGAAGAGCGACAGAGAGAGAGAGACAGAGGAAGAGCGACAGAGGAGAGAAAGAGAAGAGGACAGAGAGAAAGAGAGCGACAGAGAGAGACAGAGGAAGAGCGACAGAGAGAGACAGAGGAAGAGCGACAGAGAGAGACAGAGGAAGAGCGACAGAGAGAGACAGAGGAAGAGCGACAGAGAGAGAAGAGGAGAGCGACAGGGAGAGAGGAAGAGGAAAGAGAGGAGGAAGGCGACAGAGAGAAGAGGAGAGCGACAGAGCAGAGAAAGGAGGAGACAGAGGAAGAGCGACGAGAGAGGAAGAGGAAGAGAGAGGAGAGGAAGAGGAAGGGAGGAAAGAGGAGAAGGGAAGAGGACAGAGGAGAGAGAGGAAGAGGACAGAAGGAAGAGGAGAGCGAAGAGAGACAGAGGAAGCGACAGAGACAGGAAAGCGAAGAGAGAAGAGGAAGAGGAGAGAGAGGAAGGGAAGAAGACGAGGAAGAGCGAAGGACAGGAAGAAGAGAGAGAGAGAACAGAGAGAGAGAAGAGGAGAGGAAGAGAGAGAGGAAGAGGAGAGGAAAGAGAGAAGGGAGAGAAGGAAGAGGGAGGGCAGAGGAAGAGCGACAGGAGAGAGAGAGACAGAGGAAGGACAGAGAGAGAGAAGAGACAGAGAGGGCAGAGAGAGAGAAGAGACAGGAAGAGCGAAGAGAGAGAGAGACAGAGGAAGGGAAGGGAAGAGAAAGAGGAAGAGGAGAGGAGAGACAGGAGAGCGACAGAGAGAGGCGGGAAGACGACGAGGAGAGACAGGAGGGACAGAGAGAAGGAAGAGCGAAGAAGAAGAGGAAGAGCGCGAGAGAGACGAGGAAGGCGACAGAGACAGGGAAGAGGACGGGACAGAGGAAGAGGAAGGCGAGGAAGAGGAGAAAGAGGAGAGAAGAGGAAGAGCGACAGAAGAGAAGAGGAAGAGAGAAGAGAGAGCAGAGGAGAGGAAGAGAGAGAGAGCGAGGAGAGAGAGAAGAGAGAGGAAGAGAGAGAAGGAACGACAGAGAGGAGGCAGAGAAGAAGGAGAGAGAGAGGACAGGGGAAGAAAGGAAAGGAAGAGAAAGAGGAACGCAGGAGGAGAAGAGGAGGCGAAGAGAGAAGGAGAGGAGAGAGAAGGAAAAAGAGGAGGGAGAGGCGAGAGGGAAGGAGAGAGAGGAAGCGAGGAGAGGAGAGGAGACGAGAAGAGGAGAAGAGGAAAGGACAGGACAGAGAGAGAAAGAAAGAAAGGAGGAGGAGAGGAAGCGAGGAAGAGGACGGAAGAGGAGAGGAACAGAAAAAAGAAGAAAAGAGAAACACAGAGAGAGGACAGAGGAAGAGCGACAGAGACGAGGACAGAGGAAGAGCGACAGAGAAGAGACAGAGGAAGAGCGACAGAGAGACAGAAGGAAGAGCGACAGAGAAGAGAGAGGAGGAGGAAGACAGAGAGAGAGAGAACAGAGCGAGACAGAGGAAAGCGACAGACAGAGGAAGAGCGAAGAGGAAGAGAGACAGAGGAAGAGCGACAGAGAGAGGAGACAGAGGAAGAGCGACGAGAGAGAGAGACAGAGGAAGAGCGACAGAGAGAGAGAGAGAGAGCAGAGGAAGAGCGACAGAGAGAGAGGAGAGCGAGAGAGCGACAGAGAAGCAGGAGGACAGAGAGACAGAGGAAGAGCGCAGAGACAGAGGAGAGAGAAGAGGAAGAGCGACAGAGAGAGACAGAGAAAGGGAAAACGACAGAGAGAGCGAGAGACAGAGGAAGAGCAAGAGCGACAGAGAGAGAGACAGGAAGAGCGACAGAGAGAGAGACAGAGGAAGAGCGACAGAGAGAGACAGAGGAAGAGCGACAGAGAGAGACAGAGGAAGAGCGACAGAGAGAGACAGAGGAAGAGCGACAGAGAGAGACAGGGAAGAGCGACAGAGAGAGAGACAGAGGAAGAGCGACAGAGAGAGAGACAGAGGAAGAGCGACAGAGAGAGACAGAGGAAGAGCGGAAGAGCAGAGGAGACAGAGGAAAAGCGACAGAGAGACAGAGGAAAAGCGACAGAGAGACAGAGGAAGAGAGACAGAGGAAGAGCGACAGAGACACAAAGGAAGAGCAACAGAGAAGAGGAAGAGCGACAGAGAGAGAGGAAGAGCGACAGAGAGAG
The DNA here is from genome assembly GCA_033576555.1 of Oophaga sylvatica. Lineage (NCBI taxonomy): Eukaryota > Metazoa > Chordata > Amphibia > Anura > Dendrobatidae > Oophaga > Oophaga sylvatica. Next base: position 46,201,915 of record JARQOD010000007.1, read on the forward strand.
ACAGAGGAAGAGCGACAGACAGAGAGACACACACACAGACAGAGATGTTGGTTCTCAGTAGGCTACAAAGAACAGTTTGCCTGATCACAAATGACGAAGATAATGTTTGGACAGTTTTTAATAAAAAGAAAATGAGAAGTCGGTGAGTGCACTATGTTTTTAAATGGCTAGTTAGCTGCTACTGGGTTACTATCAGTTTCTATGGAAAGGGCATTTATAAGACTGGGTTTGCGGCAAAGAGCTTGAAAGAGGTTGGATACAGTGATGGACTGCATCTGAATGTTACTCATCTTTCTACAGCAAATGGGGGCGTTGCAATTTTGCAATTACCGTAATTGGTACATTGATTATCCAATTTTTGGGAAAAAATTCTGGGATGTAACAAATTCAACTTTCAACAGGTTCAATCATCTTTAATATAATATGTATGTATGCATGTATATACATACATGCATACATACACTTTATGATTCAGGTTGCTAATGTGCAAGGTGACACATTTTAATACACATCGTTCTCTCGAGAGCTCTGTGATTTTGACTTAGTTTTGTAAAATACCATTGAAAGAGGTTTTCCATGCTTTAAAAAGTAACTATGGCAATCACTGGCTTCAGGAGCTCCATGTCATCCCATTACCTAATCACATATAGCATTGTACAGATGGCGGGAGTCCACAGGACGTATGAGCAGGATTAGTGGGGGGGGGGGGGAATTTATAAAGCAAGTAAATTTCTATTTGTCATTTTACCCAATATCCAGCTTATTGCAAAATATACTTTTACAGCCTGTAAAACCCTGTAAGACGTATCGTTATATGCAGGTTCATGAACAAAAGAAATAATTAAAAGTGTATTCCCATCTTGTAACTGTATGGCATAGCCACATGATACGCCGCAAATGTACGATAGATGCAAGTAGCATCAATGAAACCTACATCAATCTTGAGAACGGGGCCTCGTCATATGCAGCTGGCAGGTTAGAGGTACAAATGAATGGGAATTCTGACTTCCCTCCACTGACCGCAGAATACAAGGCAGATGGAGATCTAAAGTTATAGTATATTAGAATTACACCAAACACCATGGATGTTTTTGCCAATTCAGCAAAAGACATATGGAAGAGTAAAAATCGCAACTGCAGATTATTTCATATCTTTCAGCTTATTCCTTTCAGGCTAAATGCTTTAGTAAAAACCAGTCTGCAGTATTCTTAAAAACAATGATAGCTAACTGATGAGAAAGAAGCTAGTAAACAAAAAAAACAAAAAACTATACACTGCAGATCAGTGGAATTTTGGTGTTAACCAATAAAGGGGGTTCGGAAAAAAATTTGTAAAAAATTGACATTTGAAAAAGTAGGCACAGAGCCACATGATTTTTTAGGGCCTCACGTACGTGCCATTATTAATTATTGCAACTACGCTTTAATGGTCAACATCAAGGATTAGGATTGAGGCCATATCAGTCTTCAACAACTTGATGAACTTTAACTTCCAGCTATCTGAGAAGTTCTCTAAATACACTTCAGTCCTAACCGTGCACATGCACGAACATCGCATATACACAGGTCGTTTTTATATCAGGGCTTGGGTCAACTGATTCTCCAACATTGCGTTTCCCAAAAACTTCAGTCCTCACAGACCCAACAGATCCTGTTTTTCAGGGTTTCGCTAGTATTGCACAGGTGATTAAATAATCATCAAGGCATCAGATATTTCCACAAGTTCTCTCACCTGTGGAATAGTAAAGAAATTCTGTAAAACCAGATCTGTTGGGGGTCCGTGATGGCTGGCGTTTGGGAAACACTGGTCTAGAGCGTCAAGCTTTGGGGGTGCACTGGGTCCTTTACGGTGTTCCTACAGAGATCCAAGTCAGAAAACAAATTACAAGAAAACCAGACTAAAGCCTGTAGTCACATTTCAGGGTGTGGAGTCCCCAGCTCACTCCAGGAATGCTGCTGGACAAACACTCCCTCTCAGACAGGATTTTTTTTTCCTCTCCGTTGGGTCTTAATCCCTCAGGGATGTTACTCAAGTACAGATTTTTTTTTCTCTGGGTGAAAGGGCTGTGAGAAACGTGCACATTTTATATGGTTTCCCTCCTAAAAGGCTTATTTATGGTTAAAATGGAAAAAATGTTGCTTGGTAACATCAAGGTATAAAGGATCATACAACAGAAGCTTCTCATCCGAGCAGGACAACCTGTATTCAGAGAAATCTACAGACTAATAGAAGCCAAGGATACAACGTTGTAACCATTGTCCAGCAAAAAAGTGTATAACGTGTCAAGGTTAGTGTGTGTCCGCATAGAGGAGTTTCAGTTTAATTTTTTTTTATTTAAATCTCAGCAAAACACGGTTAAGTGAACACGGTTAAGTGGATACAGCCGCAAAGTGATTGTTCCTCTGATCTGTCATCTCCCAAAGCCAATGGCAGGATCTGGAGTCTGAAAGTAGCACCTAGAATATAAGGCTGGGGCAATACAATCTAGAGAGCAGATGATCTTATGTGTCTCAAAATCAGAAGGCAGATAGAAAACCATTATCTAGGACCACAAATAAGTTCATAAGGGGTGTTGTACACAAACCTCTCCAGGGTCATATGAGAGCTTCATCAGCCATATAAAAGAAGGGAAAAATCAGTATCTGGAGAGGTCTGTAAGTTTTACTGTAGGTACAATTCAACTGTGACAGACAGGATCTTAAAAAAAAAAATTCCCGAAAAATCACATTGTATGATTGTTACATAATTAATTTGCATTTTATTGCATGGAATAAGTATTTAATACAATAGAAAAACAGAAATTAATATTTGGTACAGAAACCTTTGTTTGAAACTACAGAGGTCAGATTTTTCCTGTAGTTCTTCACCAAGTTTGCACACACTGCAGCGGGGATTTTGGCTCATTCCTCCAGACAGATCTTCTCCAGATCTTTCACATTTTGGCGATGTTGATGGGTAACATTGAGTTTCAGCTCCCTCCAAAGATTTTCTTTTGGTTTCAGGTCTGGAGACTGGCTAGGCCACTCCAGGACCTTGAAATGCTTCTTAAGGAACCACTCCTTAGTTGCCGTGGCTGTGTGCTTCAGGTCATTGTCATGCTCGAAGACCCAGCCATGACCCAATTTTAATGCTCTCACTAAGGGAAGTAGGATGTTTGCCAAAATACGGTGAAGTATTTTTTCCAGAAAAGCACCCTGAAAGTATGACGTTTCCCCCACCATGCTTCATGGTTGGGGTGGTGTTCTTGGGGTTGTACTCATCCTTCCTCTTCCTATAAACACGGCGAGTGGAGTGGATACCAAAAAGTTCTCTTTTGGTTCCATCGGACCACATGACTTCTCCCATGCCTCCTCTGGATCATTTGGATGGTCACTGGCAAATTTCAAATGGACCTGGATATGTGTTGGTGTGAGCAGGTGGACCTTGTGTGCCCTTCAGGATTTTAATCCATAACAGCATAGTGTGTTACTAATGGTAATGTTCAAAACTGTGATCCCACCTTTCTTCAGGCTATTGACCAGATCCTCCCATGTAGTTCTGGGCAGATTCCTGACCCTTATCAGAATCAACATTACCCCACGAGCCAAGAAAGTGCATGGAGACCCCAGACCGAGGAAGATTGACAGTCATCTTTTCTTTCTTACAGTTTCTAATAATTGTGCAAACAGTTGTTGCCTTCTCACCAAGCTGCTTGCCTGTTGTCCTGTAGCCCATTCCCGCTTTGGGCAGGTCTACAATTTTGTCCCTGGTGTCCTTAGACAGCTCTTTGGTCTCAGCCATAGTGGAGATGTTGAAGTGTGGTTGATTGAGAGTGTGGACAGGTGTCTTTTATACAGGTAACAAGTTCAATCAGGTGCAATTAATACAGGTAATGAGTGGAGAGTAAAAGGGCTTCTTAAAAGAAAACTAGCAGATCTGTGAGAACCAGAATTCTTGTATTCAAGAATGATCAAATACTTATTTCTTGCAATAAAATACAATTTGATTATTTAAAAATCATACAATGTGATTTTCTGGTTTTTATTTTTATATTCTAAAGGCACTGTCACACTTAGCGATCGCACTAGCGATCACGACAACGACACGACCTGGCGAGATCGCTAGTGTGCTCGATATGTGGTCGCTAGTTAGCTTCCAAACACATCTCATCAGTGATCTGTATAACGACCTCTGCGGTCGTTGGGAAAACCTAGTCCCGCCTGTGACGCTGGTAAAGTCGTTCATAAAGGGTGTCACACTCAGCGATTCAGGCTCACCAGCGGGACACCAACGACTAAAAAAACAGCTCAGAACGTTCATAAGCGATCAACGACATCTCAGCAGGGGCCACATCGCCGCTACATGTCACACACAGCTAAGTCGCTAATGAGATCGCTACTGCGTCATAAATCGGTGACGCAGTAGAGATCTCGTTAGCGATCTCGCTTAGTGTGACAGTACCTTGACTCCCACAGTTGAAGTGTATGTACGATAAAAATTACAGAACTCTCCATTCTATGTAGGTGGGAAAACTTTTAAGATTGGCAGTGTATCACATACTTATCTCCCTACTGTATGCCATTTAATACAGATGCAGAAAATACGACTCTACTGCGTGTTTTCTCTTAATCCCTGATAAGCAGGATTTCTATAGAAGCCTCGACTGTCATTCCACTCTATGGCTCTAACAGTGTTTCAGTGTACTTTTTCTAGCAATGTCTACCTTTTTTAGATGAGCAAAAATGTAATTTTTCCCCTCTAAAAATATGGACAGCGACAGAAAAAAATACAAATTAAACTTAGTCTGTGTCATTTCACTCTAGGAGACAATCATCAGGGCTGGAGTAGCACACGCTCACACTACACCACTCTTGGTGGAGTAGAAGGCACCCAATTCATTAAGAGGCACACTCCACTTAGTGAATTTGGCACCTCTCCTGAGTGGCATGCGCCTCTGTGCACCACCCCAGACACACTACCCCATTCTGGGACTGGAGTAGCATTTCTAGAGTAATAAAAAAAAAAAAAAAAAAAACCACCCACACTTTTGAGGAATTTGACAATTTTGTGACTTTCAAAAATTATCAGTCAAAAAATTTTTTTACAAAAGAAACCCCATTGAAAAAAAAATTTTGGGCCTAAAGTATATACAAGTGTGCGTATATACATATTATATGGATCCCTAAAAAGGTGGGTTCTATTCTTTAATAAAATCCCCTTTTAGTTGTTTTTTGCTTACTTTAAACCTTCAGGAGAATCTAAAAAGGTAATAATCAGGTATGCAGATCATAACACTAATGCAGTTGTAAAGTTTATCTCCAAAAATTCTTTTCACTTTTTACCTGTTACACCAACACTTGGATCACCCCTAAAGTCTTGGAGAACCATTTATTACTTTGCACACGATAAATTTGGATTAAAAATAGAATTAAATTAATATAACACTCCCCTTAAGTCTTCCACAATAATTGATTTTAAAATTTTTATTTTTTTTTAAATCACCAAAACACTGAGAGGACGACTTTTGAGGAAGCCTTGAATTTTGCTCCTGAGCTTCCTTGATGAGTAATGAGTATGGCAGGCAGTTACACCACAATACACTGGAAAATCCAGTCAAAAGAACTTGATTCCAGTCAGCACCACACCCCCAGCTTTTAGCAAGGTCTAAATTGCAGAAAAAGAGATTGTGGTGGCAACGGTGCACATCGTGACAAAGGAAAAGATTCAGAATATATGTAAAGTATTACAGTCACGTGCACACCTTCATACGTGGAGAGACAACACTGGGTCTGATTAACAAAAAACGTCCAAAAATAAATGAAAGCTACAGTGTGATTGATACCTATATCCAACTAGGTTTTTCCGTCCACTGGTATTCACTTCTGATGAACAATGTATTGATCCATTTTGATAAAAATTACTAAAAAAAATATATATTTTTGACTTATACATTAGTATTTCACATAAGCATAGTCGCCAACATTTCTTGGGGCACCATACGCAATCCAATTCACCCCAGACGGCTACCGTTCGGGCAGGGTTCCATAAACTTGAACCCCATTTTGTCTCAAAAGAGGTTCAGGGAAATGCAGAAAATCATGCAGAAGTGGACATCCCCTTTATAAACAGAAATGCCAACTCACCCGAGTGCGTCCTGAGGTGGCCTGTGAGTGCGTCTCTCCGCCGGCACGCGTAGCTGCAAAATGGACACTTAAAAGGTTTTTCCCCAGAATGCAGCTTAATGTGACGCAATAAGTTGCCCTTTTGAGTAAATGAAGCTCCACATTGGTTGCAGTGAAACGGGCGCTCCCCTAGACAGAGACAAAATTAATGCCATTGAAATAACTCAACGTAGATTAGCAACTATCACAAAGCATGCCAGTGTAGCCCTATGAAGATGTGGTCACACAAACGGGCATCATAGATGTAAACCACAACTCAGCAGAGATGGCTCTTACTAATCATATGGAAGAATTTACTTTTTTTTATTATTATTTTAGTGCCTAATAGGCAAGAGGTCAAATAAAATGAATAGATATATATCCATAACCAGAGAACTATTTTTTCTGTCCTATCAGGTCCAGGATGGATGGTCATATACTGCTATTGACAACCTACTTAAATTGAAAACTTTACGAAAATGGTGTCCAATTTAATTTACCTACACATTAGGCCAGATTCCGTCATCTGTGCGTTGTGGGCCGAGAACAGACAGTGATGCCTGGACTGGCCACAAGTCTCAAGACCCAGAATTGGCAGCTTCACATACGAGGCCATTGGGATCTGGATGGGAAACCAGTGGCTGGTTGGTGAATCACGGATGTGTGAATGCAGCATTCATATTAGTAGAGTATGCCATGTAGAGGAGGAGCAGAATGGTGGCACCTCTATCTTACACATTATACAGCCAACCATAGGATAGATGACACAGTTGAATACATAAGAATAGATTCAGATCCCAAAAAACAACAAAAAATTTTTTTAAGATGCAACAGATCGGCATTGGAGACACCATGCTTAAGCCCAACCTATGAAATATTTATTCCTCTGCAAAGTGACTGCCACCAGCTAAAAATGTTACATATGAAGTATATTGGGATAGTAGTATGCTACCAACGTTCATTAAAAACACAATTAAAAAAAGCTTTAAGCATTTGAATTAAAGAGATTGGAATACAAACAATTAATTGCAAATTTCAAATTGAATTGAACATTTGTTGCAAGGTTTCTTTGGCTTACTGCTGATCCAGGAGGACTCCAGCAGTGGGGAAAAAAAAAAAAAAAAAAAAGAAGTGATAATGTTTGACACGTCTCTATTCTGTTAAGAACTGGAAATGGGCACATTAGCAGGCATCCCAACAATCTAACTTTTATGAAATATTCATCAGCCATCTCGCAAATGTTAAAAATCCTTTAAGGACAGCCAATATTCTGTGAGAAGCTGCTAAAATATGCACTGAAATACACAAAGTAAGCTCTTCTTTTCACAGAATACAGACTGACAAAAACTGCTAATGGTTTGAGATTTTCACACAAAATCCTTCTTGTACAACTTTTGGAGGCTTCTTTCTTCCCCGATGATTGGGACTTCTTGGATTTGTGACAACATTTTCTGTATAAGAAATAGACACCGTAACGGTGGCCACCAGTAATTATTCTGTGTAGCAGAGGACTCCAAGAAGTAGGAAGATGGCAGGGAGCAGAACGATGGCACCATGTCAGGGCATAAGTTAGGAAGACAAGTTATGAAGATAGGGAGAAAAAAGGGTTTGGGGGTAAAAATGTGAAGGCGTTAGGTAAAATGGCTGAAGGCTATGTACTATTGTTCAGCATCGGTTACAAGTGGAGTTGGAATCATTTTAAAATGGTTTAGCTAAACATGACATTTATTGCCCATCAACAGGATAAATGTCTGATTTTGAGGGCCCTCAGCTATGAAGCCACCGATCACGAGTGTCTCCATCAGTCCCATAGACTGTGATTGGAAATGTGCATGCTCAACTAGGACCTCCATTCTAGGGTTTAAAAGGGAGAAGAGATATATGTCATTTATGGAAAACGGCTTTAAAAGCAACCTGTCAGATTACACAGATCGGACTGCATGTACAAAGCATGGCAGAGAAGAAGCGGAGCAGAATAATATATAGAATGATATACTCCTCCCATTCGGCACAAGTGATTTTAAATAGTAGGAGACTGCAAAGAAAAGGGTCTGGCCCATTTCTGCTTTCACTGAAGAGCTTGAGGAAGGAGAGTATCAATGTTCCTTTCATTTGGTATAGTGCTGTGTGGCGGCCATTGTTGCTGTGGTGGCGCGGTCTGGAGTCATGGGGACTTAGTCTTGCAGCATGGGCGCCTTGAGGCACCAGGCCGTCAGCTCTGCCGGTACATTGCCGCTGTGGCTTTGGTCGGTGCACGGCTCCGCTCCATTAGGGCGATAGGGACCCACTACGAAGTTTGCCATGACGTGGCAGTGGGCTTCATATACTCTTATCAGAATGTTAAACTAAGAACCTCATGGTCAGTTTTATATATTTTTGCCTAGCGGCATTAGATAATTTTATTATTTTTGGAGGTGCGGTCCATGCTCTTTTTCAGCACATACAGAAATATATATAGGTTTGCTGGAAAAGATTCAGTATAAGGCCCCATTCACAAGTCCGTGTGTAAACATGGTACCGGTGTTTAGGATCAGCGTGTTATCAGTATATGGTCCACGTGTCTGTTTTTAACTTCAGCATTTTTCACAGATGGATAAATAAAATTACAAAGCTTCCCCTATTCTTTGAATGTTAAATACATACAGCACACGGATGCCATCTGTGTGCTACATGTGTTTTTCATTGACCCATACTTGTATTGGCACTTTTCATCTGTGAAACTACAGAAAGGACATGCCCCCCTGAGTTTTTCAGACACACCAACCATGAAAAAGCACAGACATGTGAACAGCCCCATAGACTATAATAGCCAAGTGTTGTATCATTGAAAAACACAGATAGAACATGTACGTAAAACACGGACGTGTGAATGGGGCCTAACTTGTATTTTGATAATTGAAATCCATTTTTGTTTGTATGCATACAAGTGCAGTGAGCGGTCTTACTCAATCTCTGAATGCACAGTCATAGTGGGAAGACTGTCCATCACTGACTAGGACCGCCCACTGGACTTGCATGCCTGCAAACACCAGGGATTTCAATGATTAAAATGGAAGTTTTACTGAAACTTTTCCCACAAAAATGATCAACTCCTCCTGCTCTATAATATCCATCCAGGAGATCAAATACCATTTTCAACATGACAGGTCCCATTTAACTTAAGATGAAGAACTCCATGCAGAATGTGATCCTCTGTGAGACAAAACCAGGTTCTGCCATCCTAGAACAAAAATCTTGTTATACAGAGATTTGTGCTTGATAATGGATTATCATCATTCAACAAAAACTTTTCTTGCACTTTGAGTGTCTGTAAGATAATAAAAGGCTGTTGATTTAGCTGGTGTCAGTTACTTTGATGGAGGTTTTAAGAGGATGGATATTGGGTTGGCTGCTCCACTGAAGAATGCCTGAAGGATCAGATTGTAATATTACCTGAGCTATTGCAAGCACACACATGATTAGCATAAACAATTTTACCAGATTTAATGCTCAATGACAGGTAATACCCAACTCGCACTCCAGTTCTTTCTGAGCTACGTCTTCCATGGTGCGCATCCAGTTGAAGTACGGCGCTTATTCTCACTAGTGGTTCGGATCACTGCATAAAGCTTATTTTTCAGAGCATGTCTCAGGGCTCTGTCAGTGCAAAGTAATTTCGTTCACCTGACAAAAAGGCTAATCAAATAATAAAATACCCATAATGTTAACTGCCATTACCGACATGTCGTACCGCTCTTCTGACTGCGCTGAATAATGAGAACAACAAGTGTAATGAGTTTCGTCCCAACTTTTCTAACTCGAGAAGAAAGTTAAGCAAGAAGTTTATAATCAATTTGGAGTTGGCCAACTTTGCGTACTTCCTCAAATAAACTACCTCTTCTGTTGGGGGTACAGGGGTTAGATACTTTGGAAATAAAGCGCAAGTCTTCTGACGCAACTACCAAGCGAGTGCTGAAATTGGACTATGCCATGCAAACTAGAATTAAGCCCACTGGCTAAAGTCATACAGTAGCTACATCATCTGATTACGCCAGATACCTTCCAAATAATGGTTACACAAAAAATTATCTGCGTTTCTATCTAGTGCTTTAAAGTACAGCTTCAAGAACGTAAATTTTAATATCTGCCTAGAAAAGGGCCAAATCCACTACCACCTGGAATCCTAGGAAGCACAAATTCCATAAGTTCTCTATCTTGCTTTCTACGGATCACAACAAACAGCAAAACCCCATGATCCACAAGGTCCTCTGCATACAGAAAGCGGAATTATGTTGGATCTCATAAGGAATCATATTAGGGACTCATAGACACACACATAAAAAGCTTTACAAGTTTTAAGCGTTAATAACATGCAATACCCATGCATGGAGCAAAGGAAAAAAAAGAGGGCTGAAACAATGGTAAGAAGGGGGACTCTGAGCAGAGCATGTAGCACCTGCAGCTGGCTGTGAATTACAGCTAAGCTCCCCCTGCATAAAAAAAAAAAAAAAAAAACAAGAGCGGTTATCCTATCTAAAAATGGGGCCACACGCCATTAGGTCGACAAAAAAAACCCAAAACTGTCCTTCCATAGATTTTAATTTTTCAGTCGTTTGACAAAAGCTCTCAGGTCATATATATTGGACAGTAAAAGGCTATGTTCACATATTGCGTTTTTTTGCTGCTTTTTTATGCAAATTTTAAGCTGCGTTTTGCAGTACCAGCAAGAGCTTTGAGATTTCAGAAATCAGATGCACACACATTGTTTTTTTTTCTTCCCTGAAGGAATTGGAAAACTGCTGCGTTTCTGAAAACTGCAGCATGTCACTTCTATCAGTGTTTTTTTTTCACCCATAGAAAAGAATAAGTGCAAAAAAATGCAGGTATCTTGTTTAGCTGCATTTTTGGTGCAGAAAACTGCAAGTTGCATCATGTTTTTTTTGATTTTTTTTGGGGGGTGGAGGGGACACTAAAATTTATCAGAAAGCACAAGAGACAAATGTACTTTGCTGCTTTATCTGGCAAGAGAGCAGGTTTTGCCTGCAGAAAAAAAAAATGCAGCAAAAACGCAACGTGTGAACATAGCCCTAAGTGGAATTCAGCACTCAAAAGAAACAAGCCCTCAGACAGCCATGTGGTCAGAAAAAGAAAAGAAAAAAAGCAATGGATCTTTAATTATATATAAGGGTATCTAAGATGTGTGCAATCAACCATTCACCTGGCAGCAACTCAATGCAAAAAAAAAAACAAAAACAAGCAAACATGGTCAAGGGGTTCAGTCACTGTCAGATCAAAAGCACAATAACAGTCTCTATTGGTTGCATAGCGTGCAACATAAAGCAACTGGTGAGTGGCAGTCTTGTTACCAATGACGCCCTGATAATGACAGTTTAGAAAAAAAATGGCCAGATTAGTTGAAGATGACAAGTGACAGTACCTCAGATATCCATGCGTCACAAGAGTGGTATGTGGCGGAGCATCTCTGAGCGCACAATTCAGCCTTCAGGTACAGGGACTACAACTGCAGAATACCACACACCAGGTTTTCAGTTAAGAAAAAAAAAAAAAAAGGCATCACCTGGCACAGGCCAACCAAAAATGAGCTCTCCGCCCTTCATTGTGTGAAGGGTTTGGACTGATGATGTTGGAGAAATGGCCTCAGTCTACCAATAATCTAGCAACTAATTCCAGCAGGATAAAACATGTCACATGCCAAAAATTTAAAAAGGCAGGATTCTTCAAAAGTGTATCACTGTTCTATCAGCAGCTTACAAAACATGAGACGTTTCAACTCTATATGGGGTCCTTACCAAAGACTTTATATATGGTCAAACCATCAAGGACTCCCATATAGGACTGAAATGTTGTAGGTTTTGTGAGCTGATGATGGAATCAATTGTAAAGAACCCTTGGATTTTATTACATACGGTACATTTTTTAATTTTTTCGCCATAGTAACCTACCGTATATGGATTCTAAACGCAAAGAAGAAGAGGTGTGATTTGAACAAGAAATGTCGACAAACCAAGCAAAGGTCACCAAGGATTACAATAAACATTGGTGTACTTTAAAAGGGAACCGGTCACGTGAAAAAAATGCTATTAACCTGAAGATATTGGGTTAATCCGCAGGTTACCAGAGTGTTATCAACCTGTCAAACGACAGCGCTCTCAATACACAGAGCGGTGACTGAAGCCGTGGCGGCACCGCCTAGTAACTAGAAGATGAACGCTCCCAGGGGGAGGGGGTGGGAATAAAGTTAGTTTCCTCCTGGCAGCGGGGCTCTCAGCGTGGGCACAGGGCAGGTTCAGAGTGACTGAAGATTAACCCCTTATTTGCTGCAGGTTCTCTTTTAGGACCTCTACAATCACTAAATCGACAGTCAAAAACCGAGCACCTTTGGTATGTGTTTGGAACAGGAGAATTGCAACATGAAAAAGTAGCCATCAATCCCGATGCAAAAGAAAACAATGGAAGCGGAATATTTCTCTCTTCTAGTTGGGATTAATAGCACAAAAAAATAAAACAAGATTTTAACAGCCAAGAAGAAATGGTTCTACGCAGCACTAGAAAGGTGTACCTAAAAACTACTAAAAAATGGTCAACGAGTTATTATTATATGGCTCATACCAAGCACTGAATGTGTTCCAGCTCGTAACTACAATATGGTAAGAAGCAATACCAGTCTCCAAATAGAGAAATGTGGGACTGAGGCGGAAAAAAAAAAAAAAAAAAAAAAATCACATAGCATAAATCCATGAAGAGAACAGCATGGAGAAGCATAGCATTCGACTGGAGCATCAAGGAACATGAGGATCCGAGTCAGCGATCAGTTAAGGGAGCCATAGATAGTCTTTGTAGAATACTCCTTTAGATTCACTGAGAAAACGTCATTTGTGTTGGATTTAGGCTTAGGGCTACACGGCGACATGTATCGCACTGACACATTGCAATATTGGGTGTTTCCTGCAACATACTGTGGTGCAGAGTTGCATAGGTTTAGAAAGGTTTCAGATGTTCTGTGGCCGGTGACAAGTCACGTGGCATAGATTTGGCTACTTTGCAGATAAATTGCCTACAACAATTTTATTTAGGCAAAATCAAAAGCTCTGATATAGTCACGTAACATATCATCATAAAGCCCCAGCCTAATAGGGTCAGATAAGTCATTATATCATTAATGCTAGAACCTGAATAAAGTGTAGGCCACATACTATTGCCCATATTAAATATCGGTGAATGGTCACCAAAGAATCAAACACTAGCGTTATAGTCATGCTGTACCTGACAAGACCGAAAAGCGCCAGTATCAGTATATACAAAACATACATTATCTCACCTGTATCTATTTACCCAAAACTAGCACTTTGCTCGTAAAACCATGCAGACAACACTTACTACGGCAATGAGCTATATACGAGCGTAGAGCTTTCACACAATATTCAGTTATTATTTTAGTTCTAATTACAACAGGCTGAAGCCTCAAAACCTCAAAAGATTTCGGATACAACACTACTGGAAGGCAATGTCCATCTTCTATTTTCCTCATCTCATATTAGAAGGATTGTTCCAAAAGGGACAGTGGTAGCTCATTTGTTTTTTGCCATTTTTTTTTACAAAATTTTCAGCCAACTTTAAGTTATTATTAAAAGTCAAGAAAGACTCAACAATTCTAAAATGCTGCCAACGGGGTCCATGTCCTTTACAAGGGGTTAGAAAGGTCTTATAAATGTCACTTAGAATTCATCTCATAGGACGTTTGTAGGATAATTGGTAAAGACTATCTAGATGTCAGACTTGGGGGCAGATACGGGAGTTCTCATTACTGTTCTACTATATGCAATGTCTATTTTTAATGGTGCTCGGACTAACAAAAAGGCAACGATAACCTCAAAATGTTATTATACGTCCTACAGAGAGACAATATATCTCCAGCATTTGCCATTCTGGACTCTGAAAAGCTGGTGACAAAACCCGTAGGAACTGTATTGGCCGTCGCCCAACTTTTCTAGAAACCAAAGTCCTATTCAACGTCTTACTTATACCTAATCTTTTTAACGTGGTAACTTTTTTATTGCAATTTCTATATTAGAGGAACCTACTGTGAGTAAACAGATTGCAAAAAAATTACAGAACTAATACATGCTCTGCTTCTTTACATTTTTTGGTAACATTATGGAGTCTTGCAAAGGGTACAACATGTAAGCAATGACAGGCAATAGTATCAGGTAATATTAATATCAGATTCAACAGGCAGTTTGGCTTCTGGCTGCTTACCCGTATGACTCCTCTTATGGACCATTAGCACATTGGGGCCAATGCAAATCATGCCACAGACGTCACATTTCAGTTTACCATTCGGAAGCCGGATTCCGCCATCCAGAGACATATCCTGGCTCATGCGGCTGTCAGAGATCCCATTGGTCTCAGCTACTGATTCTTCCAGTCCACTCTCATCATCCTGTGATTGTAGTGGTGTGTCTCGACGAAGTGTCTTTCGGTCTCCTTCCTCATCACTATGCATCTCTAACTTCACAGAATTTGCTAAAAAGAAAAAAAAAAAAAAGGTGCTTTCAATGGAGATCGCTTTACTATTTGGTTCTTACCATACAGAAAATGTTCTTAAAATGACACGATTACATTTCTATAAACAGTATCAACGCATTAATACAGGATATCCATTGCATATACTGTACATTATATAGGTTTATACTTCTATGTATCACTAGCAAAATATGAAAATTATAAAGGCCATCATAATAATTTTCAGATTAATGATCATCCATCATTACGAAAGTCCTGGAAGGCATCATGGGCTATGCAAGGTAAGCCCTATAGCCATATTACTACAAACCTAAACAGATATGCCCATCAGTACTCTAGGAAAGCAGTGCGAGACCTCCTATAGAAAAAAACGACGGTAAGGATAAAATCAAGCACTTGGTATACAAGCGGATTCTTAAAATTTAGAGAAATTCAACATTAAAGTTATTTATACAAATAAAGGCTCCTTCACAGATCTGTTTTTCTGCATACAAGTGCTTTCCGTGTATCTATAATAGTGCAAGGGGACATTTCCCATGGCCGTGATTTTTCGAGGACCAAGTGGTCTGTGCAAAATTCTGGAGACATGTCTGATATTGATCCGAGTGTTGGATGAAACGTGGAAATGCCAGTCTTTGGATCAGTGAGAGAAAAAAAGAAAAAAAAAAAATGGACAGTACGTGGATACCATGAGTGCTGTCCTTTCTGCACGGACTAATAATTTGGAAAAGTTAGAGAACCTTTTTTGTTTTTTTGTTTTCTCATCCAAGAAAAATTGATGGAACTCAGACCAAAACTGTAAAAACGGACACTGACCAAACTGTTGAAACTTGGACCAATTTTCTCACACAAGGAAATTGCTGGAGTGTGAATGAGCCCTGAGTCTGAGAATAGATAAGGGAATGTGAACTCGGCCTTGCCAAGTTACTGGCCACAGAGTTCATGAAATTCTGAGGAGACCTCAAACCCCTTTGGCTTGATCAAGAGGTAAATACATAGCACCACCAGTAACCATAGTTGTAACATTATTAAAAAAAATTAATTGGCTAATTCCATAGTTATCAAAAGATGAAGTATTTAGCATAAAGTTTCTGTACCATTCTAGTGTACATGCCTGTGTGCACAATATGTAGTAAATCTTCCTATACATTTGCGGAACCCTTTAGCCTATGAGCACGCTGGTGACCATTGGGCTCCTGATACATCACCAAGTTGGCTTAAAACGGATTACATTACTGGTTGGGTAAATAAAAGACAAGTTCATACATACCTTCCTGGGCGCAAGTGTACTGGGGTGCCTGCTGATTCCCAGCTAGTGCATCAATCCTCTGCCTCGCACCACCCCTATATGCTTGATTGACATCTGCTCAGCACTGCCATCAGTGACTGAGTATGGCCGATGTCAATCAAGCACAGGTGGTAAAAAATGTGGAGGACTGCTGGGAACCAACTCATCCACAGTGCACATCATATTAAATAAGGTTCAAGGATTTGGGGGACAACAGTATGGAGAATTAAAACGCAATTGCCATGTGGCAACATTACTAAGTTTGTATTGGTGCCCAGGATCATCATGATGGGAAACTAAGAAGAAGAATGAGCTGTAGAATTTTATAAGATTATATCTAATCCTGACTTTAACATGTTTTAAAAAAATAAAAGTGGCCCAAAAAAGAAAAAAAAAAAAACTATGTGGAGTAGACAGAGAATGACTTAGTTGACATTGAATCAATTACCAATGGTTACCCCTTCATGCCTAAAAATTAGTACACGGTCTTTACCAGTAAAAACACGAATTCCTAATTTGCCTAAAATACATACGGTAAGGTAAAATCAAATGGAAATGTAAGTACATTGCAATAAAGTAGCATGATATTTTTCAGAAAAACTAATCACGATCTGTGTAAAATAAGCGGACGCTCTAACATTATGCCAGGATAAAAAAATTAATAAAAAAACAAAAAACAAGCATCAAAATATTCAAGAATACTCTCGCAGAGAGCTGACTGTTTCTTGCTCCCAACTTCTCACCGTACGGTCTCATCTCGCTGCTTTTTGGCTCTCTTCCAGTAGGACAGAGCATCTGCCAGGTGTATGCAGCTGTTTGCCCCTTTCCTTGTGGTGTGCGCGTAGAAGCCCACAAGTAAGAGTGCAGGGTCGTTGGCAGCGCAGGAAGGAGTGAAGCCTGACCTCGTGCAGCCCCGGGCTCCTGCTTAGCACATCTCCGTCCTTCCACTTATAGATCCTGCCGTCAGTGCTTGTTGTGTGCCTGTATCCTGTCCCACTGGGATGGAAAGGCGAACAGCAGATCTCCATAGAGGATAAATACTGCAAGAGGGATCTCCTTGCAGCTGTACAGAATCTACTGTACCTGTATAATAATAATACAGGCACATACATGGTACTGCTACTGTGAATGTAACCAGTTTTACCACTCTGTGGGAACTACAGAATCAACAAGAACCTGCATTATAAGACATCTGGTTGTAGACCCGACCATCACAAGATAGCAACAATATGGCAGAAAAATGACAATGTCCTTTACTTTCCATTTTATTAAGCGATATTAGGCACATAACTTATAATTCTCTGCAATTACACAGTTTCTTTTTGCATATTTAGATGCAAAAAACAAAATGAGTGATCAACAGGTTCCACAAAAAGATTGAGAAAATCCTAAATTTGCATCACTAAATGCCAGATTTTTTAATTGTTATACAGTTACTGCTACCCCCATCATCCGTGGATACTAGTCTCCCACTACTCACAGTAACTTTTGACTTCTATTCATGAATCATAACATGGGGATAGAGGGTTTACAATGATAAAAGAACACATAGAAAACATCGTAAATGGTGAAATACATACGCCGACAACTACGTTAAATGGATTACATGTTAAATTTAAAACTCCGCAGTTGTGAAATCTAACGCTGCAAAACCAAAGTTTAACAATTCATAAGCTAGTAAGGAGCTGTTCACATCAAGCGGGAGCCGTACATCAGACGCATTGGTAGACCTATACATCGTCTGGAAGATGCGGAAGTCCCTGCAGGTTGTTCACTGCCCTCAATGATAAAAGTAATCTGTCAGTAGGATCAACCCTCCTAAACCGTCTCAAGGCCATGTTGGGACATTACATGAATGCTACATTCTAAACGTTGCCTTTTTTCTGTGCAGAAAATCTGTTGCTTTTAACTGCTCAAGTAAAGTGGATGTGATTTCAGAAAAACTCATGCCAACCGTGCGTTTTTTTGGTGTTTATTGTCCCCTATAGGCTTACATAAGATCAGAAGAAAAAAAATGCATGTAAAAATTTAAATTCAGTTTTTCAAAACAGAATCCAAACGTTTCCGCCAGGGCTGTGGAGTCAGTAAGCCAAACCTCTGACTTCTCAATTTTCCTGACTCTGGACTCCACAGCACTGGTCACTACTGAGCAAGTACAGTTGAAACCACAAGTTTCCATACATACACTATATAAAAAGACGTATCTGCATGTTTTTCTCAATATCTGACATGAAACCAGAATAAACCTTTCCCGTTTTAGGTCAATTAGGATTACCATAATTATTAATATTTGCCATATGCCAGAATAATGAGAGAGAGAGAGAGAGAGAGGAGAGAGAGAGAGAGAGAGAATGTTTAAGGCATTTTTATTACTTACTGCAAAAGTCAAAAGTTTTCATACATTTCATTAGTAATTGGTACCATTGCCCTTAAACTGAATGACTTGGGTCACATGTTTGGGATATCCTTCTACAAGCTTCTCACAGTAGTTGATCGAAATTTGGGCCCATTCCTCCTGACAAAACTGGTGTAACTGATCTAGGGTTGTAGGTCACCTTGCTCGCAACGGCATTCCAGCTTTACCCATAAATTTTCAATAGGATTGAAAATAGCAACAAATTAAATAAACTGCCAGTGCCTATGAAGTTAATTCTGCCATAAGTGTGCATGTCTTCATGAAGGTACCAACACTAAATGTCTCAAATACAAATAAATAAGGTAGTGCAAGAAAAGTAACTAGTATTAAGAGACATAAGTGAGGGATCAACATTGGAGAGGTGTATATCACTAGCACTATCACTAGTCTCCACTTAGGACCAAGTGCTGGGGCTGACAGCACTTGGTTTTCAGTAGAGACCATGGGTAAGAGCAGACTATAGTACTATGTATGTTGATTCTGTTCCCTTAAAGCATTATACATCTATTCACTTTGCTAGTGATATACACCTCTCCAATGTTGGTCCCTCACTTAGGTCTCTTAATACTAGTGACTTTTCTTGCACTACCTTATTTATTCGTATTTGAGACATTTAGTGTTGGTATTGTGAGGCAGTGACTGGTGTTACATGTAGGGGCCGCTGTGTGTTCCCCCTGAATGCGCACGGAGGCATATTGATGCCATGGGAGTGCATTGCAGTAACTTTGGTTGCAATGCAGACTAAAGTGAGTATTAGTCTTGGGCATGCTGGTTGTCCAAGGCAGATTTAGGGTAAACCTGCTCTGAGTTTTGGTGTTTTGAAACAGACTGCAGGTGGTAGTGTTGCAGTCCGTTTCATTCCCGGCCCGAGTTTTCCCATGTGGCCTATGGCCACAGAATCAAGTTAAAAAAAAAAAAAAAAGGATGAAAAAGGGCTCTAAAAGTGAACCTGGAAATTACAGGACACTAAGTCTAACCACTATTGTTGGTAAAATATTTGAAGGGTTTCTGAGGGATGTTATTCTGGATTATCTCAATGAGAATAACGGTGTAACTCCATATCAGCATGGGTTTATGAGGAATTGCTCCTGTCAAACCAACCTAATCAGTTTTTATGAAGAGGTAAGCTATAGACTGGACAAAGGGGAGTCATTGGATGTGGTATATCTTGATTTTTCCAAAGTGTTTGATAACGGCCACACAAGAGGTTGGTACACAAAAGGAGAATGCTGGGTCTGGGGGAAAATGTGTGTAATTGGGTAAGTAACTGGCTTAGTGATAGAAAGCACAAGGTGGTTATAAATGGTATATTCTCTAACTGGGTCGCTGTGACCAGTGGGGTACTGCAGGGGTCGGTGTTGGGACCTATTCTCTTCAACATATTTATTAATGATGTGGTAGAAGGTTTACACAGTTAAATATCGATATTTGCAGATGATACAAAACTATATAAAGCAGTCAATACCAGAGAAGATAGTATTCTGCTACAGATGGATCTGAATAAGTTGGAAACTTGGGCCGAAAGGTGGCAGATGGGGTTTAACAATGATAAATGTAAGGTTATACACATGGGAAGAAGGAATCTATATTACCATTACACACTGAACGGGAAACCACTGGGTAAATCTGACATGGAGAAGGACTTGGGGATCCTAGTTAATGATAAACTTATACCTGGAGCAGCCAATGCCAAGTAGCAGCTGCCAAGGCAAACAGGATCATGGGGTGCATTAAAAGAGGTCTGGATACACATGATGAGATCATTATACTGCCTCTGTACAAATCCCTGGTTAGACCGTACAGTTTTGGGCACCAGTGCTCAGGAAGGATGTAATGGAACTAGAGCCAGCACAAAGGAGGGCAACAAAATGAATAAAGGGGATGGGGGAACTACAATAACCAGAGGTATTCGTAAAATTAGAATTATTTAGTCTAGAAAAAAAAAAAAGACGCCTGAGGGCGATCTAATGACCATGTATGAAAGAGCAGCATTTTTCCACATGGGAACATGGCCTGTAGGTCTCAGGGGCTTCAGGTGCATCAGTACAAGTGAAATGGAAATGGTTTGCCTATTCTTAGAGCCTATTAACACTAAAGCTAGCCATTTGCCATCCACTTCGAAGGACGTAGTAGAAGACCAGTGTGACTCATGGAAGCTACTTCGAATACGCCTTACACGTGAGCAGAGCACTATTACCATGATGTAATAGGACATGGAAAGTGAAATGATATACATATCACATCTGGGTAGATAAAAATCGTACGATGAACGTAAAAAAGACTGATCTTCAGACAAGGTGATCGTACATGGCACTTAGAACAGCATGTGGCAAGATGTGTGATATAAAAAAAAAAAAAAAAAAAAAAAGATTATTTCACTGCTAGATTACAGCGATAGATCTCATCAAGCACAGGAAATAGTTATGCAATCGTTCATGATTAGGATTTTATTGAGTGGTTCTTGACTAAGTTTTGGGGTATTCAGATGTCTAGTGAAGATTTAACTGGAGAGTTCAACAAAACCAGAAAGCTGTTTAGGTCACCAATCCATTGCCTTTGAGTGTATTCAGCTATTCGGCACAATACAATGAATTCATTAAGTCCTCATTCAGACGCAAGTGACTTTTCACTTCCGCATTTTGCCAGTGTTTTGGATCAGATTTCATCAGTGATTTTTCACATATGACAAAATAAGAAATAAATTGCAAAACTTCTCCTACCCATTGCAATGTTAAAAGGGACTTGATCAGCGCAGAGTAACTGTTCAAATTGTGTACCGCTGCGTGGTGCACCCATGGTGTGGCCAAACATTTACGTTCACCATCCCACCTGCTTGATTCCCCTTATTAGGTCCCCTTTGGATTGACAGCTCAGGCTTCATAGAGCCAGAGAAGGGCTGACATAGAGCGGTCAAGAGCTTTGTCAATCAAAGAAGACAGGGAGATGGAGGGAAACAAGTAGGTAGGATGGTGCATTGAACTGTTTGGCCACACCAAGGGTGCACCAAGCGCCTGTACTTGGTTTGAACATTCCTTCTGTGCGTATAGACTCCCTTCAAATCACATGCAGGACATAAACTGCACATCCGTGTGCTGTCCGTAATTCTCCCAGATCCATATACTTGTGGGTAGCTTTGATCTGTGACTCGGATCAAAATAAAATAGGTCTCTGATTTTTGTATGTTCTTCCCATGCTTGAGCGAGTTTCCTCCAGGTTCTCCGGTTTACTAGCACACTTCCAAGACACACTGATAGGGAATTTAGATGGTAAGCCCCAAGGGGACAGCGATGATAATGTCTGTAAAGCGCTGTGGAATATGATAAGGGATAAATATTAATTTTATATTTAATACTGCTGTGGAACCTTCCTTACTGAGCCTTTACTACTTGCATGTTACTCGCATATCACATACTCTGCTAGCAAAGTATCTGGGTGGTACTGTACATTATTAAGTGCTTACAGACCTGCGGCATACTTTGTCTCTTATCACCGGAACATGCAGACACCTTTAAGTCAATGTCATATTTAGTTTCACAACCTGTTGTTTTCAGCCTTTGATAAGGGAATGTGACAACCATCTCATCATTATGAAAGCCTTTGCTATCTTTCTTTCCTTGTGCTGTTTGAGCAACATGCTCAGTAACTGCCTCTTCCTGCATTCACATGACATTTTCAAAGTTGCTTCATGTAGCGGATGATCTCAAAATTATCAACAGAAAACATCTTAGAAATTAGAAGAAACAAAAAAATAACCTGTAAGATATCTTGCTCATTCAAATTCTGAAGATTCTTTTACCAGATGGTTCAGGGGTAGCTTGCACCACATTTTAAGGCATCACCAGTAATTCTTGGGTCTGCCTACCAATCTCGTGAAAACTCAACATCTACAAGTAAAGAGGCTAAAAAAAGGAAACTGAAGAAACACTATAGATCCAAGAAATCACAAAATGGGAAGACAGTAGCACCTTTAGAAAATTATAGCTCAGATCAAAAGCTACAAAATATAAAATAAAAAATGTAGTGTGAACTATATGATTGTTCTTGATTATTTTCTATTGTATCCTGCGGGACACCAAGAGCATCTCCCAACGCAATGTTTTGATCTAAAAAAGGCTTCTGTAAAAAAGTAAAAAACTATGTTCCCAAAGTTCTTGAAAGGGTTCAAAAACAATTAGTTTTTCCAAGCAGAAACTACTGTGGGAAAGGCTCAATTTTTGGGACATTTTTGGTTTCCTGAAAAGGTTTTGAAGATTTTTTTCTTGAATCTTTTATTGGAGCATTTTGATTGGACAGTGTTTAGTTTGGAACATATTCCATTAGGACCTGCTTCCCAGAAATGCCATGCAATTTTTCATATTTTCAAATTATTTTTTTTTATAAAAACCTTCAGTAAGGAAAATCAATGTTACATCAGCGATCCTATATCCATTCCAGATTCTTAATTGGATTGCCCACTACTAAGAGATGCACCTTCTCAATCCCTAGGTTTCTCACCCAGGATATAATGAAGCAGGGCGCGTCTTCCCCTGGACTACTCCTGCCTCTGATATTCTAATCACACCTACCTGGATGCGATTCCCAGGCTCCATAACAAAGAGCTTATTGAGGTTCTTAATCATAAAAAAAAAGTGTTTGGGAAAGTTGATCTAATCAATCAACACAACATGAAAACGAACCATTGGCCAAACTTATATTGGTGGGCTCATCATGCCATCCTTGTATGTAAATGCAAGCTGTAATATTAGGCTGGGTTCACATTGCGTTAATGGCAATGGGCTGACGGCATCCGTTACATAGCGGCACTAATGCTATGTAACGGATGCGTTAGCGCACCCATAGGCTGCCATTACGTAGCGCATCGCTAACGCATGTCATAATCGGCATGCGTTAGCGATGTGCTGTCATTCTGTGACGGACCCTCGGACGTAGTCTGCAGCGTTCGGGGGTCCGTCACCGCTAGCACAGATGGCGCATCTGCGCTAGCGCGATCGCATAACACGATCTTTAAAAGGCACTTGCGTTAGCGCAGTCCATTTAACACACGCGTTGAGCGGACTGCACTAACGTAATGTGAACCTAGACTTACTAATGGACTAGAATAAACAAAAGCCACAAATATTCTTAAGATCAGCCTGTTTTGCGATTGTAGAGACGTGTTGAAGTGAACACTGACAACTAGAACACCGTCTCCCATCTCATCCCAGCAGTCACATCAGGAAAGTCCCTAAGGTCTAATTACTTATTGATACCCAGAGAACAAGAAATCCAGCCCTACATAGTTTCACGGCAAGAAATCCACAGCAGGACAAAAGCCAAGAGGATCTGTCAGAATACAAGGAGCACATAAGATAAAGAACTAGAGGCACGTTAGATTTGTTTAGCATGTGATGCTCTAAGTTGAAGGTAGGATCAGTCAAATATCAAAGTTTTCCTAAGGTAAGAAGTACATATATAACACATATACATACATATATGTTAATAGTTTGCATTATTTTTTAATTGATAAAGATAGAGAATGAAAAAAAAAATCTAAATTAAATCAATATTTGGAGTGATTATCCTGTCTCTACAGAAACAAATCAATTATTCTAGGTACAATTGTACAAAGTCAGGGATTTTGTTTGATTATACGTAGTGAAGTGTATGAATAACCTGTTATACCTAACAGATTCATGATCATCTTTTCATATGTAGGTTGAAAAAACAGTCAATAACTGAAATGAACAACTGTATAGGAGGCTTAAAATGGGTGAGGAACAGACACTCTTCTACAAAAGGGGAGGTTGTAGAAGACAGTTTGTGACACCATGGCAGGAAGATAGGAAGCTATAATACATCAAAATCAGCTTTCAAAACAGACTGGAGTTTTCAAGATGTGCTGTTCAAGATCTTTTGAAGAAGCCCAAATAAATGGGCAATGTTGAGGACCATAGATGAAGTGATCAACCAAGGAAACTTCGTACAACAGAGGAAAGACATCATGCTTCATTTGCTTTGAAATGCACTGCTCAAAAAAATAAAGGGAACACTTAGGCTAAGTTCACACGTTGCGGAATTGCCGCGGAAATTTCCGCGGCAATCCCGCACTTCTCCAGCAGGAAATACGCACGTTTTTTGTATGCTGATTCCCGCCAGAATAATAGCGTTTTGCAAGCGTAATTAGCTTGCAGAATGCTAGCGTTTTCCTAGCGATCTGTAGCATCGCTTGGAAAACTGATTGACAGGTTGGTCACACGAGTCAAACATAGTGTTTGACAAGTGTGACCAACTTTTTACTATTGATGCCGCCTATGTCGCATCAATAGTAAAAAGATCTAATGTAAAAATAATAAAAAAAATAATAAATAATGATATTCTCACCTTCCGGCGGCCCCCGCAGCCTTCCCGCCTTCAGCGACGCTCCGGCAACTCCGGTCCCAAGGATGCTTTGCGACAAATCACACCGATGACGTACATCTCGCGAGACCGCTATGCCATCTGGGTGATTCTCGCAAAGGACTCTTGGGACCGGAAGTTGCCGGGAGCGTCGCTGAAGGCGGGAAGGCTGCGGGGGCCGCGGGAAGGCTGCGGGGGCCGCCGGAAGGTGAGAATATCATTATTTTTTATTTTAATTATTGTTTTACCAGGGATATGGTACCCAGGGCCTGGAGGAGAGTCTCCTCTCTCCAGACCCTGGGTACCACCGCACATGAACCGCTTACATTCCGCAAAATTAATGAACATGTTGCTATTTTTTCCGCAAAGCGTTTTTTTCGCGGAAAAAAACGCAACATGTGGCCAAAACATGCGGAATCAATTAACATGTATAGGATGCTTAATGCTTGCGTTTTTATCGCGTTTTTACCGCGGAAAACCGCGGAAAAACCGCGAAAAAAAACGCAATTATTCCTGATCGTGTGCACTTAGCCTTAAACAGAATATAACACCAAGTAAATCAAACTTCTGTGAAATCAAACTGTCCACTTAGGAAGCAACACTGATTGCCAATCAATTTCACATGCTGTTGTGCAAATGGAATAGGCAACAGATGGAAATTATTGACAATTATCAAGACCCATTCAATAAAAGAGTGGTTCGGCAGGTGGGGACCACAGACCACATCTTAGTACCAATGCTTTCTGGCTGATGTTTTGGTCACTTTTGAATGTTGGTTGTTCTTTCACACCTGTGGTAGCATGACACGGACTCTACAACCCACACAAGTGGCTCAGGTAGTGCAGCTCATCCAGGATGGCACATCAATGCGAGCTGTGGCAAGAAGGCTTGCTGTGTCTGTGTCTGTCAGCGTAGTGTCCATAGGCTGGAGGCGCTACCAGGAGACACGCCATTACACCAGGAGACGTGGAGGGGGCCGTAGGAGGGCAACAACCCAGCAGCAGAACCGCTACCTCCGCCTTTGTGCAAGGAGGAACAGGAGGAGCACTGCCAGAGCCCTGCAAAATGACCTCCAGCAGGCCACAAATGTGCATGTGTCTGCACAAATGGTTAGAAACTGACTCCATGAGGATGGTCTGAGTGCCCGACGTCCACAGATGGGGGCTGTGCTCACAGCCCAACACCGTACAGGACGTTTGGCATTTGTCACAGAACACCAGGATTGGCAAATTCGCCACTGGCGCCCTGTGCTCTTCACAGATGAAAGCAGGTTCACACTGAGCACATGTAACAGTCTGGAGACGCTGTGGAGAGTGATCTGTTGCCTGCAACATCCTTCAGCATGACCAGTTTGGCAGTGGGTCAGTAATTGTGTGGGGTGGCATTTCTTTGGAGGGCCGCACAGCCCTCCATGTGCTTGCCAAAGGTAGCCTGAGTGCCATTAGGTACCGAGATGAGACCCTCAGACCCCTTGTGAGACCATATGCTGGTGTGGTTGGCCCTGGGCTCCTCCTAATGCAGGACAATGCCAGACCTCATGTGGCTGGAGTGTGTCAGTAGTTCCTGCAAGATGAAGGCATTGAAGCTATGGACTGGCCTGCCCGTTCACCAGACCTGAATCCGATTGAGCACATCTGGGACATCATGTCTCGCTCCATCCACCAATGACACATTGCACCACAGACTGTCCAGGAGTTGGCAGATGGTTTAGTCCAGGTATGGGAGGAGATCCCTCAGGAGACCATCCGCCGCCTCATCAGGAGAATGCCCAGGCATTGTATGGAGGTCATACAAGCACAGGGAGGTCATACAGGCACGTGGAGGCCACACACACTACTGAGCATCATTTTGACTTGTTTTAAAGACATTACATTCCACTTTAATTTTGTGTGTGACTCCAAATGCAGGCCTCCATTGGTTAATAAATTTGATTTCCATTAATGATTTTTTGTTGATTTTGTTGTCAGCACATTCAACTTTGTACAGAACAAAGTATTCAATGAGAATATTTCATTCATTTAGATCTAGGATGTGTTATTGGAGTGTTCCCTTTATTTTTTGAGCAGTGTAGAAAGATGTCCAGCAGTGCCAGCAGCTCAGAACTGGCAGCAACCAGTGGGATCCAGCTACACACATCTGATGTTGTGAGATGTTCGCCCACAAGGGGTCTTCATGGAAGAACTGCATCCAAAAAAGCCATACTTTCTAAATGGAAAAATCTGAAATAGGTTTCGGTAAAAGAAGGCAGTTTGTTAGCCCAAGGGCTGGAGAGCAGTACAATAATGAGTAGCTGCGCACAACAGTGAAGCATGGTGGAGGTAACTTGCAAGTTTGTGGCTGCATTTCCGCAAATGGAATTCTGGATTTGGTCAAGAATACAGTTCTGAAAGTGATGATATGGACCCTACACAGTCCTAATCGCAACATCGAGTCTGTGTGGTATTATATGAAGAGACAGCAGGATTTACGCAGTCCTACATCCTCAGAAGATCTGAGGTTACTTCTTCAAAATGTATGTAGCAAAGTCTCTGCCGAGTGCGCTTAAAAACTGTGCAAGTTTACCTAGAAGAATTGATGCTGGTTTAAAAGCAAAGGGCGGCCTCACCAAATAATGGTTTGATTTAGTTTTTTCTTTTATTAGTTCATTTTGCATTAAAAATGCACAATAAATAGACCACTCACACTTCAGTGGGGTTTTTCATTTACAGCTGGCCCTTCAAATGTTCATCAGTAAAAAACATGGATTTTCATCATAAAAAAACGTGGATTATTCCAAGACTGGAAACCACATGTCACACAACATTTCAAGGGGTCATGCATCATCAATCATGTATGGCTATTTCTGTTAAGTCACAGTCATACATTCAGTATTTGGTCAGTATTTTCCATCAGTATCTCACAAAGAAAAGCGGTCGGCACTGCTCACACCACTTGTGCCATCAGGTAAACTCTGCAGGAGCTGCAGCCGGCTCCAAAGTCCAAAACCCACAGGTGCTTATCCAAAAAACAAGAAATCCAAATGCAACATAGAAGAGAAAGATGGAAAGCATTCACCGGGTAAAATTCAATCCTTTATTCAGACATGCGCGGCGGGAGAACAGGAGCTGGGGAGTATGCAACGTGACGACGATCGTTTCACGCACACTGCGCTTCCACAGGTTACCTGTGGAAGCGCAGTGTGCACGAAACGATCGTCGCCACATTTGCTACTCCCCAGCTCCCGTTCTCCCGCAGCGCATGTCTGAATAAAGGATTGAATTTTACCAGGTGAGTGCTTTCCATCTTTTCCATCAGTATGTGTAAGCCAAAACCAGGAGTGGGTGAAAAAATACAAAAAGTGGTGACGTGTTTCTAGACCTTGGAAATCAAGGTCCCAGAGTCTGGAGGAAGAGTGGAGAGATAGACAATCCAAGCTGCTTAAGGTCTAGTGTGAAGTTTCCACAATCAGTGATGGTTTGCGGAGCCATGTCATCTGCTGGTGTAGGTCCACTGTGTTTTTATCAAGGCCAAAAGTCAGCACAGCCATCTACCTGGAAATTTTAGAGCACTTTATGCATCCCTCTGCCGACAAGCTTTTTGGAGATGGAAACTTCATTCTCCAGCAGGACTTGGCACCTGTCCACACTGCCAAAAGTACCAATACCAGGTTTAAAAACAACAGTATCACTGTGCTTGATTGTCCAGCAAACTCACCCGACCTTTACCCCATAGAGAATCTATGGGGTATTGTCAAGAGGAAGATGAGAGACACCAGACCCAACAATGCAGACAAGCTGAAGGCTGCTATCAAAGCAACCTGGGCTTCCATAACACCTCAGCAGTGCCACAGACTGATTGCCTCCACGCCACATTGATGCAGTATTTGATGCAAAAGGAGCCCCAACCAAGTATTGAGTGCATTTACTGAAGGTACATTTCAGTAGCCCAACATTTTGGATTTTAAAATTATTTTTTCTAGCTGGTGTTATAAAGTATTCTAATTTACTGAGATAGACTTTTGGGTTTTCATTGGCTGTAGGCCATAATCATCAACATTAACAGAAATAAACACTTGAAATAGATCACTCTGTTTGTAATGACTCTATATAATATGAGTTTTCACTTTTTGTATTGAAGAACAGAAATAAATTACGGGAACTTTTTGACGATATTCTAATTTTGTGAGATGCACCTGTAGGTGCATGTGGTAGGAAAACACATTAAAAAAGATAATGATTAGCCATTGCCAGAAACCAACATCAGATTTTGCTGTGGAAAGCCGTGGCCCTTGTCTGTGACGTTAGCTGCAGATAAAAGACAGCATTATATGACGGACATTGAGATGAATGGTCAACCATATAATACAAAACAGACACAGTAGCTTCTATCATGTGGATGAAAACATGGTAAATAATGCTTTATGCTTTATTTTTCTACATGACATAGCAAAATAGGATAAAAACAGCAGCATAAAAAACAGCTATAAGAAAAAAAAAAAAAAAAAAACACACAACACCGCAATGAAAACACCCAAGTAACCAATAGGTGCCGAAAATCTGCAACATCAAAAACGCACCAAATACTCATTGTGGGCTCTTGTCTAGTAGTTCTCATAGAAAGACAGCAGACGGATTACTTCCCCACAGTGGAAAGAATAAAAATGCTGTGCTGCTAGCTCACAACTAATGATAGTGACTGATTACGTTGCCACACAGGCTTGGACTGGCCCACAGGAGAATCCTCTGGTAGGCCCTCGTGAAGGAGTGCTGATGAGCAGTGCTATTACACTTGATTCACAGTTTGCAGAAAAAAAGGTATAATGTAATCATTCGTGAAACAAGCTAGCCAAGTTAATATAACAAACGCAAAAGTAATTTTGTGTTCTCAGGTCAGGTTGCATGTAACTGAACATTAGGCCCCAACAATCAAGGTTATTGGTGGGCCTTTGACAATCCTATCTGACACTGATGCCACATACAAGTTAATGTGACCTCAACATATTTTAATATTCATAGATGCGATTATAACAGCCCAAAAGGTCGCACAGTAAAAAGCTTATATGTGGCCCTTACCCACAGCTTGCAAAAAAAAAAAACCTGAAATTTACTAAAAAAATAAATAAATTTAGTGAACAATTTTTCTGATTGCCTTCTCTATCCTTTACGTGAAAATGACTTCTGTAAATAATCCTAATTACCTAAAAAAAAAAAAATCATTAAACCATTCAAACACTGTTCTGAAAATGTGAATACAGAAGCAAAAACAATTAAAAAAATGTAGAGAAAAGCAAACAATCTATCAGTGTCTCTGCCCTAAATATCATCATTAGTCCTAAAAAATACTAATATTATTTTCCAAGGTTCAGTACATTACAGTGCTTGCCAAGATCATATAGATATTACCGCAAAAACTGGATTTACCATATTCCACAAGTGACATCATATTTACAATAACAATTATTGGACTCCTTACGAGAAAATCAATACACATCATGTGTAAAAGAAAGGTCTTCAACACAGATGATGATGGTCTGCTATGAAATGTATTCTAGATGCCTATTTACAACAGCATTTCCGATAATTTTAGGACTGTGCAGGGGTCAAAATAGTTTATGATGTCTGTTTCTCAGAAAATTCTTTTCATTTTGGAATTGTCTAACCAAAATGCGGGATATATACAAGTCATCTTTAAATTCTCCCACATATGATATATTCACACAATATACAGTATAAAACAGAGGACCATACATTATCCCAAGTCTGGCAAATCATAATCCTGATCACTGGAAATGCCGATAACCAATTATGATGAGGACTACCAAGACAGAAGCTTTTTAAGAAATAATTCTATCCAAAAAAAAAATATGGGACAAGAAATATAGGATCCCAAAATGGGCACACCCTACTCTGCACCAATACTAGCTTACAGCCATGAAACCGGTTCCATAACATTTTCCTTAGAAAGTAGCAGAAATTAATGAATTCTCCCCCTGGCCGACCAATCTGAGACTTGCCCGACAAAGGATTTTTTTTTTTTGCATTACACAATTTTTTTTTTTTCCTATCATGACTTGTCTTAAGGGAGGTCGAAAAACAAACCTGTCTGTTGATTTGTGCTGCCATATCTAGAGTTTTATATCATTTGAAGAAAGCTGACTGAATAAAGAGCAGAGAAAGTCCTAACAGGACTAAGAGAGACAACAAGTGTCCGGTTTACCCTGCCCATAGATTGTGAGTGACAGCCTTTTCGGTTGACATATGGTCAACCTGTGTTGGAGTGTGATGGGCAGGCTAGTGTGAGAATGTAAGGGGTTTGGCTTGACTAAAGGACTGACCAAGATAGCCAACCCTTTCATAATATCAGCAACACACAATAAGCAGCAGGAAGCCCCCTGCCCCTGGAGACTGACGACGCTTCACAGCTTAACCTGTGAACATCCAGGACCACATGGTGAAATCGGTATATTAGTAAGATTATATATTTTAGGTTTGCAAAACTTGTTATTTTTCTGGTGTGGAGCAACCAGCTAGATTTTAATTTTTTCAGTCTTTAGTAGAGTTGAGCGAACTTTTCAAAATTCGGTTGCGAATATTGTTTTTGCAATTTTCGCCGAACACAGCCTAACGTCAATGGGAGTTGAAAATGAATGAATATGTTCGGGTTCGATCGTCACACATAAATTCGGCACAATTTAGGTACCAATATGGCAAATTCAGATTCGGCGTCTTGACCATCAAAGAGAATTCAATTTACCAACATCTCCAAAGCTGACAAATTCGGTTAACAAAAAAAAAAAAGTATTGCTTGATCTATTGTTATGTGTTTTATGATCTAAAGTCTTTCTAATCCCCTTCTGAATGTTCGTGGAATCAGAACAGTATGAAACGGTGGATTGATTTAAATCACGCCGATTTAAATCAACGATTTAAATCATGATTTAAATCAAATGATTTTTTTCTATTTAAATCAGATCGATTTAAATCGTGATTTTAATCATGATTTAAATCACTGATTTAAATCAAAAGATTTTTTTAATATAAATCACAATTAAAATCTAAAACTTTCAATCATTGTTCAATTAACTCCACACTTCTAGCTTGGTTTCACTTTCTGTAGCTTGGTTTCAGTTTCTTTTTCCATTAAGTTGACATGCCCAAACTTGTTGGATAGTCAGTCAGCAGCACTTGGCTGTAGTAACAATCAAACTTCAGAAGTGATCTGCGTGAGCCATGGCAGGTCGTAAGAGAGACCCTATTTGGGTTCATTTTGTTGAGATGCCAGCAGAGCTTGGAAAGAAAGGTGGGAGAGCAAAGTGCAAATACTGTCAAAAGGATATCCAAGGACTTGTTTGCCGTTTGAAATCACATTATGAAAACTGCAACCAGAAGGGAAATGAAGATGTTGATAGTGATACAACTAATGTCAATGAACCCCCACAGCTTCTTATGCACCAGGACCTAGCACTAGTGGTAAGTCTGGCAATTACAACCTATTTTAACAGACGTTTTACTGGGATGGTTAAAGTCTATGAAAAGAAAAATTTCTAGCACTAGTTCTGGAGTATAGAATTTAAATTTATGTTAAGGCAATATTTCACAGAAGATTAACGTTAAGTAAAAATAAAAGAGTGTGTATACGCCTATTTTTTTTTTATTGTAGGCTACAATTCACTTTTGAAGTCTGCCAAATTGACCATTTTTTTAAAAAAAACATTTTTAAAACTTTTGTGACATAATTTTTTTCAGTTGCTCTGATATTACTAGTATTACAGCAACTTCACCGGAAACTTGAGTAGCATAACTTTTGAGACAGCCCTTATAGGACGAGGACCATTAATTACATTGTTCAAAAAGTTTGTTTCAAAGTATTTTCGTTATATTTCTTCAAATACGCAGTCGAATTATATTTTTAATTACTGTGCTTTCAGGGTCAAATATGGCTTGTGCTGCACGTGACAATCAATATCTGGGTACAACTTCAACAAAGCAGCCCAACAAAAAACTTTGCGTGCAAAGTGTAGAAAAATTCCTCTTAAAGACTACGACGAGCCAGAAAGAACATTTTGATGAATTAATTGCTAAATTCATATTTGCAACCAATTCTTCTTTCCGACTAGTTGAACACCCATTGTTTGTACAAATGATCGAAGGAATAAGACCAGGCTACAAACCACCAAGTAGATTTGATATCTCAGGAAAACATCTTCAGGCTGTATACGACAAAGAAAGAGCGGCTTGTACAAAATATTTGAAAGACAAAGTTGTTAACATGAGCTTGGATGGTTGGAGCAACATCCACAACGACCCATAATTTGCACTTGTGTCACAACAGAAGATGGTGAAACTTACCTTACAGACACAATCGACACATCTGGAAATTCACATACTGCTGAATATTTACTTGAAATTGCTAAGAACTCAATTCACCAATGCCAAGAACAGTTTGGATGTAAAGTAAGGAGCTTAGTTACTGATAACGCAAGCAATGTGGCAAAAATGCGAGCGGAACTGGCACATGAGGATGACACAAATGTCATTACATACGGTTGTTCTGCCCATTTGTTGCATCTTTTGGCAAAAGACCTGCATATTTCGGGTGTCAAGGAACATGTTGTAGAAATTGTTAAATATTTCCGCAATAATCATTTTGCACATGCAACCTACAAGGAAATGAGAGGACTGAAGTTGGTTCTACCACAAGATGTTAGATGGAATACCTTGGCTGAATGCTTGGAACTGTTTATTAACAACTGGTCAAAATTAGTGTCCATTTGCGAAACACATCGGGATAAAATTGATGCTAATATACGAAGCAAAGTATTAAATCTTGGTGTGAAGAGAAATGCCGAGGACCTTTTGGAAAGGTTAAAGCCAATATCTATTGCGTTGGATAAAATGCAGAAAGATACTGCAACCATAGCTGATGCCACAGAAGTTTGGAAAGATTTAGAAGGTTCGCTAGATCGCTTGAACCTCTCAAACAATGTAAAGGTTGCAATACACCACCGCAAGGACCAAGCATTAAAAGAAGAACACTATTTAGCCAATATCTTGCATCCCATCTATAGAGGGAAAAAACTATCTGAGGCGGAAATCAACTCTGCAATGGAGTGGCTCGCCAATACTAACCATGACATTGTGGCAACTGTGCTGAAATTGAAGTGTGAATCTGCACCATTTCAAAAATACATGTTTGCAGATAACGTCGTTAATGAACTAAAACCACTGGACTGGTGGAAGTCGCAATCACTTGTTCTTCCAGCGAAGATAATAAATGTAGCTACTCAGCTACTGACTGCATCGGCTTCATCGGCAGGAGTACAGAGATTGTTTTCTTCATTTGGTTTTGTGCACACAACAGTCCGAAACCGCTTAGGAACTGCTAAAGCAGGACAACTAGTTTTCCTATTAAAAGTCCTAAATAAACAGTAGGCTTAAAGGACTGATGTATTCACTGAAGATGTTTGCTTACGTCAAACGTTAGAGATAGGCTATTGTTAAAAAGTACTTACTCTCTGTAGTTCAATTCTGATTGTTTAATAGTGCAAATAAAAATTATTAGGTTTCATAATCATCAACTGTTTTAATATTTTTATTTGTGTAAAATAATTTGATTTGCAAAAAGACAAAGTTTTGCTTGTGTACAACTTGATTAAAAAATCCTATTTAAATCAAAAAAATCAGATTTAAATAAAAAAAAATCCGATTTAAATCAAAAAAAATCTGATTTTTTTGATTTTTTAAAAAAAAATCATGATTTTTATCCCCCTGGTATGAAAACCTTTGACCTTGGTAATGTAATAAAAAGAATCTGTCATGCAAGGAGATAACCAGTAAGGAAACCCCAGGAAAATGTTGAGAGAAAACATGGGAATTTAATAGAACTACATATATGGTAATTTCTAAGAAATTCCCAGGTTTTCTCTCCACATTTTCCTGGAGTTTCCTTACTGGTTTCCTCATTGCATGACAGCTTCTTTTTATTACATTACCAAGGTCAAAGGATTTCATACTGTGCGGATTCCACTAACATGCAGAAGATAATTATGCCTTTTATCGTACTGTAATGCAATTTTGCCTATATTTTAGGCAAAGTTATCACACAAACTTATTGGAAAGTTTCAATGTCACGATTCGACTGGCGAGTGTCCTGGGACCAGGGGCACCTTTCCTAGCCCTAACACTAGGGGTCGCCCTAGCTCGCCCTGTTCCCCGGGATACTTCAGATGGCGAAGATGCCGGAGCTTCCTCCTTACCTTATTTCCTAGAACAGACCTTCGTCCTTCCCCCACCCAGGGAGAAGGGGGTGCTACTGTGCACCACAGTACACCAACCCGACACACAGGGTAACAAAGACAAGGTTAAACTGAAAACATCCACACACACAAAAAAAATATACACTCACATATAACAGAGGTATTCACCAGTGTGTGTAGGGACGGGGAAGTAAGCAAAACAGGGAAGGATAAGGAATTTCCAATCGTACAAACCAAACAACAGTCGCTAATAAACTCCTCCAGCTATCCTTCTCAAAACCAACTTCTCCACTCCAATGTCTTGCAGCAATTGCTAACTCTGACGAGGACTTGGAAATCGAGCCCAGAGATTTTATAAGGAAAAGGAGTGGCTAACCGAGCACAGCTGAATGCAGGAGTCTGCAATATGGCCGATCAACCCTGTTCTGCTGGAAGAAATAAACGCGTTTAATGCACTGGAGAAGTGCTTCTTCTCAGCGAAGAAGGAGCAACCAGACGCTGCGGTCTTCTGGCTCCGCTCCGTTGCGGTAACCCCCTGACACCCGAACTCCATGAATATTGGACATATATTGCATAGTTTTACTGTATTTCAAGATACTTCCTTGCGATGGAAGAAGTAAGGAATTAGTGAGATCTCACTTTTTTAATGCCCTTCTGGTACTGTTTGTTACAATTTTTTAACTAGGCAACCTCTTTAAGCACCAATGGAAGTTACAGTGAAGTTAATGTGGAAACTTCAGACAAATAGTGGTAGACTGGTTGCCCTTTGGTTTGTAAAGCAGAGGATTTTTTTTTTCTAGTCCTATAGGCAATTAGACTGGTGGAGGAAAGAGGATGAGAGACCAAGTCTTAGGCTACATTCACATATCCATGTGAATGCTACTATTCCAGAGAAAAGGACTGATTTTTTTTTCCCTCAGGTGTCATCTAGTTTTTTTGTTTTTTTTTTTTTGCTCGAGCAGGTAGACTTTCTGAACATTTTTATGCATAGACTCTTAGGGCCCTATTAATCAATATTCCAATCTGGTCCCCGCTTGCTGCAACCGTTCTCTGCAGACAACGGTGAATACATTGGTGGAGTATGGTGCCGCAGGCTCCATCTTCCACCAATCAGCGTGTGAGCCAACAGTCAAGATGGTGTAATTTGAGTAGAGCATGAGCGTTTTTTTTTTCATATGTACGAGATATTTTTATATATATAGGGGACTGTGTGGGTCTCATACAGTATATATAGGGGGCTCAAGCTGTATACAAGAGGCTACATGATGTATATATGGGGCAACGTGGGGCACATGCTGTATACGTCAGAGGCTACATGGGGGCTAATACTGTATATAAGAGACTGTATGTGGGCTCATACGGTATATAGGGGGATGTCAAAATACTTAATTCTGCTCAATGTTAAGTCATACAATTATTAATTATAATTAATGTGTTAATATTAATATTGAGCAGAATTAATGCCATCCTATTAGTTCGGCCTCCACAACAGTCACTGTCTCTCATGTGGCCTCGCGGAAAAATGAATTGCCCATCCTTGATCTAACCAA
This sequence comes from Oophaga sylvatica, assembly GCA_033576555.1. Classification (NCBI taxonomy): domain Eukaryota; kingdom Metazoa; phylum Chordata; class Amphibia; order Anura; family Dendrobatidae; genus Oophaga; species Oophaga sylvatica. Next base: position 46,238,442 of record JARQOD010000007.1, read on the forward strand.
TCATTGTTTAACTGACAACCTATCCAACAGGCTGAGGAATATGGCAGACAGCCATTTTCATAGATCTCCCCTTGTCAAACTTTTTACCTGCTGTAGTCACTACTGACAGCTGCTTATGAGGGGCTGAAATGTTAAGATTAGAGCAATGTCTGTTCTACGCACATGCTGCAAGAGCCAGGCTGTGTATGACAGCCGGCGCCTGCTGCGGATGGCACGTGCATAACTCCTGAGCCAGTTCCATCCATCAGACTTAACTGCATGCCTGATTTTGGAAAAATCACTTGCAATCTAGAAGTACAGTTCCTCCCATTTGCGGAGATGGCTTAATTAAATGCAACGTTGCATGGTAACCATTGCTGCCATAATACTGGACCTGCAGGGGAAGTGACCTGGGAGGGTAACAGCATCCCTGCTGCTAGACAAAATACTCCTTGCACTCGCACCAATGTTATTTAACGAGGCAGTGTTCATCTGTGAATTTTTCCTCAGCCGGGAAAAACCTATAATATACACATGCTGTGTATGGCATCGTACAACGGCCGAGAGACGCCAATGCAAGTCAATGGGTGGTGGAAAAAAAAAAAAAAAGCACACATCTCAAAAGGAACCATGACATTTCAACGGCTAAGTACAGAAGTACAGTAACTTCACAGGCCAGAATCCTCAGGATAGATGTTCTGCAGATACACCACAATTTCACAAGTCCCCAACATATAATACAATTAAGGGTTATAGCCTTGTTTAAATAAATAAAATGACGTGGGGTCCGCCAAAGGTAAAGCAAACTCTATCATGGCGGTGTCTGATAGACATCTCTCCATTACTAACCCCAGGGCTTGATGCCAGCTGTGCTTTTTGACAAAATCACAGCTGACATCAACACCAATTACCATTACCCCTATTGCCAACGCACCAGGGTAATCGGAAGGAGTCGGGTAAAGCACCAGAATTGGTGCATCTAATGTGATGCGCCCCTTCTGGGGTGGCTGCGGATGGTATTTTTAGGCTGGGAAGGACCCAACAACCATGGACCTTCCCAGCCTAAAAATATCAGCACACAGCTGTTTGTTTTACCTATGCTGGATATAAAAAAAAATAGAAGGGGAAAGGGGGCAGCAAGTAATTTTCTTTATTTATTTGGTTAAACAAGGCTAAAAACCCTTTAGTGCCACATGAAAGTTTATTATATTTAGGGGGCTTGTGAAATTATATGTCTACAGGACATCTAGCTATTTTATCTGTTACAATGGAATACAGTGATTATGGTGCCAAAGATGCCTAAACGGTTTTATATTTAAGTTTATAGTGGTGATTAAGAATAGGACTTCAGTTTTGCCAGATTGGCTCTAGTTTGAGATATTTAATAGTTAATTACAGTAGAATGCTGGCTTCAAACGTTGATTTTATAGGTTTGTAAGCCTATAAATTAAAATACAAAATAATTATCTGGGATATTTAATTACGGTACCTATGACACTGCTAAAAAGTCAAAAAGGCAGACCAACAGGTATTGCATTTGCTATCACATTGGGGGAATGATGAATTCTCAAAAACAAGAACCATTTCAGCAAAAGTAATGGGATTCTTTTAAATTCAGCATCCTCAATATGCCCTAAATTCGTTTAAAAAAAAAACAAAATTTTTTTGTAGACCGATGTTATCTATTATTTACCTTACATCATTATCTATATCTTAATACAAGACTTATTTATTAGGTTTGTTAACTAGCTTTAAGTTACATAGAGTATTACAGTACATAAAAGATGTTAAAAATGGATTGTCTATGCATGTCATATGGATGCTAGGTGAGGCCAAAAAAAAAAACATATGCACACTTGCATTGCACTCACATGACATACTGAGTGGCATACGCTGTTCACTCACCCAACTTTTCAGGATGAACATTGGAGCAATTTTTTTATAAGCAGATCAATGAAAGTCTATGGGTGGCTCACATGTCAGATTATTTTCTTTGCACACACTGGTCTGCACAAAAAAAGCACAGACACTTGTCTGATATTGATCCAATTCTAGGAGAAATATTGGAAAAAGCAAGTCTAGGCTAAGGGACAGTGAAAATATTATTTATTTATCACATGTCATCGATGTGCCGTCTGATGTTCACAGACTGTTTTGTAAGAGGAGCTGGAGAAACCTTTTATTCCATCCAAGAAAAACTGGTGAAACTTTGATGATAAAAACGGGCACTGTGGTCAAAGTCTGATGGTCCGAATTTCATCAGTGTTTTTCATCAAAGAGACATTTTTATTGTTCACGATAAAATCACTGATGTCTCAATGTGTACATAAAAGGGAGATACCTGTCTGTCACCTGCAACAGCTCTGGGAAGAGACGGACGGGGCAGAGAAAGACTCACCCAGTTTCCAAGTATGTTCTCCAGCCGAATCATTATTGTAAAATTTCTCTGAAACGCCAGTGTTTCATTGGAATATATACCTAGCTGCAATTGTGCATCCATTCTCTGATTCATACTGCCCCATGGTTTGGGCAGCATGAATCAATGACAGGTTGCGTTTAACACTGCAACTAATCAGTGGTTTGGCACCGATTCAAAGATTTAGGCAACGTGCAGTCACAAAGTCTCATTAGGTACTGGACATGACCAAATGAACTTGTTGGTGAAACCACAAGAGAAAATCTAGGCAAGGAAAGCTGCAGTTGGCGGTAAACTCTGCAAGACCCACCGTATCAATGACGAGCTGGTAAAAGTAGTGTCATGGGGCAGTAGTGGGAAAACAGGGAACGAGGAACCTGGGCCCCTGAACTGCCCCTCAGGCTAAGGGAGTGCCCTGTCTTTCCTTAACTTGGGGGTACCCTTGAAGGTGGGGAAGCCCAAGTCACCGACCTGTACTTATCTCCTGTTTAGCCCTGAGCTAAACCCCCCAACCCCATCCCCAGGAGGTGAGACAGGGAATAAAGTGAACTGCACCAATATAACCAAAAGGAAAGAAAAGACAGACACCTAGGGGTTAAATCAACAAAACTTAGCTTTCTCTGCTGCAAAGCACCGCACAGCAGAGTAAGGCACCAGATCATAGTATACAGCTGCAGCACCAGAAAAGCTCCTGACTCCAGCTTGGTTGGTCTCCAAAGAGGACGTGTATCACCAACTGTCAGCTGACGCATCAGGTGACCTTTTAGAGGATGGTGGGAGTGGTCACCACCTGCACCAGCCAACTCAGCAGCAATGTAATTACACCAGCGGCCACGGGGGAAAAGACTGACATTAACCCTGATGGACTGAAAGGAAAAAAGTTTTACCATGAAAAGCAAAAGCTGCCACAGATCCAAAAATGGATCGTGACAAGTAGGTTGCAATTTTGGCAGAAAACTGGAGTAGCACATGGGCCTAAAGCCAAATTAAAAAGGATCAGTCACAACAGAAGTGAGAAAACAAGTTCTGCAAAAATTTATGTGTTTACCTCCACCAGTAACCAGTAAGCTTATTGTACCACGTCTTGGTCCGTAACCACCAAGTATTTGTACCGCTACTTGAAGATGAAAAAAAACATCTGCTAACTGCTACAATCCACGATCATTATTGAAAGGGAAACCGGTAAGCACTTCTTACAAAACATGTGGTTCTTTGGCTTAGCTATGAAAATTTGTGTAATTATGCAGAGAAAGTGGTTTCCTTACCATCATCAGAAGACAGTGAATTAAATCCTTTACCGTCATTGCAGGAAAAAAAAAATCTAACATATCTTACGCAAATATGTGGAACGAGAATCTAAATCCCCGAAAAACCTTACAGTATATGGGAGATAAAGATGTTAGATAAAAGGTTGATCAGATGACTATGAGGTGTCTAAGCGCAGCTGCAGATCAGTAAACAATCGCACACATGTCACTCTTCTGCTCTTCTCCTTTGGGCACCGTTACTCTTGGGAGACATGAAACTCCAAGGAAGATCTTTAAGTAATGGAGAAGGAGGAGAAGAAGGACTAAAATATCTTAACAAGGGAAAAAAATATCCATTAAACTACTGTATCTCTTCATAAAAACTAAAATGAAAGCCCAGTTTGCAAGCACCCTGGAATTCTGCTAGTAAAAGGGAAAAAAAAATTGGATATTTGGGACCGTCTGCAGGCGCCTCATCTATGGTGGCATGCATTGATCACCCGTTGTTTTTTTTTTTTTTTTTAAGTGATTATAGATGGAGATACATATATCACTTCAAGGGGTGTTACAGCTGCGCTCATCCTGCAGATTATGCCAATTACCCTCGGCTCAAGCTCTGTCAAGAATTTGAGCAGAGGGTCATCTTACTGAGCCAATTGCATCAGAGGTGCGGAGAAGATGGAGAACTTAAGTTCTTCATCTTCTCCATTGTCTGTCTGTGGACATCGGACTGCACTCGGATGACATCAAAGTGCAGTCCAATGTTGCACACCCATACAAGTCTATGGGTGCATGTGAATGATTACAAATCGGCATGAGGTCAAAAATAAATAAATAATTGCAGATCTGCGTGACCCCATAGTATAACACTGGTCAGCGTGCTATCTAATTGCACTCGGCCGTTCAATACGCTTATGTGAGCGCGCCCTTAGGATACAGCTACACAACGACAAGTGTCGCATTGCATCCAGTGATTCCCTATGGTGTAAAGTTGAGTCGTAAATATGCTGGATTTTTGTTGCCGATTGCAAATCTGCATGACTTTTCTGAGAATAGCTGTTGCACACAACCTATAGTTGCAGGTGTAATAAGTACGACATGGTAGACGTTGCTGACAATGTGGATGAACAGTTAGCTCTAATATTGGTATGCATTTTAAAATAAAATCAGAAATACTTTTTGCGGAGATTTATACAGAAATATATATACCATATATATATACACATATATATATATATATATATATATATATATATATATATATATATATATTTCTAATTTTGCACGAAATTGAGCCCCGTGGTTTTCCTTGCTTTTACAATTGTGGATGTACTGTAAAAACAAGGCTACAAACTACGGTAATATGTTCAAACTAATTTACCAACTTTCACACAAAGTGCATATACTAAAGCCTCTTAAGTTCCATGCACATTTCGCTGGGTATTTGCATAGATTTCATCCTCTGCACTGCAGAGTCCGGGGTGAAAAGCCACAAAATATCTGACATGCTGCAGATTTAAAGTCTATGTGGATTCCATAAAATCCCATCCACAATGCTGTTATTGTAATAGCCTATAAATTTTTACCTAAAAAAATTTGCAAAATAACTGCTGTATGAACATGCCCTAATACAGGTCCAACAGCTAGGCAGATAAAAGGCCACATGATTGAAGGGTTTTTCCCGCTTGAACATAAATTTCTGCAGCTAGTCTATATGACTGCAGATTGCTAAATACTGACAGTGCGCAATAGGCACACTGTCAGGTCAAGCGGCAGTTGTCACGTGGCCACAAGTATGCCATTTGTATAATGGTGGTGATGTGTCAGCAAGCTTCTCTCAACAGAACATCACGTGTAGACTGCTTGAGACAGCAACCGGAGGGGGGGGAATGTGCACACTGTCAGGATTTGGTAATCTGTAGCCACAGTGACTGCAAAAATTTGTATTCAACCCAAAAAACCCTTTTTTTTAAAAAAAAAAAAAAAAAAGGCACATACAGACATGCCAGATTTGTTGCAGAAAAGAGAATTGCAAAAATTCATGCACATGCTGTAAAAAATGTAGAAACAGCTCTATAAAAAAAAGAAAAAAAAAAAACTATGTGCACACAATTTATTTTTTTTTTTTAAGATACAGGTGCACTCTCTCAGAGTTTTCCAAGGCGAAGACACATCACAAAAACTCAGAAGAGTTCTCTCTAATGGGTCTTCGTTGGCCTTTTCGATGTCATTTTTGCTACCAATTTCTTTTTTTTGTAAATTAAACTTAACAGTATGCGCACACATTTAATTCTAAATTTTATATGTGCGAAAGGATTTAAATATGCAGAAATTCCTGCAAAAAGATTAAAAAAAAAAAATTGTCCACATATGAAGATATCCACCACCAACAGTCCATATCCTGAATTGAATGCCTCTATGGCCAAGCAGAAAGGAGAATTTGTCAAGCCTTAGAAAAAGTAGGTGTCAGTTTTTTTTCTCATATTGCTTGTGCATGGTTGTGAGTGTTTGTACTGGTATTGGTTAGAAGCAGACATCTGATCAGGTAAGAGAGGAAGACCTTGCAGTAATTGAATTAAACTGCCAATGTCGAAGATGTGTCATATTAAAGCAGAACTCTTTTTATTCTAGGTGACAATTATGTGACTTCCGATCAGTTAGAAATTGAAGTCACAAGATGGTGGCGTGGGACCAGAGTGGCATCGGGTAGCGCAGAAGATGGTGAATGGTAATTAAAGTCAGAGACCTTACATTCTTAGCACCACTCCAGCCTTGAAATGAAATAAAGAATGCTGGAGTGGCGCTTTAATGTGATGTCTATATGCATCTTAAAGTGGCCATACAAGATTCCCTGACACTAGACTGTTAGTAATAAGAACAAGTTCCTTATTTAATGCTTTAAAAAAAAAAGAAGTGTGTAAATCCACCCGGATACAACCTTGGGATTGTTTAAAAGAAAATGTGGAAAGACCAGAAACCTGTTCTGTTGGAACAAAATACAGGTGGGAGGGAATCTATCTAAAAAATAAATAAATAAAACTTTTATATGACAGGTTTTGGCCAGAGGCCAGAATAACCTGGAGTACCTAGGAAGGTGCGGAGGGGACGGCAAAAGGTTTGTTAAGGAATGGGGTGGATGGGATGGGTCATGCAACTTCAACTGTAAAACACATACAATTTTATTAACTCTTTCTTAGTACAGTGTAACAGACCAAATGCAACATTGGGGTAAAAGGTTTTCAACAATAATGGTGGCGTTTTATACAACTGTACTCACCAATATAAAACTTCCAATGCTGACACGCTTGTAGTGACAAAAATATTGGGACACGCGTTTTTACCATAGAATTGAGGTTTTTCTTTCAGCCCCTTTCCCACAGGTGTATAACATCAAGCCCCCAACTTGCAGTCTGCCTTTTTAAGGAAGGAATGGCTCATTTTAAAGAGCTCACTGAATTCGAGCATGGTCCTGAAATAGGATGCCACAGTTGGAACACGTCCGTTTGTGAAATTTCTGCCCTCCAAAATATTCCATGATCAATAGTGATATTGAAAAGTAAAAGTTTAAGAACCAAAGCGAATCCGCCTCAAAGTGGAAACCCACGTCAAGTTAAAAAATGGAGTTCATGAGAACTGAGGAGTTTTGTACAAAAATCGACAATGCTCTGCTGACTCAATAGTTGCTGTTTCAAACCTCTTCTGGAATTAACCTCGGCACAAAATCTGTGAGCTGGGAACTTAATGGCATTATTTTCCATGGCCAAGCCCAACATCACCGAGCACAATGCCGAGCTGTGGTTGGAGTGCTCTAGAGCAGTGGAAACGCGATTTGTGGCTAGAAAAATGACACTTTCTTATCTCGCAGTCTGGTGGACGAGTCTGGAGTTGAAAATGCCAAGAGAGCATTAACCTGCCTGTATTGTGAGAACTGTAAAGTTTGGTGGAGGAGCAATAATGCTATGGGGTTGTTTTTCCAGAGATTGGCCAGTTTGTTCCAGTGCAGGGAAATCTTAATGTTTTAGCGTACCAAGACATTGTGGACAACTGTATCTTTACAACTTTGCGGGAACAGTTTGAGGACGACATCTTCCCCTTTCTGTTCTAGCATGACTGTGCTCCAGTGCGTAAAGCAAAGCATGGTTTAGTGAGGCATGGTGTGGAAGGTATGGTTGGGGACTTTTGGGGTGGAAGAACTTTACTGGCCTAACTTTAACGTCATCAAACACCTTTGGGATCAACAAGAAAAGAGGTTCAAAATAAATCAGTGTCTGACCTCACAAATTCTTTTCTGGATGAACACAAAAAATTACCTCCAAAATCTTGTAGACAACCTTTCCAGAAGAATGAGTGCAATTTTTGTTAAAAAAGGGTAGAGGAAAGGGTGGGCCATCTGTTAACATCCCATCCCAAATCCATGGGCACGAGTATAATTTGAACCCGTGGGTATAATGTGTAGGCGTATAGAGGGGTGGAGCAGTCAACTCACTGGGAGATCAGGTGCATGGGCCTAATTATACAGCATCACCAACAGAAACGAGAAAAGTGAAGTCCGGAACACTTGTGTGGATCTAAAGTACATCAACTTTATTACTTTTCATGGTATTAAAAGGGAATCTGTCAGCAAGTTTTTACTATGTAAGCTGAAGACAGCATGAGGTAGAGGTTAAAACGCAGCTTTCAGTGATGCCTCTCTTATCAATCGAGGTTTGGTTTGCTTGCAATGATTGTTTCAGCATCAACAACTTATCATTGCTGTGACTTGCTGTTCGCTGTGAGCCCTGGTCCGACACGCCCCCTACTGTGATTAGCAGCTCACTGCTTATGGACATTGTATACAGGGAGACTGGTGTGGGCACGGTCAGCTTTTCAACTGTGCTTCACTGCCAAATCTCAGATTACTGGGTGTAGCCGTTCTCACACAATCAAAGAGATACATCGTTGGATTCAGCTTCTCTTCGTCTACATCATGGTGTTCTCAGATGAGGTAGCAAAAAACTAGAAACAGAGTCCGTTGAAATCCATAACAAAGGAAAAACAAGGAATTCTTCTGACGTGTTTTGAGCACAGGGCTTGCTCTTAATCGCATGTGTATTTTAATCACAAATGAGAGGGTATTTCTGCAAATTTATTAAAAATAAATAGAACACTTCAAAGTATGGCCCTAGTTCAGTTAAAATTGTAAAAATGTGACCCGTTTCTGGGAAAGCTGGGTGACATTCAAAAGAACATCACTACAACTTTTATAGGGCAGCATGAGCAGCACGGTGGCTCAGTAGTTAGTACTATAGCCTTGCAGTGCTGGGTTTAATCCCACCAAGGTCAACATCTGCAAGGAGTTTGTATGTTCTTCCCGTATTTGCGTGGGTTTCCTCCTACATGCCAAAGACAGGGAATTTAGATTGCAAGCCCTATTGGGACAGTGACGATGATGTATGTAAAGTGCTGTGGAATTAATTGTGCTATATAGAGGGAGTAAAATACGGTAAATAAATGAAAAATAAAATAGGGATTTCTGATTTGGCATTTAAAACATTTTTTTAGTGAAGCATATACGGTTTCACTCAAAAAAGGGAAACAGGAATTGCCATTTATTAGCATTAAAAAAGTATAACTAGATCTAAACTAATTTTATACAAAGGATTTTTAGGTTTTTTTTAAGGGACAGCTAAAACAAGAGGCTAAAAAGATTGTGCTAAATAAAAGCCAGAATGTACACCGGACAGGCGATACGGTCAGAGATCACTACGCAATGATATATTCCACTAGAACGTCTCATTACCAGTGGACAACAGAAGACTATGGTGGCAAGTCCTGAGCACTGGCGGAAGGATTACTAAAGGATGATAGCAGCAAGAAGCACGATGAGCTAAACAAAAATCTTACTACATCGATAAATGATCCACATTTTAGTATAATAAGCCAGAATTAACCTCGTGTATGAAACTACTTAATTTGTGTGACTTGATATAACCAGATAAAAGATCCAAGTCACATGACCGTCTTGCACCAAGCACAGCTTATATTAGCTGGAGGGCACCATAACTACGTGTCATGAATCATTGGACCTGTTCGTGTCAGACGTAGCTTCTCTCAATACTGTGCCACTTGATAAAATGGGCACAGACCATTCAGGTTTCTACTGCTTTAGCAATAGAAGTTCCCCATTTGATGTATGTTCTAGCAGGAGTAAAAGTTACGACTTTTTATTTCGGGTATAATGTCCCTACAAGTTCCATTGTTTTGCTGCACCTTTTACGAAGATGAAAGCCTTTATCTCAGGCAGATCTTACCTGAGCTGTCCATCAATATGTATCATGCTTTAAGGGAGTTGGAGAAATTAAGTTTCCCAGACTCCCTGCAAGAGTGTCAGTTTTCTTCTGCTTGGAGGCTTCAGTTTCTCCTTGGCCACCCTGCAACACCTCCCCCTCTCCTGCCCCACCCAATGTCAATTAGACAGTTGGCTAACCACCATTCTGGAGAGAAGTGTAAAAGTCAGAAATCTGATAGGGCTGTCACCTCAGATACCTGAGGGCACATGGCTATATGGGCATGGAATCACTCACCTGTCTTCATTTACTTTTCTGTAGAGACGAGAACATACAAGACATATCTAAAATATCTTCACGTTCCAAACAAAATTACTATATGAATATGATATAGGAAAGATGTGTATCTTCGTACCGTGTTAGCCAGTAGATAGAAAAATAATATATTTTTTTATATGAATATGAATATTTTTTTATATGAATATGAATCACCTTGTGGCATTAGGGACTTCGCTGAAGAAGCAGAACTTCTGATGGAAGACATCGGCGAGGCACTACCAACACTTCCATACAGTCCCGGAATTGGAGTCAGGAGTACAAGCAAATAATGGACTTTTTATTATTTTAATTCAAATTTGTCTCCCCTGGATATTTTATTTTACTTTTTTAAGCAGGAATTTGCATCTATAACTTTCGGTGAAAACTCCTACATAGCTCTGTAAACATTCTTTTAGCTTACGATGCTCTACATCAAAGACTCAAAATAAGTGCATAGTTTTCTATAACCAATTATACAGAAAGACAGATGGACAAGGCCAGACAGACAGATTGTTTTCAGCGAGTACATATAATTGCAAAACAGAACTCTGAACTTCACCCATAATGACTGCATTGCTGGAGGGAGAATGAAAAATACCTTGAAGAAGGTGGAATTTGACAAGGGTTGTTTAGACAATAAATCAGAACTGGATCTTCTTGCTTTCCTTACCTCCATCTGAAACCCAGAACTTTTTCCCAATCTACAAAGTAATTTTATATATAACCGACTTGAAGAGAAAACTTTTTTCTGGTGCACAACATACAGTTAAATGAAAAAGTTTGGGCACCCCTATTAATCTTAAGCTTAATGTTTTATAAAAATTGGTGTTTTTGCAACAGCTATTTCAGTTTGATATATCTAATAACTATTGGACACAGTAATGTTTCTGCCTTGAAATGAGGTTTATTGTAATAGCAGAATATGTGCAATCTGCATTCATACAAAATTTGACAGGTGCATAAGTATGGGCACCCTTATCATTTTCTTGTTTTAAATACTCCTACCTATTTTTTACTGACTTACTAAAGCACTCTTTTTGGTTTTGTAACCTCATTGAGCTTTGAACTTCATAGCCAGGTGTATGCAATCATGAGAAAAGCTACTTAAAGTGGCCACTTGCAAGTTGTTCTCCTGTTTGAATCTCCTCTGAAGAGTGCCATCATGGGCTCCTCAAAACAACTGTCAAATGATATGAAAACAAAGATTATTCAACATAGATGTTCAGGGGAAGGATATAAAAAGCTGTCTCAGAGATTTAACCTGTCAGTTTCCACTGTGAGGAACATAGTAAGGAAATGGAAGAACACAGGGACAGTTCTTGTTAAGGCCAGAAGTGGCAGGCCAAGAAAAACATCAGAAAGGCAGAGAAGAAGAATGGTGAGATCAGTCAAGGACAATCCTCAGACCACCTCCAGAGAGCTGCATCAACTTGCTGCAGATGGTGTCACTGTGCATCGGTCAACTATACAACGCATTTTGCACAAGGAGAAGCTGTATGGGAGAGTGATGCGAAAGAAGCCGTTTCTGCAAGCGTGCCACAAACAGTTGGCTGAGGTATGCAAAAGCACATTTGGAGAAGCCAATTTCTTTTTGGAAGAAGGTCCTGTGGACTGATGAAACCAAGATTGAGTTGTTTGGTCATACAAAAAGGCGTTATGCATGGCGTCAAAAAAACACAGCATTCCAAGAAAAACACTTGCTACCCACAGTAAAATTTGGTGGAGGTTCCATCATGCTTTGGGGCTGTGTGGCCAATGCCGGCACCAGGAATCTTGTTAAAGTTGAGGGACGCATGGATTCCACTCAGTATCAGCAGATTCTTGACAATAATGTTCAAGAATCAGTGACAAAGTTGAAGTTACACAGGGGATGGATCTTTCAGCAAGACAATGATCCAAAACACCGATCCAAATCTACTCAGGCATTAATGCAGAGGAACAATTACAATGTTCTGGAATGGCCATCCCAGTCCCCAGACCTGAATATCATTGAACATCTGTGGGATCATTTGAAGAGGGCTGTCCATGCTCGGCGACCATCAAACTTAACTGAACTGGAATTGTTTTGTAAAGAGGAATGGTCAAAAATATCTTCATCCAGGATCCAGGAACTCATTAAAAGCTACAGGAAGCGACTAGAGGCTGTTATTTTGCAAAAGGAGGATCTACTAAATATGAATGTCACTTTTCTGGTGAGGTGCCCATACTTATGCACCTGTCAAATTTTGTTTGGATGCAGATTGCACATTTTCTGTTAGTACAGTAAACCCCATTTCAAGTCAGAAACATTACTGTGTCCAATAGTTATTACATATATCAAACTGAAATAGCTGTTGGAAAAACACCAATTTTTATAAAACATTAAGCTTAAGATTAATAGGGGTGCCCAAACTTTTTCATATAACTGTATTTGTTGTACGTTTTCCTTTAAAAATATTTTAGAGACTGGAATCAACCAGAATTCTAATAGATAATTAATAACAAAGCAGATTCAATTAGAAAATAATGCTCTGAGAATTATGGAGGAAAAGAACCCTACATATACCTTCCGCAATGCTCACAACATGGCTCGGAAGCCATGAGTAGGAGGCCTTGATGGCGATGTCCTAGAATGCAACATGTCAGATTCTTTACCTTCCTAAGTGCTGATCTACTAATGCAAAAATTGGTATGGAAAGAGACAACCATGTTTAGCGCTTTCTGACATAAAATCGTCCATTCATCACCCCAATAAAACTCTAAAGTTAGCTTCGGACTGGAAGCCAACCTCCAAAACCGATTCAAGGGTTATGCATTCTAGGGACATTTTCTCCTAAGCCCCTAATGAAATGGTAATGGAGCAATGGAGTGTACAAAAAAAAAAGACTCATTAGTGAAGGCTTGGTTCATACTTGCATCAGAGTCTCCAAGTCATGTTCCCAAATAGCGCAATTTTTCAATTTTTTTTTTTGTTTTGTAAAGAAAATTTGCTGCATTCAACGATTCAAGCAACGTGGATGTGATTTCATATAAACTAATGCCCAGCGTGCTTTTAAAGACACCTTTAAACTGTGCGTTCTTGGAGAATTTTAATTTTTCCTTTATGGGCTCTACGGAGATCCTGAAGGAAAAAAAAAAAAACCTTGGGAAAAAAAACAAAACACAACACACTTGTGCTTATAAGTGCAGGTTACTAGCGTTTGAGTAAAAAAAAAAAAAAAAAAAGGAGGGTGGGTGGGGGGGGAGTTAAAATGCAATTATCTCTGGCCGATTGCTTTTGAAAATTTTGGTGTAGAAGGGGAAAAAAAAAAAAAAACACAACAAAACCCAGAATTGGAAATGAAGCAGCATTTTTGAATGTGGGTACTAGTCCTTAGTGGGAAAACTTGGATAATCTTACATTTTTTTCCCCATGGGAATGATCGACACCCACGCAAGAACCTAACGAACCCAATTATACTCAGAGCACCGTTTCGGTCCATCATGTGACAAATTTTTTTTCCCCCTCGTTATCCAGTTCCTAAAACAGAACAAAAAAAAACATGACTCTGAAGAGAGTGTGAACCAGGGTTGCCAACCATCCAGAAATTCCAGTCTGCAAAAAATTGCCCACTTTTTTGCCCTGTCTGTAAGAAAAATTTGAGGTGTCCATGAATTGAAGCTAAAGAACCTTATACAGATTTTGAGTGCAATTCTCATCATGTTACAGCTTACAATGAATGCGGCTGATGTTTTCTCATCAGAATTAGGGGCTGCAGACATGCATCACTGATAATTATAATGATTTATTACAGTGTTCCAATCTCTCCATAAAAAATAATGTGTGTGGTTTTTTGATAAGTTGTCTTAAAAAGTAAAGCATCAAGTTGGCAAACCTGGTGTGAACTCATCCCTAAAGACAGGGTTCGACAAACCCGGGCGCCAGGTCGCCAGTGGCGCCTAGAAAATCATGCCTGGTGCCCGGGCAGTAGCGTAGCTACCGGGGGGGGGGCGCAGGGGGGGCGGTGGCCCCGGGCCCCGCGCTCGGAGGGGGCCCACCCGGAGCTATGCTACTGTAACTGTATCGGCGTGCACAGCGCACTGATACAGTTACATTCTGCGGCAGAGCAGGGAGAATCGCTCTCCCTGCTCTGCCGCCGGCCGCTATGGGGCCTGAGCAGGCGGTGGGGGGCCCGGCGCCAGCAGTGGGCCCCCGCCCGTCATCGGAGGGTCAGCTGTATCGGCATCCAGCCGATACAGCTGACCGCATTGAGAGAAAAGGAGCACGAGAGAAGAAGCGAGTGCTCCTTCTCTCCCATAATCCCCCTCTCAGCGTCTGACAGCGGGCGCGATGACGTCACTGCCCGGCGCCGGCAGTCAGACGCTGAGAGGGAGAGCAGTGAGCAGCGCAGAAGCCGGGAGCAAGAGAGGCGAGTACAGGATTTATTATTTTATAAAGGCGAATGCATTATATTACAGAGCAGAGGCTCCATATGGGGGTACATTATAAATAAGGCTGCCTATGGGGTGCATTATAAATAAGACTGCCTATGGGGGTGCATTATAAATAAGGCTCCCTATGGGGGTGAATTATAAATAAGGCTACCTATGGGGTGCATTATAAATAAGGCTGCCTATGGGGGTGCATTATAAATAAGGCTGCCTATGGGGGTGCATTATAAATAAGGCTGCCTATGGGGTGCATTATAAATAAGGCTGCCTATGGGGGTGCATTATACATAAGGCTGCCTATGGGGTGCATTATAAATAAGGCTGCCTATGGGGGAGTGCATTATAATAGAGAGACTGCCTATGGGGGTGCATTATAAATAAGGCTGCCTATGGGGTGCATTATAAATAAGGCTGCCTATGGGGTGCATTATAAATAAGACTGCCTATTTGGGTGCATTATAAATAAGGCTCCCTATGGGGGTGCATTATAAATAAGGCTACCTATGGGGTGCATTATAAATAAGGCTGCCTATGGGGGTGCATTATAAATAAGGCTGCCTATGGGGGAGTGCATTATAATAGAGGGACTGCCTATGGGGTGCATTACAAATAAGACTGCCTATGGGGTGCATTATAAATAAGGCTGCCTATGGGTGCATTATAAATAAGGCTGCCTATGGGGTGCATTATAAATAAGACTGCCTATGGGGGTGCATTATAAATAAGGCTCCCTATGGGGGTGCATTATAAATAAGGCTCCCTATGGGGGTGCATTATAAATAAGGCTACCTATGGGGTGCATTATAAATAAGGCTGCCTATGGGGGTGCATTATAAATAAGGCTGCCTATGGGGTGCATTATAAATAAGGCTGCCTATGGGGGAGTGCATTATAATAGAGAGACTGCCTATGGGGTGCATTATAAATAGGCTGCCTATGGGGTGCATATAATAAGGCTGCCTATGGGGTGCATTATAAATAAGGCTGCCTATGGGGGTGCATTATAAATAAGGCTGCCTATGGGGTACATTATAAATAAGGCTGCCTATGGGGGTGCATTATAAATAAGGCTGCCTATGAAATCTAATATATCAAAAGTCTAAGTTACTTACCGTTAACGGTATTTTTCGAAGTCCATGACAGCACTACAGAGAGAGGGGATCCGCCCCTTAGGAACAGGAAACCTACAGATATAAAAGGGCGGCACCTCTCCCACACATCAGTTGGATTACAGAGCATAAGAGGACATCAAGGTTAAATGGTATACAGTAAAAAAATTTCATGCATCACACAGTAACATTAATCAATTGTTTATTACATGTGGACTACATAAGCGGAAGAAGTGCACATAAAACCTGGGTGGGAATGTAAGGGTGCTGTCATGGACTTCGAAAAATACCGTTAACGGTAAGTAACTTAGACTTTATTCGAACGTCCATGACAGCACTACAGAGAGAATTACAGAGAGTAATAACTACTTAGGGAGGGACTACTGCCTGCAGCACCCTTAGTCCGAAAGAAAGGTCTGAGGAAGCACCCAAATCTAATCTATAATGAGTGTAAAACGTGTGTGGAGAAGACCACGTAGCTGCCTTACATATCTGGTCAATCGAGACTTCTGCCCTTTCTGCCCATGAAGTCGCCACAGCTCGAGTGGAATGCGCCCTTAGCCTCTCAGGTGGCTGCTTGCCCCTCGAGGTGTATGCCAGAGAAATTGCTTCCCTAATCCATCTGGCCAATGAGCTCTTTGTTAATCTACGGCCTTTGTTAATTCCTTGAAAAGAGACAAACAATGCATTGTCCCGTTTCCAGGGATCAGTGACTGCCAAATATTGCAGCAGACATCTTCTAACATCTAAAGTATGAAGTTTCATCTCTTTTTGATTAGATGGATTAGGGATGAACGAAGGGAGAATAATTTCCTGTGTTCTGTGGAAAGCGGAAGACACCTTAGGTAGGTATGCCGGATCCGGTCTAAGTATTATCCTGTCATTCAGGACCTGAGTGTAAGGAGATAGTCTAGATAGTGCCTGGATGTCACTTACCCTCCTAGCCGAGGTTAATGCTACCAGGAAAGCGGTCTTAAGGGAAAGAATTTTTATTGATGCTGCTGATATAGGTTCAAAAGGGGGCTCTGTTAAAGCAGTGAGAACAAGTTTAAGTCCCATGGCATGATTCTCACCTTCACTATGGGTCTCGACCTACCCGCAGCTTTAATGAATCTACTGACCCAGTAATTATTTGCGATGTTGCAACTAAAGAGTGCCCCCAAAGCTGAAACTTGCACCTTAAGGGTGCTTGTGGAGAGACCTAAGTCCAGACCCTTTTGTAGGAATTCTAGAATCTGGGTTATCGGTGTTGTGTCCCCTGCTACAACCGCCGATCTCTGAAGAAATTTCTTCCAAATCCTAGCGTAGATCCTAGTTGTAACCTCTTTTCTGCTTTTAAGGAGAGTATTAATTACTTTAGCAGAAAACCCCTTATCTGTCAGCAGCGACCGTTCAAAATCCACGCCGTCAGGTGGAGGCCCGCTACTCGAGGATGGTAGACTGGACCCTGGGAGAGCAGATCGGGAATGTCCGGCAGGACCCACGGGTCGGCTATCGACATGTTTCTGAGACATGAAAACCATGCCCTCCTGGGCCAAAAAGGAGCGATTAATATTATCCTTGCCCTGTCCTTCCTGACCTTCCTCAATACTAGGGGGAGTAAGGACAGGGGAGGGAAGGCGTAGGCTAGATTGAAATCCCACTGTAATAGAAGAGCGTCCACTGCCAGAGGGCGTTCTTTGGGATTCAGAGAGCAGAACTGTCTCACTTTCCTGTTGCTTTTGGTAGCAAAGAGATCTACTTCCGGTAGACCCCATTTCCGCACAATTAGGTCGAAGATGGAAGTCTTTAATGACCACTCTCCTTGGCTCAGGAGATTGCGGCTTAAGAAGTCCGCCTTGGTATTTTCTTCTCCCCTTATATGTAGAGCCGTTAGAGAAAGAAAGTGTCGTTCTGCTATCTGAAGTAGGCGCCTTGCCACTTCCATGAGAGGACCGGAACGAGTACCACCCTGGGGTTGATGTATGCGACTGTGACCCGATTGTCGGAGAGCACTCGAACGTGGTGACCCTGTAGATAGACAAGGAGTTTTTTAATCGCTAGCTCTACCGCTGCTAATTCCTTCATATTAGAAGACATTTGAATTTGATCCTGCTCCCATGAGCCCTGAACCATAACGTCCCCATATGAGCCCCCCACCCAGAGGGGCTAGCATCTGTTGTGACTATTCGGGATATGTCATATTCCCAGGGAACCCCCTTAGACAGGTTTGTCTCATTCTTCCACCAATCCAGGGATCTTATAGCAGCCTGGGACAAGGATAGCTGGCCTTCCAGGTAACCACCTAGCAAATTTTGATACAGCAAGACCTCAGCTTGCAGTGCCCTTGTGTGAAATTGGGCCCACCGAACCGCGGGAATGCAGGACGAGAGGGAGCCCAAAAGAGACATAGCCTTCCTAAGCGACATGGAGGGGTTACTGGAAGCGTTTAGGACCTGGTACCGTAAACGAATTAACTTGTCTGACGGTAAACTACAGTTCTGATTTTGTGAATCCAGAATTAGCCCTAGAAATTGCTGAACCCTCATCGGATTCAAACGAGACTTTTTGGTATTTATTAGCCATCCCAGCCGCTCTAAGGTAGAAATCGCTCTTTTCAGTTGCTCTAGACAATGCTCTGCCGTCTTTCCTATAATAAGAAAGTCGTCAAGGTAGGGGACTATAAGCATATTTGATTCACGTAAGTGGGCCATGACCTCCGACATAACCTTAGTGAATACTCGTGGGGCAACCGCCAAGCCAAAGGGAAGGGCGCTAAATTGAAAATGTTGCAGTGATTCCCCCATCTGGATTGCTACTCTGAGGAAACGCTGATGCTCCATATGGATCGGTATGTGGTAATAAGCGTCTTTCAGATCTAACACCACCATAAAGCAATTTTCAAACAGAAGCTTTATTGCTGAGCTGACCGTTTCCATTTTAAATGGGTGAATAATCAGGAATTTATTGAGGGCTTTCAAATTAATAATTGTTCTAAAAGACCCATCCAGTTTATGGATCAAAAACAGAGGGGAGTAAAACCCCTTACCCCGCTCTGCTTCTGGCACCTCCACTAAGACATTCTTAGCGCAAAGCTCCTGAACCTCCAACTCTAGAGCGGCCTGCTCCGATGGGGATGATCTGAGTGGGGTAATTTTAAAGTTATCCCAAGGTATCGAGGAGAATTCTAACCGCAGCCCTGTAGCTATGATGTTAAGGATCCAGCTACTGTTTGAGATTTCCGACCAGGCCGGGTAGAAGGCCTTCAATCTGCCTCCTACTGGCATCGCTAGTCATTGCGAGGGTTTTTTTGTTTCCCTAGGTGGACCTCTAAACATAAACCCTGTACCTCTTCGCCTCTTTTCATCCCATTTGGCTCGTTCCCTGGACGACCTTCGGTAGCTGAACCTCCTTCTGCTGAAAGGTCTTTTATAGGAAGGAGTTGATATACTGGGAAACTTTTTCTTGTCGTCCCTGCCTTTTCTAAAAGTTCGTCCAGGACCGGGCCAAAAAGATATTCGCCGTCACACGGAATGGAACAGAGGCGAGATCTGGCTTGAATATCGCCCGGCCAACATTTCAGCCATAATGCCCTTCGTGCTGCATTAGACAGCCCTGCCGCTCTGGCAGCCATTCTTACTGAGTCCGCTGAGGAATCAGCCAGGAAAGCCGCCGCATTCTGAATTATTGGCAAGGTCTTCCGAATTGTCCCCCTGGAGGTTCCATCTGTTAACTGGGAAGCTAACTGGTCTAGCCAGACCATCAATGACCTGGCTGCGCAAGTGGCTGCAACTGCCGGCCTCAGGGCACCTGCCGACATCTCCCATGTGCCTTTCAAGAAGGAATCTGCCTTCCTGTCTAGTGGATCTTTCAAAGATCCCATATCATCAAATGGGATGGAGGATTTTTTAGAAGCCTTCGCCACTGCTGCATCCAGCTTCGGGGCCTTATCCCATTTACCCGTCAGGGGATCTTCAAAGGGATATCTCCGTTTAAACGCTTGGGGTAAGGAGCCTCTTTTTTCAGGCTTCTTCCACTCTTTGTCTATAATGCCTTGGATGCTACTGTTTAGTGGAAAGGATCTCCGTTTTTTTGGATCTAGACCACCAAACATCAGATCCTGTACTGAGGGCTCTGGTTTCGCCTCTTCTACCCCCATGGTGGACCTAACTGATTTGACAAATTTGTCCATCTGGTCCAAGGGAAAACAAAAACGGGTAGCGTCTTCCGTAGAAGACGAGGAGGAAGCCGAAGAGGAAGGCGAGGAGGGTCCTGACACAACTTCACCCCTATCATGGGCGGCAGGCGACTCTGAATCAGATAAAACTGGTACATTTCTACGCCTGGAAAATTCTCCGTGTCTTGAGGACGCTTTCAACTCTGCTCTTATTATCTCCTTCAGGCTTTCGGTGAAATCTGGAGTCTCCTCCGCTATCTAAAAAGGGAAGGGGCATAGGGGGGTTTTACTATGTCATCCCATGCCCCTGCCCTTCCCCTTAAAAAATGCCCTACCGTCTGTTGCATGCACGGCTGGCACAACCTCTTAGGGCAAGCGTCAGGCAGAGGGCAAGCGCAAAAGGCACATTCCCTGTGCTTGCTTTTCACCGAA
>JARQOD010000007.1:46258874-46326867 GCA_033576555.1 Oophaga sylvatica
GGAGGCAAAGTCCTAGGCACGACCGCACCGATGACCGTGTTCATGCAGTTATTCTTGCAAAATTCACCCCACTGGCTTATCTTTCTGGATTGCCAATCAATCACTGGGTTATGTTTAGCCAACCAGGGAAGTCCCAACACAATAGGAGTAGGAAGACCCTCCAACACATAACAAGACAACTGTTCTTTATGTATTGCCCCTACTCGAAGGTCTATGTTATGAACAGCTTGTACAAAGCTACCTTGACCGAGAGGTCTGGCGTCAATAGAAAGTATAAGGATCGTTTGGCCAATACACTCAGTTGCATACCTTGCACCTGGGCAAACCGAGCGTCCACCATATTAGCCCCAGACCCACTATCAAGAAGAACAGAAATCCTCTCAACTCTCGCACCAACCACCACCTCCGCAGGCACGAGAAATTGAGACGGACCTGGGGACGAAATACCTACTCCCAGGTTGTCGTCCACCACACAACCTGGGATTAACAGTTTTTCGGTGACTTTTTTGCTCAATGAGGCACGGGAGGGACACCCCCCAACAAAATGTCCCTCTCTCCCGCAGAAGAAACACCTTTTTGTCTTGCGGCGCACCGCCGATTCCCTCCTACAAAATGATGTCCCACCCAACTGCATAGGTTCCTCAGAACAGACCAGGGAACCTCCATATAAGGGACTTTAGTAGTGGTGGAGTAATAACAGGGGGCGGAGTTACCTCGCACCTCCCCCGAAGCCGTCTATCAATACGAATAGCAAGGGCCATAGCAGCCTCCAGTGACGGAGGAGAATCATACTGAGCCAAAACATCTTTTAATTTGTCAGATAACCCTTGACAAAACTGGCTCCTAAGAGCTGGGTCATTCCACTGAGTATCTGTGGCCCATCTACGGAACTCAGAAGAAAATTCCTCCGCCGGACGATCTCCCTGCTGTATCCTACGTAACTTCGTTTCAGCAAGGGAGACCCGATCCGGGTCATCATACACCAGCCCCAGGGCAGCAAAAAATCGATCTACTGACTGGAGGGCCGGGGAGCCCGGAGGAAGAGAGAACGCCCAGGATTGAGGGTCCCCTTGTAAGAGCGAGATGACAATTCCCACCCTCTGCTCCTCACTCCCCGATGACCGAGGCCGTAGCCGAAAGTACAATTTACATGCCTCCCGGAAGGTAAAAAATTTGTCCCGCCCACCAGTGAACCTGTCCGGGAGAGCAACCTTAGGTTCAGATCTGGTTTGCTCCGGGGGGGACAAAACCTTGGACTTAATGTCCGTAAACTCCATGGACAATTTCTGCAACTGCAGGGCAAGCTGGGCTACTGGATCCATGGTAGCTGTCATGGGTGCATCGCCATGAAGATCGTCGCGATTGCACATTCTGACTTCTCACAGCTGAGCTGCTGTTTCTTTGTTTTTTGGTAATGAGAGAGTTAATTTTTCCTAGCTCTTTGCTAAGGCTAGGTGCAGCCTCGCCCGGCTGCTTTTGATTATGTTCTAATTAGTTTCCTTTATATTTCTGCCAGTCTGGGTGTTAGATGCCGGTGAAAGCATTCATGTAGTTTAGCAGACTGGATAGGTTCTGAGAATATTTAAGCTAAGAGCTCCTTAGTTGTTTTTACTCTTACAGCTTATAGTTTTTCTCTGAGACCTTAGGTGTTCCTACTGTGTGTGAGTGTTGTATGTAAGACTTTATTTACTTTATTTCTTGTCTTTGTTGTTTGTCTTTCTGTTCATTAACCGTTACCTGTTCATTCTCTTTGGTGGTATTCAGGGTCCTTCTTAGGACTAGAATACAGTTGGCAGGGATTGATAGGAGACAGGGTTTACGCTGGTGGCCTGGACCTCTGTACCTTTAACAGTACCTCCAGGTAGAGGGATTAGTTAGGACCCCAGTTTAGGGTCAGCATAGACCCCGGTCACCCTCTAGCCGGAGACAGCGTATAACGGATTCCGTATTGACCCACTGGACATTCTGTCAGGTAAATCTATGTTATCATATATCTATGCGCATGTTATATAGTATGTTGCCCTTCTGATATAGATTACTGACATCACATATATATATATCTGCTATACAGCGTGACATTTTCACCGGCCCATACTAAAGATTCTCCCCAGCTGTCATGGATCCAGTAGCCCAGCTGGCCCGGCAGTTGCAGGGGTTGTCCATGGAATTTGCAGACATTAAGTCCAAGGTTTTGTCCCTCCCGGAGCAAACCAGATCTGAACCTAAGGTTGCTCTCCCGGACAGGTTCACTGGTGGGCGGGACAAATTTTTTACTTTCCGGGAGGCATGTAAATTGTACTTTCGGCTGCGGCCTCGGTCATCTGGGAGTGAAGAGCAGAGGGTGGGAATTGTTATCTCGCTCTTACAAGGGACCCTCAATCTTGGGCGTTCTCTATTCCTCCAGGCTCCCAGATCTCCAGTCAGTGGATCGATTTTTTACTGCCCTGGGTCTGGTATATGATGATCCGGATCGAGTCTCCCTTGCTGAAACAAGGTTACGTAAAATACGGCAAGGAAATCGTCCAGCGGAGGAATATTCTTCTGAGTTCCGTAGATGGGCAACAGATACTCAGTGGAATGACCCAGCTCTTAGGAGCCAGTTTTGTCAAGGGTTGTCTGACAAATTAAAAGATGTGTTGGCTCAGTATGATTCTCCTCCATCACTGGAGGCTGCTATGGCCCTCGCTATTCGCATTGATAGACGACTTCGGGGAAGACGCGAGGTAACTCCGCCCCCCATGATGACTCCACCTACTACTAAAGTCCCTTATACTGAGGTTCCCCTGGTCTGTTCTGAGGAACCCATGCAGTTGGGAGGGACATCATTTTGTAGGAGGGAATCGGCGGTGCGCCGCAAGACTAGAAGGTGTTTCTTTTGCGGGAGAGAGGGACATTTTGTTGGGGGGTGTCCATCCCGGACCCCTTTGAGCCAAGGAGTTAACCTGGGAGTGTGTATTTCGTCCCCAAATCCCTCTCAGTTTCTCGTGCCTGCGGAGGTGGTGATTGGTACTAGAACTGAGAGGATTTCTGTTTTTCTTGATAGTGGGTCCGGGGCTAATTTGGTGGACGCTCGGTTTGCCCAGGTGCATGGTATGCAACTGAGTGTATTGGCCAAACCGGTCCCTATACTCTCTATTGATTCTAGACCTCTTGGTCAAGGTAGCTTGGTACAAGCTGTTCATAACATTGACCTTCGGGTAGGGGCAATACATAAAGAGCAATTGTCTTGTTATGTGTTGGAGGGTCTACCTACTCCTATTGTGTTGGGACTTCCTTGGTTGGCTAAACATAACCCAGTGATTGATTGGCAATCCAGAAAGATAAGCCAGTGGGGTGAATTTTGCAAGAATAACTGCATGAGCACGGTCATCGGTGCGGTTGTGCCTAGGACTTTGTCTCCTTTTCTGGAGGACTTTGGGGAGATGTTCTCAGAGGAGGGGTGTAAAGAGTTTCCTCCTTATCGCGCATATGACTGCTCAATAAAGTTGCTTCCTGATGCCTTATCTCGTACTTTCCCAAGGGCCGGGAAGACGGATGATCCGGTTCCTATTCCTCAGGAGGGAGTTGTAGTGTCAGCTGTATGCTCTGAGCTTGAGGGGGAGGTATTGGGGGCTCAGGGGGACGCCCCTGTGGGACTTCCAGGGAGACTGATAGTTCCAGATCGCTTAAGACTGAAGGTTACGGGGAACCGTTACAAACGGATGGCTGATAGGAGGAGAGTTTCTGGTCTAGATCTGAAGGTGAACGATCTGGTTTGGTTGTCTACCAGGAATATAAAACGTAAAGTTTCCTCCTGGAGGTTGGGTCCCAGATTCATCGGGCCGTACAGGATCAGTTCCATAATTAATCCTGTGGCATTTCGTCTGGACCTCCCTCCTACGTTTAAAATTCATAATGTGTTTCACAAGTCATTACTTAAAAAGTATGTGGCACCAGTCATACCGTCACCTCTACCTCCTTCAGTGGTGGTCAATGATAACGTGGAAATTCATGGGTCGAAAATCATTGACTCACGTCTCAGTCGCCGATCCCTTCAGTACTTAGTTCAGTGGAGGGGGTATTGTCCTGAGGAGGGGACGTGGGTCCCTGCGTCTGATGTTAACGCAGATCGATTGGTTCGGACCTTTCACACAACTCACCCGGACAGACCTGGTCATGAGGGTCCGGAGGCCCCTCGTAGAAGGGGGGTACTGTCATGGGTGCATCGCCATGAAGATCGTCGCGATTGCACATTCTGACTTCTCACAGCTGAGCTGCTGTTTCTTTGTTTTTTGGTAATGAGAGAGTTAATTTTTCCTAGCTCTTTGCTAAGGCTAGGTGCAGCCTCGCCCGGCTGCTTTTGATTATGTTCTAATTAGTTTCCTTTATATTTCTGCCAGTCTGGGTGTTAGACGCCGGTGAAAGCATTCATGTAGTTTAGCAGACTGGATCGGTTCTGAGAATATTTAAGCTAAGAGCTCCTTAGTTGTTTTTACTCTTACAGCTTATAGTTTTTCTCTGAGACCTTAGGTGTTCCTACTGTGTGTGAGTGTTGTATGTAAGACTTTATTTACTTTATTTCTTGTCTTTGTTGTTTGTCTTTCTGTTCATTAACCGTTACCTGTTCATTCTCTTTGGTGGTATTCAGGGTCCTTCTTAGGACTAGAATACAGTTGGCAGGGATTGATAGGAGACAGGGTTTACGCTGGTGGCCTGGACCTCTGTACCTTTAACAGTACCTCCAGGTAGAGGGATTAGTTAGGACCCCAGTTTAGGGTCAGCATAGACCCCGGTCACCCTCTAGCCGGAGACAGCGTATAACGGATTCCGTATTGACCCACTGGACATTCTGTCAGGTAAATCTATGTTATCATATATCTATGCGCATGTTATATAGTATGTTGCCCTTCTGATATAGATTACTGACATCACATATATATATATATCTGCTATACAGCGTGACAGTAGCTGGGGAGAATCTATAGTAAGGCCGGTGAAAATGTCACGCTGTCTAGCAGATGTAAAAATATATATGTCAGTAATCTATCAAGTGGGACAACATTCTATATAACATATAAATAGGTAACATTAACATGTATATATAGCATAGTATTACCTGACATAATATCCTGTGGGTCAATACTGAATCCTTTTCACGCTGTCTCTGGCTAGAGGTGGACCGGGGTCTATGCTGACCCTAAACTGGGGTCCTGACTAGTCCCTCTACCTGGAGGTACTGTTAATGGTACAGAGGTCCAGGCCACCAGCGTAAACCCTGTCTCCTATAAATCCCTGACCACTGTAATCTAGTCCTTAGAAGGACCCTGATTACCACCATAGGGAATGGACAGGTAAAGGTTAACAAACAGTATAGACAAACGAGACAGACAGGGGATAAAGTAAATACTGTCTTGCATACAACATTAAAACACAGAGGGAACACCAAAGGTCTAGGAGATAAACTATAAGCAAGGTGAGGAGAAACAACAAAAGAGCTCTTAGCTTAAGTCTTCTCAGAACCGATCCTATCTGCAGTCTGTATGAATGCTTTCACCGGCATCTAACCAGCAGACTGGCAGCTATATAAAGGAAGCTAATTAGAACATAATCAAAAGCAGCCGGGCGAGGCTGGACCTAGTCTTAGCAAAGAGCTAGGTAAAATTAACTCCCTCATTACCAAACACAAAGAAACAGCAACTCAGCTGCGAGAAGTCAGAATGTGCAATCGCGACAATCTTCGTGGCGATGCACCCATGACACTAGCCAGACGAGAATCCAATACTTTCTCTACTTCATACTCCAGATTGCCCTTAACCAATACAGGATCAGGGGGCGCAGCCATGGCAACTATTGGTCAACAAACCTTTTCAACAAAGATTTATGAAAGACGTGAATCTTGAACGTTCCTGGAAGAGCCAAACGGAAAGAAACGGGATTAAACATTTCCAAAATCCCCCATCTTCCCCCCATTCCCCTCCCTCTTCTTCCCCTCGTTTTTTTTTTCTTTTATTGTGTGTGTTTTATTTAGTATGTACGTCTTGTATATGTCCTATTGATACGTAGATCCGCTAGGGGTCTTTAAGGTTTATATTTTTTATGTGAGTTCTAACAACAATCTACAAGTTGGAGTTTCTTCTAAATTATTTCATGTATATTAGAAAAAGTGGATTGTACAGTCCACCATGTTTGCATATTGTGTACTGCTTCGGTTAATGTATGACTATATATTGAGTTGTATTTCTTTCTTTGAAAACAATAAAAAGAGATTAAAATAAACATTTCCAAAATCTTATAAGGTCCAATGAACCTTGGCTTAAATTTTGGAGACGCAACCTTTATAGGTATATTTTTGAGGACAACCAAACCATGTCACCTACTTTAAACTGGGGACCATCAGTCCTATGCCGGTTGGCAAACCGTTGGGCCTTCTCCTGAGAGAGAGACAACTTATCTACTACTTGATTCCAAATCTGCTGCATTCTCTCTACCATAGAATCAACACGTGGACAGGCTGAAGCCTCCACCTGCCCTGAAGAAAACCGAGGATGAAACCCGAAGTTGCAGAAAAAAGGGGACATCAAATTGGCAGAACTAGCCCTATTATTTAGAGCAAATTCAGCCAAGGGCAAAAAAGAGACCCAGTCATCTTGATCAGCAGACACAAAACATCTCAAATATGTTTCCAAAGTCTGGTTTGCTCTCTCAGTCTGCCCATTGGTCTGAGGGTGAAACACAGAGGAGAAGGACAACTGAATTCCCAGTTTAGAACAAAAGGCTCTCCAAAATCTGGAAACAAACTGGACTCCTCTGTCAGAAACAGTGTTCTCCGGAATGCCGTGCAAACAAACCACCTGCTGAAAAAACAAGGGCACCAACTCGGAAGAGGATGGCAGCTTCGGTAGTGGTACAAGATGGACCATCTTCGAAAATCTATCACAGATCACCCAGATAACAGTCATTCTCAGAGAGACAGGGAGGTCGGAAATAAAATCCATTGAGATATGTGTCCATGGCCTCCTGGGCACGGGCAGTGGCACTAACAATCCACTAGAGCGAGAACAGGGTTTGGACCGAGACCAAGTCCCACAGGACTGCACAAATTCCTGACATCACGAGATAAAGCAGGCCACCAAAAAGACTGACTCACCAAATCTCTGGTACCAAAAATACCGGGATGACCAGTGTAGCGCCCGCGTCCCTGCCTGCTGCCAGACAGGGACGTCGCTCTCCTCACCTGCGCTCAGCGTCCTCAGTGCTCCCAGCCTCCTCTGCGCCTCTGGCATCCTCGGCGTCCTCCTTCCGCCCTGCTGGTCCCGCGCGCTCCTTCCCTGCTACTGGCCTTAGGGCGCGCGCCCGCACCCTCCCCCGCTCTTAAAGGAGCCGCGCGCATTTTCCAAATCAGTCTCCAGCCAATGCTGGAGGACTCCACCCTATATTAAGGGCTTCCTCCTTAATGTAGGTGCCCGAGCAATGTTGTTCCTGTGCAGTCTAACTCTGTTTCAGCCATCAGCTCCTGATTCCAGTTTCCTGCCTGTTACCTGTCGGCTTGCCTGTCTGCCATCCGTCTGCAGTTCCATCCAGAGGTTCGGACGTCATCTGCAGAGATCCCTGGCTCTTGCCTGCTCACCTAGGAGCGATCATCTGCCATCCGACTGCAGCTCCATCCGGAAGTTCGGACATCATCTGCGGAGATCCCCGGCTCTTGCCTGCTCACCTGGGAGCGATCATCTGCCATCCGACTGCAGCTCCATCCGGAAGTTCGGACATCATCTGCAGAGATCCACGGCTCTTGCCTGCTCACCTGGGAGCGATCATCTGCCATCCGACTGCAGCCTACCTGGAGGCTCCACCATATCAGGTCGTATATGCCTGCCCTGTTCTAGAGACTGCCTGGTCACTTGCCGTGACAACCTGCCTGTCTAGAGACTGCCTGGTCACTTGTCGTGACAACCTGCCTGTCCAGAGACTGCCTGGTCACTTGCCGTGACAACCTGCCTGTCCCAGAGACTGCCTTGGTCACTTGCCGTGACAACCTGCCTGTCCAGAGACTGCCTGGTCACTTGCCGTGACAACCTGCCTGTCCCAGAGATTGCCTTGGTCACTTGCTGTGACAACCTGCCTGTCCAGATACTGCCTGGTCACTTGCCGTGACAACCTGCCTGTCCCAGAGACTGCCTTGGTCACTTGCTGTGACAACCTGCCTGTCCCAGAGACTGCCTTGGTCACTTGTTGTGACAACCTGCCTGTCCAGAGACTGCCTGGTCACTTGTCGTGACAGCCTGCCTGTCCAGAGACTGCCTCGGTTACTTACCGTTACAACCTGCCTGCCCAGAGACTTCCTTGGTCACTTGCTGTGACAAACCTGCCTGTCCAGAGACTACCTATATCCCCTGCCGTGATTCCCTGCCCTTTTCCCGGGTGCCACCCGCTCTCTTACAAGTAAACTCTCTTGTATAATAAAGCTTTGTGGTTCCACCAACCTGACCTGTCTCGTCAGTAGTTCCACCCACCAGACCCGTTACAACCAGCCAACGCGGAGCAATGAATTTCAGACATTACTTTCCTCCTCCATTGGTCGGGGACATACAATTTCCCCATAGGGCATCATTCAGGTTTATCCTCCTGAAATTCCTCCAGGGCAGGTCTCAAATCGGGTGAGATAGCGGAAAGAACCACACCCTCATTTAGAATGGTAGTAGTCTCAGTCACATCAAGAGAATCCACAAAGAAACCCCTAGAGAGGGCATCCGCCTTAATATTCTTAGTGCCCGGAAGAAAGGAGACCACAAAATTAAAAAAACAAGACCCACCTAGCCTGTCTAGAATTCAATCGCTTGGCTGATTCGATATAGATCAAGTTCTTGTGGTCGGTAAGGACCACAACTTGATGTTTGGCTCCCTCCAACAAATGTCTCCACTCTTCAAACGCCCACTTCATAGCCAAAAATTCCCGATTCCCCACATCATAATTACGTTCAGATGGGGAAAATTTTTGAGAAAAGAAGGCACAAGGGTTAATCTTAGAGGTTACCGGATCTCTTTGAGACAAAACGGCTCCTGCACCAATCTCAGAAGCATCTATCGCCACCTGAAATGGTAGAGAAACATAAGGTTGCCGTAGAACAGGAGCAGAAGTGAATCTTCGCTTAAGCTCCTAAAACGCTGAAACTGCCTCTGGAGACCAATTCACCACATCAGCGCCCTTTTTGGTCAAATCCGTCAGTGGTTTCACAATACCAGAAAAATTACTTATGGATTTACGGTAAAAATTAGCAAAACCTAAAAATTTCTGAAGAGCCTTCAAGGAAGTGGGCTGAACCCAATTATAAATGGCCTGAACCTTGACCAGGTCAATTTCAATAGCGGACGGAGACAAAATGAATCCCAAAAACGAAATCTTTTGTACGCCAAAGAGACATTTCGGTCCCTTAACTTATAAAACATTTTTTTTCAAAATCCAGAATACAAAGGTGAAGAGGGCGGTCTGATATGGCCCTTCTCCAATGACTCTTTGATATAAGATCGCATAGCATCATGTTCAGGTACAGATAAATTGAAGAGCCGACCCTTGGAAATTTACAACCGGGCACTAACTCGATCGCGCAATCATAACTCCTATGAGAAGGCTAGGACGCAGACTTACTCTCACTAAACACATCAGAGAAATCAGCCAAATAGTCAGGGACATCCTGAGACTGGGAGAGGCAGAAAAAACAGGAGTGTCACCACGAACACATTGACAACCCCAACTAACCACAGACACAGACTTCCAATCCATAACAGGATTATGGGTCTGCAACCAAGGAAAACTCAGTACAATAATGTCATGTAAATTATGTAACACCAAAAATTTACAATTCTCTTGGTGGTCTGGGGATACCCGCATTATCACCTGGGTCCAAAACTGGGTTTATTCTTCGCTAAAGGGATAGCATCAATACCCCTCAAAGGAATAGGAGTCCGCAGGGTACCATGGGAAAACCACAACGTTTGGCAAAGTCAAAATCCATCAGGTTCAGGGCTGCTCCTGAATCAACAAAAGCCTTAGCAGAAAATGAAGATAAGGAGCAGATCAAAGTAACCATCAAGAAGAATTTAGGCTGTACATTGCCCAAAACAAATGAGTGAGCAAAACGTTTTTCCCGCTTAAGGCAGATAGAAATAGTATGAGAGGTGTCCCCACAAAAGAAGCACAACTTATTACGCCTTCTAAATTCCTGACGTTGACCCCTAGAAACAACTCCTGGTTGGGTCTCCTTCATGAATGTTGCCTGTAGCAGTATCGAGCCTCCTCTTCCTTTGAGTCAACTACCTGTGTTACTACTATCCTTAGAGTTTTCTGACAGTAGTAGTCTACGAAATTGATATTTGTACCACTTGAATAAGGGTTAGCATGAAAGCAGGTTGAGCTATTGCATGTGGTATTTGGGCTACACCAATACCTCACCCACCTCGTCTTACTTTGACATTCAATTGAAAGCTGTAAATACTGGCCCAGACCCAGATACCTCATGCATGGCTGACTGCTGCCGTGCCATGCTACAATTTGTACTGTGGGTGAATTGAGGCCACTTTCCTGGTGTCTCCCCCTAATTTTCTGTTTTGACAGCTTTTGGGCCATTTGAAGGTGTAGTGCATGCGTTTTGTTTTGCCTCCCATTGACTTGAATGGCGTTTGGCTATGTTCTGCGAATATTCGACAAATAAATCGGCGAATATTGCAAATTCGGCGATCGTAATATGATCCGAACATTGAGATATTCACTGATATCTAGTCATATTTCCCTGGAAGACCTGGAGTTAGACGCTCCTGTAATGAATCGCAGATGTTCTTTAGAGATGGTGTGATTCATGTCCTATTTTAAATGGATTTCCTTCGGTGCTGGGAAGGTTAAGGACTCTTTCCGTGCAATCCGAGACCATACAGCCTGGTTGTTCTCAGCTGCAGCTGCCTATCATTTACTCCATCTATATATACTGGCTCTGGGAGTTTAGTCCCTGCAGGTGAAAGATTCATCTTCCTGTGTTGAGTGCTAAAGCTAAGTGGTTGGAGTGAAGTTGTTGTAGTATTGATCTGTAGTTTGCTGTAGTACATGTGTGTCTATCTCCTGGTCCCTGGTTCCCATTTTGTTTATTCCTCCCTGTCCCTATCCCCCTCCCTATTTTTGGTTTGTGCTTTTGTATGAGAGAGGTTTTCTGTTATCCCTGTTTTGTTTTTGTGTCTTGTTTACCTTATATTTCTGTACCATGCCTCATGGGTTGGGGAGGGGACAGATTAGGGTTTAACAGGAGCATTGCAAGGTCAGAGATCCGGCCCTCTCTACCCTCTAGAGTACCCCTGGGACAGGGATGATTAGGGTCCTAGTTCCAGGGACAGTTTGAGGCCCCTCTCCCTTCCTGAAGACCGTCACACCGTGACTCTAGTGCTCAGTCCGAGCATGACAGTATGTATTTCTATGCAGCTGTCATTCTCTGGTCGGGAGAGCCACCAGCCAGTCTGAGCATTGCATTACGATCCCCAACCGAGTTATGACTCTTCCCTTAGAGAGATAAAATTGTAAATGGAAAAAGCTTTCGACTAAGCCTTACCAGAAATTGTTGACCTGTGTGAGACATTCATGCAACTTCCTATTAAAACATTAATTACATCATATTCTCATGAAAGTTGAATGCACATGAAACATAATGTATTCATATATTCTGTAATTGTGGTGCTGTAGTTTCCACCTCAGCTCAGAAAATCCTTGTATAACCTCAGCCTAAGACCTCATGCATATGGCCGTGTTATAGCTCCGTGAAGCTACGTGAAGCCTATGACTTGTTTTTAGCTGTAATATGGAACCCAAAGGGGCTACTGTATCACTGTGTTCCTTTGACTTTATACAGTTTTCTATACAAAATCCATCAGAATAAAAGAAATGTTATGCACCGTCAGATGCCTTATTACAAAATAATTTCCCTTTACAGGATTACTTAAAAATGTAGTGGGAGAAAATGACTTAGCAATGCTAAATACTGGAGTATACAGTTGAAACTTAGAAGTTTACATACACTATACAAAAAGACACATCTGCATGTTTTTCTGAATATTTGCCAATTAAATCTGAATAAACCATTCTCGTTTTCTGTCAATTAGGATTACCATAATTGTTAATATTTGCCAAATGCCAGAATAATGAGAGAGAGAATGTTTTAAGGCATTTTTATCACTTATTGCAAAACCAAAAGTTTACATACGCTAAGATTACTATGCCTTTAAATAATTCTGGACTGCCCATATGATGATGTCCTGTGTTTGGAAGCCTCTTGTAGGTTTTTTGGCAACATTTGAGTTAATTAGAAACACACATGTGGATGTATTTTAATGTACACCTGAAACACCCTGCTTCTTTTTGTAGCATCAGGGGAAAGTCTAAAGAAATCGGCCAAGATATCAGGAAGAGAATTGTGGACTTGCGCATGTTTGGCTCATCCTTGGGTACAATTTCAAGGTCCTCATCTGTACAAACAATCAAACAATTATATGCAAGTACAAACAAGATGGGAATGTCAGCCATGATTCCGCTCAGGAAGGAGATGGGTTCTGTGTCCCAGACAAGAATGTGCATATCTACCCATGGACAGAAGCAAAAGACATGGCGGAAGCTAGTAAGATTGTGTCAATATCCACAGTGAAATGAGTATTGTATCAACATGGGCTGAAAGGCCACTCTGCCAGGAAGAAGCCATTACTCCAAAAGAAACATAAAAAAGACAGATTAATGTTTTCAAATGCACACAGGAACACAGACCTTAATTGTTGGAGACATGTCCTGTGGTCTGATGAAACAAAAAATTTAACTTTTTGGGCATAATAACCATTATTACGTTTGGAGGAAAAAGGGAGAAGCTTGGAAGCCTAAGAACACTATCCCAACTGTGAAACACGGGGGTGGCAGCATCATGTGTTGGGGATGTTTTCTGCAGGAGGGACTGGTGCACCTCACAAAATAGATGGCATCATGAGAAAAGAAGATTATGTGGTAATACTGAAGCAACAGCTCAACATATCAGCCAAGAAGTTTAAGCTTGGGCGGAAATGGGTCTTCCAAATGGACAATGACCCGAAGCATATTGCCAAAATGGTAAAAAGTAGCTTAAGGATAGCAAAGTCAATGTTTTGGAGTGGCCATAACAAAGCCCTGATCTCACTTCTATTGAAAATTTATGGGCAAAGCTGAGAAGTCAGCTGTGAGCAAGGCAACCTACAAACCTGGATCAGTTACACCAATTTTATCAGGAGGAATGGGCTCAAATTTCGATCAACTATTGTGAGAAGCTTGTGGAAGGATGTCCCAAACGTTTGACCCAGGTCATTCAGTTTAAGGGCAATGGCACCAAATACTAATGAAATGTATGTAAACTTTTGACTTTGCAGTAAGTAATAAAAATGGCTTAAAACATTCTCTCTCTCTCTCTCATTATTATGGCATTTGGCAAATATTTATAATTATGGCCCTAACTGACCTAAACCTGGAAAGGTTTATTCTGATTTCATGTCAGATATTGAGAAAAACAAGCAGATGTGTCGTTTTACAATATATAGTGTAGGTAAACTTCTAGTTTCAACTATATGTATAAAGAGTAGTGTGTTTTTCAAGAAGAATGTGGTTGATGTTCATTCGTTAGAGCCTAAAGCACCAGAACTGATGACTACAAATTGAAAGATTACTCGTAGGATTTGGGTTATAAGTGGGCAGTCATACAACCATTGACAGTTCACGATTATCATTAATCTATTAGTAACAAATCAGCTTTTGCTGAATATCTCCAGTATCTCTCTATTCTGACCTAGATTCTGATGTCTCATATCTGCTGGCAAAATGTTGTCTTCATGGTATTTTCAGATCTTTTATAAAACTGCTAAATAATCCTACAGCGAAAATCATTATTGGCAATATCTTTAATATCAGTAAAAGACAAGTAGACACCTAAGGAGATGTACACTGTGGTTCTAGCTAACAAATTTGTGTTATTTGGTGGATTTCTAAGATTAACTGTTTTACTCGGTATTGTAGCTTTCTTCGCTTATATAGAACTATGATTTTTGCAGGATGACTCAAATCGCATGAACCGGGGAAGGCTCAAATCTGTTACCAACTCTGCCATACAGTCATCCATATGAAGGTAGCAATGTGAACACTATATGACATTTAGAACACAATTTTGATTGTTATAGATTCTTCTGCAGCTGCTTCAGGACAGTGGAAACATGTCGGGAGTGAAAATTAGTACGGGATATTCTGGAATACCATTAAAGAAATGAGAGAAAGTTCTGGAAAATTTTGAGCAGACTTGATCATTTACTGTTTTTGATTAAGTCACTTCTTTTTTTTTTCTTTACTTGTAGTATTCCTTGACGTTTTTGGCTCCAAATTCTTCAAAATGGTGCATGTGGTTCATGAATTTTGTGCAAAATCAGAAATACTACCTTTTTAGTCTTTAACCTGTTTGTTGACTTTTTATTGCAAAGTGACATGTTCCAATAAATATCAAAAAACTTGGACAAAACTTCCAGACTAGTGTTGAGCGATACTGCTCGATATCTAAAAATATCGTATCGGAATGGTATCGCCGATATCACTAAATATCGTCGATATCCGATTACGATACCGGAAGTCCCATGTAAGTCTATGGGAACAAAATATCGCAACAAAAAAAACCCTTTCTTTCGTTGTAAACACAAAATATACACACATAGAATACATATATATATATATACATGTCATTGTGACATATATATATATACATATATTTATAGTTTATACACTTCTACATAGTAAAATAGACTCTGATTCAATTGCCGGGTAAAGCCGTAACATACCCCATAGAAGTCGACGGGCTCGGTGCCGAGTACCCCCAAAACCTCTGGCTCTGTGCGACTCAACTTGGGCGTCACGAACAGGATTCTGTAGCTCGCTATAAGCGAGTCCTGTGTGCCTGAATTGAACTGGTTTTGTGCTTGAGAATTGCTAAAATCATCAGAGAATGTATTTGCCATTTTTCCGCTATATCTGCGTCACGACGAGGCACTGGTGAAGAAGAAGGGCGTGCTCTTCGTGGGTGTACACTCACTCAGTGGCGCGAAAACGATGGCCGACCACTCTAAATGGTACTGCAATGTAAGATCGTGCCCCACAGCTCTTCAGTTCCGCCTCCTCATCCTCCTCAGTGTGCGGAAACTAACACGAAGGTCCCGCCTCCCTACAAAAGAGGGGCCCTCTCCAGATGCTAATGACACATGTGACTTGGCAGAGATGGCTAATGGACACGAGCAGAAGTGTGAAGGGATGGAGCAGTCAGAGCTCTCCCCCCATGGAAGCGACCCGATCGCCACGGAACCACCGTTGGGCACCCGGCCTGGAAACCCTCCTACGCTGCAAGAAGCGGAGGATACCCTAAGAGGCCTGGCCCGGCACAGGGAGGAGGTCGCCAGGATGGAAGCCAGCTGGCGTGCCCTAAAACTAAACTTGGAGCGGCGCCAATCCCTCTTACCTGAAGTGTCTGTACCGGAAGGTGAGGCACCCGTTCTAGTAGAGGAGTCCGTGCGGGCATCCCAGCCCTTGCAATGTGATCCGGTTGACGTTGTCGCAGTGGAGGCACCCGTTCGTGCAAAAAACTCTGCACCGGCAGCACCCCAGATCCCGCTGTCTGCCCCCATCGCTGAGACAGAAGAAGCGACACCCGTCCTCATGGAGGAGGCCGCGCAGGCACCAGAGCACTACCTGCCTGTACCGGAGCCCCGACTGTCATCTGTTCCAGAGCCGGCTGCTTCCTCCGCAGGTGAGCGCCGCCAGGACTGGGGGGCGCCAGGAGAGCTGCCGCAAACCGGGCATCGTAAGCTGGCATTTGATGGTGGAGACATGGAGCAGCTGGTGGAGGAGAATTACAACCGGCATCAGGAGGAAGAGTGGAGACGTTGGGAGCGGGAAGCAGAGCGACAAAGGGAGCAGCGAGAATCCCAAAAGCTTCGGCAACGTCAACTGGAGAAGGACCGGGCAGATAAGGACCGGATGAGAAAAGATAAAGGAACCCTGTGGGAGCCGCGGCGTAAGGGTGCAGTACGGAGCTTTAAATTGAAAGGTGGTTGGGGCTTCATCCAGGAGCCTGGACTTTATTTAGAAGTCTTTGTGACCCGGCGGGACGTGGAGACTCACCTCCCAGAAGGACACCCGGGGAGGGATCTGTTGCCAGGAGACTTGGTGACTTACACCCGACACTGGGGTTACAATGGATGGTACACCCTAAATGTTACCAGGTGCGACCCGTACTCCCCAGAGTGTCAGGAACCTGTGAGACCCTCGGAGCCTTCAGCCTCCCACATCCAGGCCTCTGCACAAGTGCCCACCCCACGCCGTAAATCTCCCCAGCCTCCCTCAGTGGTCTCCTCAGCAGCCCCAGCTATGGACATGATAACTATAGCTGGCCCGTACTCGGCGCCTGTTAGGCCCCCTGGGGTTCGTTCAGTCCGTGACATAGGGCTCCAGACCCGGAGGGAGATGAAAGAGGTGGCCACACAGACACAGATAGCGGGTCACGACTTGACTGTACAGGCCACACGCGTCATCAGGTCCTGGTGGTCCTTGGTGTCTCGGATGTTTGGCAAGCATCAGAACAGTACCAGGTGGTACCTGGAACACCCCTGCCAAAGAATTATAAATAACCCGGACAGGGTCCCTGTATGTAAATAGTTAAATTGTTGATGTACCCGGACGGGTGAATGTTCATAAAAAAATGTTTTAATTTAATAAAAAACACAACACAGTTTTCATTACTTTTATTACAGTCTCATCCTGCGACGCCATCGATCTCCTGTAAAAAAATGAAAAAAAAAAACAGCAGTATACCACCTGTCCGACGCAGTCCATAGTAACGAGTGTCCCACGACGATCCAGCTCTGCTACATCAGAATGACAGGCAGAGCCTGTCATCCCGGCGCAGCACAGCTGATTACCTGCTTCCCCGGCGGTGACGTCATCGGACTGGTTTACGGCCGGAATTACCCTGCAGTCACTGCAGTTATCGCGAAAAACTGCATGTGACCGCCAGGGAGAAGATAATGGCGGCCATCAAGCAGTCCAGACGTGACCGCCGGAGATCTTCTGCCAGGTAAGTGCCGCTGACTCCTGACAGACCCGACCGACGGACACTCACAGTGACAGTGACAAATCCGATTCCGGTATCCGATATGACGAAAATATGGTACTCGGAATCGAAAGCCCGATACAGCTAATATCGGCCGATACCCGATATTTGCAGTATCGTATCGCTCAACACTATTCCAGACATATATAAAATCTAGAGGCAAACCAAAGAACATTTGTGTAAAAAATTTGCAACAGTTTAAAAAGTCGCAATTGATGAATTTGAAAATTCAAAACCTTGGCCATAATGCCGAACATAAAAATTAGGTACACAAATATAAAATAGACTTTAAAAACAGCGCAAATTACTATAATTTATCTGGCCTTTCATGTACAAATTCTTGGAAGTCGAAGCAGTACACCGCAAATTACTCAAAATCTCCAACATTGGTATTAATTGCTATGTTTCTTTGTTACCTTTGCTCCCTGCATATGATGAACAATTTCAGTGATCGGGTCAATGGATTTGAGCTAGACTGCTATTTTATTAAGGTCATACAAACCAAACCAGTGCCAAAAAATCCCACACCCGCACCTACGTCTGTGCATCTAAATATGAAAGCTGTCAATGTTCATGCTTTCATGTGATGCCTACTAGTAAAATAAGAAGGTAAATATCATGAAATATACATTAAGTCCTTGCAAACATTTTGTTGTACTGTACATATGCTGCACAGGAGCATACATATACACTCTGCACACACCCCAGACACTTTGCATACCTACATACACTGTAAGATGGCAGATAGACAGGTCGTGTAGGGGAGGTATGTGTCCCCGAGATGCCAAGCCTCAGTGATGAAGGACCTAGAGAAGCAGGCTCCAGCACACTTTGTGCTGAGAGGTGTTTAATGAACCCAGATTATGGGTCTGGGTTTTATGAGCAGCTGAAAGAGCTGGGTGGGATCGGCCGCTCACTTACCTCCAGTCCAAGAAAACATATTATACTCACCTGCCCTAAGCCCTCACTTGACTCCTTATGCTGCCTCCATGACTTCCTGGTCCTACGTACAGGTCTTTGTTTGTTCTGGCACTAAGTTCAACATAGTCAAGTTGGAGCGATGCATGACATATCTGAAGACAGATTTTTCAAAGGCTTTATTGACTGATTAGATGATATTGACTCAAGATGGGCCAGATAGATGGGCTTGTGGTTGGATCAGTAATGGGCACAGACCTCCACTTCGTTTAAGACGCCAGTAAGGTGGAAGTAAGGTACTGCAAGGGCTGGTATTATTAAAGATGAGCTAGTTGGACTCAAAATCAACTGCCAGACCTACTGCCAGTTTTTAGAAGAACTTTCCTAAAGCAGTGGAAAGGAAAAAGTCTGTGCCTTTCAAGAAAACTATGATTTTTATGCAAGACAATGCACCATCGCAGCATCAAAGTTCTCCACTAATTGGCTAACCATTTTATTTTGTAGCATCGGCATCCCGGCCCTCTGCCAGGCAGGGACGCCGTTCCCCTTACCAGCGCTCTGCGTCCTCAGCGCCCCCAGCGTCCTCAGTGCCCCCAGCGTCCTCAGCACCCCCAGCATCCTCGGCGTCCTCATTCCGCCCTGCTGGGTCCGCGCGCTCCTTCCCTGCTGCTGGACTTAGGGCGCGCGCCCGCGCCCTCCCCCGCTCTTAAAGGAGCCGCGCGCATTTTCCAAATTAGTCTCCGGCCAATGCCGGAGGACTCCACCCTATATTAAGGGCTTCCTCCTTAATGGAGGTGCCCGAGCAATGTTGTTGTTGCACTGTATAACTCTGCTTCAGCCCTCAGCTCCTGTTTCCAGTTGCCTGCCTGTTACCCGTCTGTTTGCTGTCTGCCATCTGACTGCAGCCCTCCCCGGAGGTTCGGACATCACCTGCAGTGATCCCCGGCGATTACAGAGACTCTTGCCTGCTCACTTGGGAGCGATCATCTGCCATCCGACTGCAGCTCTATCCGAAGGTTCGGACTTCATCAGCAGTGATCACCGGCTACTTCAGAGACTCTTGCCTGCTCACTTGGGAGCGATCATCTGCCATCCGACTGAAGCTTTATCCGAAGGTTCGGACATCTCCAGCAGTGATCACCGGCTACTCCAGAGATTCCTGCCTGCTTGCTTGGGAGCGATCATCTGCCATCAGACTGCAGCCTACCAGGAGGCTCCAACATCTCAGGTCGTATAAGCCTGTCTATTCAGAAACTGTCCTGGTCACTTACTGTGACAACCTGCCTGTCCAGAGACTGCCCTGGTCACTTGCTGTGACAACCTGCCTGTCCAGAGACTGCCCTGGTCACTTGCTGTGACAACCTGCCTGCCCAGAGACTGCCCCGGTCACTTGCTGTGACAACTTGCCTGCCCAGAGACTGCCCTGGTCACTTGCTGTGACAACCTGCCTACCCAGAGACTGCCCTGGTCACTTGCCGTGACAACCTGCCTACCCAGAGACTGCCCTGGTCACTTCCCGTGAATTCCTGTCCGTATTCCCCGGGCGCCACCTGCTCTCTTACAAGTATACTGTCTTGTATAATAAAGCTCAGTGGTTTCACCTACCAGACCCGTTACATATTTTACCTTGTCTTGACATTTCAGCTTCTGTTCTTGTTCAGTGGTGGTTGGATTCCAGCCTTCTTTACCTCTGGTATGTCTCTGAGCACTGAACCCTTGTACTTCTGGGAGCTCCAGGGAGGTAGCAGTTCTGGAATATGACATCACTTGACGATAATGGTTTCTGGTCCCGTCATGTTTGATTCTTCTCAAATCATTGGCAGTTAATCTGCATCTTTTATTCTTAACAAGTTTTTTGCGACCCTGTTAATTCTTCAACAAAACTTTTGATTGTTCTGTGATTACACCCCAATATATTTGCAATTTCAAAGTCCTGCATTCCTCTGTGAGGCTTGTAACAAGTTTTTACTTTTAAGTCAAATAAATCTCATTTTTGACCCAAGGAAAACAAGCTGCTTAATAATTCTGCACACATTGATAAAGAGTGTTGATATCCTTAGGCCACACCCTCTCTCATTACAGGAATATGCATCACCTGATCTGCTTTATCCAATAAGCACTCACATTTATACAGCTTGGAGTTGGAACATCGGCATAAAAATTATGATATAGTTAAAAAACTCACTTGCCTAATAATTCTGCATGTAGTGTTATAAAAAATTGGGGGGGGGGGATGGAGGAACACAGTGGTGGTAATGAATTGGGGGAAAGTGTACAGAGACTGATTAATTTATATTTTTATTCTTCAGAGAAAAAGTGACTAATTATAGCTAGAAAAATATTTAGAATTGAGAGTCCTCAGTGGTTGATACCTTTTAATAACTAACTGAAAAGATGATAACAAATTGCAAGCTTTCGAGACTACTCAGGTCTCTTCATCAGGCAAAGACTAAAACAAAAACTGAAGAATCACATATTTATACACAACACAGCACAGAAATAGTGTAATAGGTTATTATAGCTAGAGAGGCACAGTGCTGACACATCAATTTTGATTTTGAATAGTGGATTGTCCAATGGTTAAATATATATTAATGGTGTGGTGCATATTTTTATTTAGTGGTGCAGCATGGGGACTTTTTACAGGGAGAAACAAATATATAGGTGCTTCTCACAAAACTAGAATATAGGGCAGCATGGTGGCTCAGTGGATAGCACTACAACCTTGCAGTGCTGGAGTCCTGGGTTTGAATCCCACCTAGGACAACATCTGCAAGGAGTTTGTATGTTCTCCCCGTGCTTGCGTGGGTTTCCTCCCACACTCCAAAAAACATACTGATAGGGAATGTAGATTGTGAGCCCCATCGGGGACAGCGACGATAATGTGTGCAAACTGTAAAGCGCTGTGGAATATGTTAGCGCTATATAAAAATAAAGATTATTAATATCATCATTAAAAAGATTAACTTACTTCAATTCTTCAATACATAAACTGAAATTTGTATATTATATAGAGTCATTACAAACAGTGATCTATTTCAAGTGTTTATTTCTGTTAACCCCTTCACCCCCAAGGGTGGTTTGCACGTTAATGACCGGGCCAATTTTTACAATTCTGACCACTGTCTCTTTATGAGGTTATAACTCCGGAACGCTTCAACGGATCTTCGCGATTCTGAGATTGTTTTCTCGTGACATATTGTACTTCATGTTAGTGGTAAAATTTCTTCCATATAACTTGCGTTTATTTTGAAAAAAACGCAAATATGGCGAAAATTTTAAAAATTTAGCAATTTTCAAACTTTGAATTTTTATTCCCTTAAAACAGAGAAATATGTAACAC
Organism: Oophaga sylvatica; assembly: GCA_033576555.1. Taxonomy (NCBI): domain Eukaryota; kingdom Metazoa; phylum Chordata; class Amphibia; order Anura; family Dendrobatidae; genus Oophaga; species Oophaga sylvatica. The sequence continues at coordinate 46,280,298 of JARQOD010000007.1, forward strand.
AAAGTAGTTAAGAAATAACATTTCCCACATGTCTACTTTACATCAGCACAATTTTGGAATCAAAATTTTTTTTTGTTAGGAAGTTATAAGGGTTAAAAGTTGACCAGCGATTTCTCATTTTTACAACAAAATTTACAAAGCCATTTTTTTTAGGGACCACCTCACATTTGAAGTCACTTTGAGGGGTCTACATGACAGAAAATACCCAAAAGTGACACCATTCTAAAAACTGCACCCCTCAAGGTACTCAAAACCACATTCAAGAAGTTTATTAACCCTTCAGGTGCTTCACAGGAACTAAAGCAACGTGGAAGGAAAAAATGAATATTTAACTTTTTAGCCACAAAAATGATCTTTTACAAACTTTTTTTTTATTTTCACAAGGGTAAAAGGAGAAAATGGACAGATAAGGTTGTTATGCAATTTCTCCTGAGTACGCCAATACCCCATATGTGGGGGAAAACCACTGTTTGGGCACACGGCAGAGCTCGTAAGGGAAGGAGCGCCGTTTGACTTTTTCAAACTAAAATTGGCTGGAGTTGAGATTGGACGCCATGTCGCGCTTGGAGAACCTCTGATGCGCCTAAACAGTGGAAACCCCCCACAAGTGACACCATTTTGGAAACTAGACCCCCTAAGGTACTTCTCTAGATCTGTTGTGAGCACTTTGAACCCCCAAGTGTTTCACATAAGTTTATAATGCCTGGGTGTGAAAAAAAAAAAAAAAAATTCCACAAAAATGATTTTTTAGTCCTAAATTTTTGAATTTTCCCAAGGAAATTGGACCCCAAAAGTTGTTGTCCAATTTGTCCTGAGTACGCTGATACCCCATATGTGGGGGTGGAAAACTGTTTGGGCGCACGGCAGGGCTTGGAAAGGAAGTAGTAACGTTTTGGAATGCAGACGTTGATGGGGGTCATGTTCCGTTTGCAGTGCCCCAGATGAGCCTAAACAGTGGAAATCCCCCACAAGTGACCCCATTTTGGAAACTAGACCCCCTAAGGAACTTATCTAGATCTTTGGTGAGCACTTTGAACCCCCAAGTGCTTCACACAAGTTTATAATGCCCGGGCATGAAAATAAAAAATCCTATTTTTTTCCCACAAAAATTATCTTTTAGTCACTAATTTTTTATTTTCCCAAGGGTATCAGGAGAAATTGGACCACATAAGTTGTTGTCCAATTTGTCCTGAGTACGCTGATGCCCCATATGTGGGGGGGAACCACTGTTTGGGCGCACGGCAGAGCTCGGAAGGGAAGGAGCACCATTTGACTTTTTCCAACCAAAATTGGCTGGAATTGAGATTGGATGCCATGTTGCATTTGGAGAGCCCCTGATGTGCCTAAACAGTGGAAACCCCCACAAATGACCCCATTTGGGAAACTAGACCCCCTAAGGAACTTATCTAGATCTTTGGTGAGCAATTTGAACCCTCAAGTGCTTCACACAAGTTTATAACGTAGAGCCGTAAAATTTAAAAATCATATTTTTTCCACAAAAATGATCTTTTCACCCGAATTTTTATTTTTCTAAGGGTAACAAGACTCCAAAAGTTATTGTGCAATTTGTCCTGAGTACACTGATACCCCATATGTGGGGGTATACCACTGTTTGGGTGCATGGCAGAGTTTGGAAGGGAAGGAGCGCCGTCTCACTTTTTCAACGCAGAATTGGCTGGACGCCATGTCGTGTTTGGAGAGCTCCTGATCTGCCTAAACAGTGGAAACCCCCCACAATGACACCATTTTGGAAACTAGACCCCTCAAGGAACTTATCTAGATGTGTGGTGAGAACTTTGAACCCCCAGGTGTTTCACTAAAGTTTATAACGTACAGCCTTAAAATAAAAAATCCTTTTTTTTTTTTTACAAAAATGATTTTTTCGCCCACAATATTTTATTTTCACAAGGGTAACAGAAGAAATTGGAACCCAAAAGTTGTTGTCCAATTTGTCCTGAGTACGCTGATACCCAATATGTAGGAGAAAACTACTGTATGGGTGCACGTCAGGGCTTGGAAGGGAAGTAGTGACGTTTTGGATTGCAGACTTTGATGGAATGGTCTGGGGGCGTCATGTCGCATTTGGAGAGCCCCTGATACGCCTAAACAATGGAAACCCCCCACAAGTGACCCCATTTTGGAAAATAGACCCCACAAGGAACTTATCTAGATGTGTGGTGAGCACTTTGAACCCCGAAGTGCTTCACAGAAGTTTATAACGCACAGCCGTAAAAATAAAAAATCCTTTTTTTTTTTACAAAAATGATTTTTTCGCCCCCAATATTTTATTTTCACAAGGGTAACAGGAGAAATTGGACCCCAAAAGTTGTTGTCCAATTTGTCCTGAGTACGCTGATACCCAATATGTGGGAGAAAACTACTGTATGGGCGCATGTCAGGGCTCGGAAAGGGAAGTAGTGACGTTTTGGATTGCAGACTTTGATGGAATGGTCTGGGGGCGTCATGTCGCATTTGGAGAGCCCCTGATGCGCCTAAACAGTGGAAACCCCCCACAAGTGACCCCATTTTGGAAAATAGACCCCACAAGGAACTTACCTAGATGTGTGGTGAGCACTTTGAACCCCGAAGTGCTTCACAGAAGTTTATAACGCACAGCCGTAAAAATAAAAAATCCTTTTTTTTTTACAAAAATGATTTTTTCGCCCCAATATTTTATTTTCACAAGGGTAACAGGAGAAATTGGACCCAAAAGTTGTTGTCCAATTTGTCCTGAGTACGCTGATACCCAATATGTGGGAGAAAACTACTGTATGGGCGCATGTCAGGGCTCGGAAAGGGAAGTAGTGACGTTTTGGATTGCAGACTTTGATGGAATGGTCTGGGGGCGTCATGTCGCATTTGGAGAGCCCCTGATGCGCCTAAACAGTGGAAATCCCCAACAAGTGACCCCATTTTGGAAAATAGACCCCACAAGGAACTTATTTAGATGTGTGGTGAGCGCTATGAACCCCCAAGTGCTTCACAGAAGTTTATAATGTACAGCCGTAAAAACAAAAAAATCTTATTTTTTTTACAAAAATAATATTTTCGCCCCCAGTTTTTTATTTTCCCAAGGGTAACAGAAGAAATAGGACAAATTTCACAATAACTCTTGGGGTCCAGAGTACGCTGATACCCCATATGTGGGGATAAACTACTGTTTGGACGCATGGCAGAGCTCAGAAGTGAAGGAACACCGTTTGACTTTTTCAACGCAGAATTGGCTGGAATGGAGATCAGACGCCATGTCACATTTGGAGAGCCCCTGATGTGCCTAAACAGCGGAAATCCCCCAATTCTAACTCCAACCCTAACCCCAACACACCCCTAACCCTAGTCCCAACCCTAATCCCAACCCTAACCCTAATCCTAACTCTAACCCTAATCCTAACTTTAGCGCCAACCCTAACCCTAACTTTAGCCGAAACCCTAACCCTAACCCTAATGGGAAAATGGAAATAAATACATTTTTTTATTTTATTATTTTTCCCTAACTAAGGGGGTGATAAAGGGGGTTTGATTTACTATTTATAGCGGTTTTTATGATTGGCAGCTGTCACGCTAAAAGACGCTTTTTATTGCAAAAAGTAGTTTTTTGCATCGCCACATTTTGAGAGCTATAATTTTTGCATATTTTGGCCCACAATGTCATGTGAGGTCTTAATTTTTGCGGGACGAGGTGACGCTTTTATTGGTACCATTTTTGAGCACGTGACATTTTTTGATCGCTTTTTATTTCGATTTTTGGGAGGTTAGAATGAACAAAAATCAGCAATTCATGAATTTATTTTGGGTGAGGCGTTTTTATTGTTCCGCGTGTGGTAAAATCGATAAAGCAGTTTTATTCTTCGGGTCAGTACGATTATGGCGATACCTCATTTATATAATTTTTTTATGTTTTGGCGCTTTTATAGAATAAAAACAATTTTATATAAAAAATAATTATTTTTGCATCACTTTATTCTGCGAGCTATAACTTTTTTATTTTTTTGCTGATGATGCTGTGTGATGGCTCGTTTTTTGCGGGACAAGATGATGTTTTCAGCGGTACCATGTTTCTTTATATCCGTCTTTTTGATCGCGTGTTATTCCACTTTTTGTTCAGCGGTATGATGATAAAGCACTGATTTTTTGCTTCGTTTTTATTTTTTATTTTTTAAGAGGTTCACAAAAGGGGTTAACTAGTGGGACAGTTTTATAGGGGGGGTCGTTACGGACGCGGCGATACCATATATGTGTACTTTTATTGTTTTATTTTTTTTATTTACAATAAGTAATGAATTTATTGGGGAATATTTTTTTTTTTTTTTTTTTTTGGATTTTTTTTTTACACATGTTTATTTTTACTTTTTTTTACTTTTTTACTTTGTCCCAGGGTGGGACATCACTGTATTTCATCAGATCGCTGGTGTAACAGTGTGCACAGCACTCTGTCACACCAGCGATGTGACAGGCAGTGCAGGACGCTTCCTCATGCCTGCTCTCGGCAGGCACTGAGGAAGCCGCCTCCCTCCAGGACCCCAGCGCCATCTTGGATCCGGGTCCTGGGAGGGAGGAAGCCCTCAGAGCAGCGCGATCACATCGCGCTGGTCTGAGGGTCTCAGGGGGGCGCGCAGGGAGCCCCCACCCTGCGCGATCCTCCCCTGTGCCCCCAGTACACCGCGATCATGTTTGATCGCGGTGTGCAAGGGGTTAATGTGCCGGGAGCGGTCCGTGACCGCTCCTGACACACAGTCATGGGTGTCAGCTGTGATAATCAGCTGACACCCGGCGGCGATTAGCTGCGCTCCCTCTGGGAGCGCAGCTAATCGCCTATGACGTACTATCCCGTCCATGGTCAGAATGGCACGGGTTTTATGGACGGGATAGTACGTCTAATGTCAGAGAGGGGTTAATGTTGATGATTATGGCTTACAGCCAATAACAAACCCAAAAGTCATTATCACAGTAAATTAGAATACTTTATAACACCAGCTTGAAAAATTATTTTAAAATCCGAAATGTTGGCCTACTGAAATGTATGTTTAGGAAATGCACTCAATACTTGGTCAGGGCTCCTTTGGCATCAATTACTGCACCAATGCGGCGTGGCATGGAGGCGATCAGCCTGTGGCACTGCTGAGGTGTTATGGAAGTCCAGGTTGCTTTGATAGCAGTCTTCAGCTCGTCTGCATTGCTGAGTCTGGTGTCTCATCTTCCTCTTGACAATTCCCCATAGATTCTCTATGGAGTTAAGGTCAGGCGAGTTTGCTGGCCAATCAAGCACAGTAATAATGTTGTTTTAAAACCAGGTATTGGTACTTTTGGCAGTGTGGACAGGTGCCAAGTCCTGCTGGAGAAACGCTTGTCGGCAGAGTGAAGCATGAAGTACTCTAAAATAACCTGTTAGACAGCTGCGCTGACTTTGGTCTTGATAAAACACAGTGGACTTAAACCATCAGATGACATGACTCCCCAAACCGTCACTGATTGTGGAAACTTTACACTAGACCTCAAGCAGCTTGGATTGTGGCATCTCCACTCTTCCTCCAGACTCTGGGACCTTGATTTCCAAATGAAATGCAAAATTTGCTTTCATCTGAAAACAACACCTTGGACCACTGAGCAACAGTCCAATTCTGTTTCATCTTGGTCCAGGTAAGATGCTTCTTGCGTTGTCTATTGGTCATGAGTGGCTTGATACAAGGATTGCGACACTCGCAGCCCATGTCCTGGATACGTCTGTGTGTGGTGGCTCTTGAAGCAATGACTCCAGCACAGTCCACTTCTTGTGAATCTCCCCCAAATTGTTTAATGGCCTTTTCTTAACAATCCTTTCAAGGCTGCAGTTATCCCAGTTGCTTGTGCTCCTTTTTCTACCACACTTTTTCCTTCCACTCAACTTTCCATTAATATGCTTGGATACAGCACTCTGTGAACAGCCAGTGTCTTTAGCAATTACCTTTTGTGGCTTACCCTCCTTGTAGAGTGTGCTAATGACTGCATTCTGGACATTTGTCAAGTCAGCAGTCTTCCCCATGATTGTGGAGCGTACTGAAACAGACTAAGGGACCTTTTTAAATGCTTAGGAAGCCTTTGCAGGTGTTTTCTATTGTTATTCTAATTTACTGAGATAATGACTTTTGGGTTTTCATTGGCTGTAAGCCATAATCATCAACATTAACAGAAATAATGACGTGAAATAGATCACTCTGTTTGTAATGACTCTATATAATATATGAGATTCACTTTTTGCATTGAAGAATTGAAATAAATTAACTTTTTGATAATATTCTAATTTAGTGAGAAGCACAGAAGCACCTGTATATGTGTAACCTATTTATTTTTAGGTGCATAGTGATCAGTGCGGCAGACTGTATAGAGCTGTCCCTTATTACATAACATCCCCTCTTATTACGTATAGAGTTGTCCCTTATTACATAGCGTCCCATTTTGTTATGTATAGTGCTGTTGTCACAGGGCAGTTGAAGGAATACAGGGCACGAGGAACCTGGGCCCCTGAACTGCCCCTAAAGCTAAGGAAGGACCTGTCTTTCCTTAACTTGGGTGGATGCTTATAGGTAGCGAGGCCCAAGTCACCGACCTGTTCCTGTCTCCTGTTTAGCCCTGAGCTAAACCCCCCAACCCCCTCCCCAGGAGGTGAGACAGGGAATAATGTGAACAACACCAAAACAACAAAAGGAAAGACAGATATCTAGGGGTTAAATCAACTAAACAATAAACACTTAGCTTTCTCTGCTGTAATGCTCCACACAGCAGAGTAAGGCCCCAGATGAAGGAAGCAACTGAAGTACAACTTCTCTCAGCAGCACCTTGCTCAGCTTGGATGGTTTCCAAAGGAAGTAATATTACCAACACCAGCTGAGGCCTAATGTGGCCTTTTACAGGATCGTGGGAGTGGACTCCACCTTCTCCTGACAAATCAAGCAATGTAATTACACCAGCGGCCTCCGGGGCAAAGACTGAGATTAGCCCCCACTGGCCAGACAGGAAAAAGGTTTCAACATGCAGAGAGAAATCTGCCACATATCCAAATGTGGATTGTGACAGCTGTCCTTTATTACATAGCATCCCCTCTTATTATGTATAGAGCTGTTCCTTACTACATAGCATCCCCTCATACTATTTATAGAGCTGTCATTTATTACATATCATACTTTCCTGTTATGTATAGTGCTGTCTCTTATTACATAGTGTCCCATTTTGTTATGTATAGCACTGTCCTTTATTACATAACGCACCTCTTGTTATGTGTAGAGCTGTCTCTTATTATATAGCATAACTTCTCATTATTTATAGCACTGTCCCTTATTCCATAGTATTTCCTCTTTCTATATATAGCCCTGTCCCTGCACTGCCTGCGCTGTCCTAAGCTTATTACATAGCGTCCCCTCTTGTCTTGTTCTAGCGCTGTCCCTTATTACATAGTGCACCTCTTGTTATGTATAGCATTGTCCCTTATTACATATCGCATCTCTCTCGTTATGTATTAGCGCTGTCCCTTATTCCATAGCATTTCTTCTTGTTATGTATAGTGCTGTCCCTGTGCTGTCTGGCACTTATTACATAGCTTCCCTTCTTGATATGTATAGTACTGTTTCTCATTACTTAGCATTCCTTCTTGTTATGTGTTAGCGCGGTTCCTTATTACAGAGCATCTCTGCTTGCTATTTGTAGATTTGTAATTTATTACATATCATACCCTCTTGTTATGTAATGCACTGTTCGTTATTACATAGCATCCTCTCTTTTTAAATATAGCAGTATCTCTTGTTACATAGTATCCTCTATTTTTATGTTTAATGCTACACATAAGTGTAAAATATTGATGCTGTGTTCCCTCTGTCTCCATGCATCTGCAGATGTGTACTAGAGCATCTGGGTGATCATCACATGATCTATCATATCACCTCCCAAAAACATCATGTGAAATGTCACATGATACATCAGGTGCTCCAGAACTGGAGCATGCTAAGCTGCCTGGGCTCAAGCTACCCTTTATCTTGAGTGACAGCCTTTGGAGTCTGGAGACGTCTAAAAAATACTAAACATATTTTCTCAGCAAGCAGAGTACACTCAATTTGAACCAGTCTAGAGATGACAAAATTAAAATTAGTCAAATTCTGAAAATTTGACTGCAAATTCACAGCATTCTTGGCAAATTGAATGTTTTCTATTAGGCTCTAGTATCTCCTCACCGCTCACCTGTCCTGACATCCCCGCTGACTCCAGTGCCCGCCATATGGTCCTCAGAGTCTCTTCTTCCTGCAGTCACCCACTGGTGTCTTCACTTTATGGGTCCCATTACACATAGCGACTCACCAGCGATCCCGACAATGATATGCACTTGTCAGGATCGCTGGTGTGTCGCTACACGATCGCTGCTGTGCTCCAAACAGGCAGCTCTCAGCAGCGATCAGGACAGCGACTTTGCGGGTAACAAGCGACGCTTAGTTACCCGCAGTGTACCTTGGTTACCAGCTCCCCTGCACCAGCGTGCTGGTATCTAATGTACACATCGGGTTTCCAGGCGCCTTGGTTACCTTAGTTACCAGCTCCAGCTTGCTTATCCTTGGTCTCCCGCCTGTCACACGCAGCAATGCGCGCTGGCCAGTGGGAGACCAGCAATCAAAAAATGTTCCAGGACATTCAGCGACGATCAGCAACACCCAGCAGTGGGGCTGATCATCGCTGAGTGTCACACTAAGCGAGATCGCTGGCTAGGTCGCTGCTACATCACAAAATCTGTGACGTTTCAGCTATCTCGCTAGCGATCTCACTATGTGTAACAGGGCCTTAAAACCGGACTTCAAGCCATGACCAGACCTTGGAGATCATTTCACACAGTGACACCACACTGTTACAACGCGCAGTGACCGCCACGATCTGGTCATGTCTGGAAGTCCTGTTCTAAACTCAAGACTCTGGCCCATGACTTCCTTATCAGATGGTGGGCCTCAGAGGCAGCAGAGATCCCTTGACAGGTGAGTGTTGAATATTGTAATTATTTTTTTTTAACCTTTTACCACCACTGTATAGTTAAGCAAAATGACAGTCGCAGCTGGACACCTTTATACTGAATTTGTGAGGAGCAAATTACAAAAAAAACTATTCTGGAAATTAGGGAGTTTTAGAAAACTAGAGAAGAAATAAATTCCACTCTAATCAATTTAGTCATCTCTAGACAAATTTCATTTGGACCGAAACACAGAAACAAGAAATGGAATCTTGTGAAAACATGCAATTTTTTTTCCCTAGCCACTGGAGGTTTTTGGTTTTTAAGAAGAGTCTCTTACAAAAGGTTCTTTGATTCCACACAGTAAAGGCAAATGTTGTCAGTTCATTTCCATTGGTAATTTGTATCAGTGAGTTTAAAATTTGTGTGAAAAAAACACAGGTTTATTAATTCTGGTGTACAGTACCACCCACACATTACTGTGGTCCCTCTTCTTAAAAAAATTGGCACATGAGTCACACATAATGGCACTGGCTTTGTAATTGTAGCTGGAACTTCAGATAAAATGTTTAAATAAATGTATTTATGCCCCATTGTGAATCTTTGTAAAGTCAGTAGCAGCACAAAGGTAGGACATGGGCCTATAGAATGTCATAAAATTGCAGTCTTTATGTCCTAGGAACAGGATGAAAATAAATTGGAATTGATTTTCTAGTTTTCTTTTTCATATATAGTCCTTTTCCTGGGTAGGTACATTATGTACAACGTTGTCACAACATGATGAATAGTACCACTCTTTTCCTATCAGTAAATAAAAAATATTCTGTTGTATGTAACAGAAAATATATATAGGTGGTTAAAGTGGTTAGTCAACACTCTAGCCAGAAAATGTCAATCTCATTATTTCACATGATTAGCTTTGAGACATTTACGCTCTGAAGAAGCAGTTTTTTTTAGATAACAAAGTTTTATCTCAACGCATATGTGAAAAATACTCTCGTTACCGTCTACTTACGAAGAGTGAAACCTGCACAGTACAAACTGCTAATGCTTTGCAGCTATTCAGATTCTTTGTTTCATATGAATTAATCTGCACTTATGGACTCTATTAATGATTAATGGATTTATGAATTAAGGTGATAACATTTTCATTCACAGATGTAACTACATGGTGAATATGTGCATTTAAAGAATGTTTTTGCAAATGAGAAAATACATGCTTCATGCCCATTACTTCTATCTATCTATCTATCTATCTATCTATCTATCTATCTATCTATCTATCTATCTATCTATCTATCTATCTATCTATCTATCTATCTATCTATCTATCTATCTATCTATCTATCTACTCATCTTCCATTTATCCATCCACTCTATATATTGGATAATCCATCCTTCCAAAATGGGATTGAGAAACATTCCATAGCCTGCATTTATCAGAATAATCATACTTCTTTTTTGCAAGTTTTCTTTTGTGTTTTTGCATTTAAAAGGAATGTGTAATGAGTAGAGATAAGAAACCCGAACCGGAAAGTTCGGTGGTTCATACCAGACACCTAGTGTTCGGTGCTGATATCGGGACACAGATTTCTCCTGTAAGTCCATTTTAAGTCTGGAGAAGGAGAGAGAGGACCAAAGTTCGGGTCCCCATTGACTTCTATAGGGTTCTAGTTAACCCCTTAACCCCCGGAGCTATTTTCGTTTTTCACTCCACTTCTTACCAGGGCAATAACTTTTTAATTTTTCCATCAAAATGGTCATGTGAGGGCTTGTTTTTTGCAGAACGAGTTGTACTTTTGAACAAAACCATTGGTTTTACCATGTCATGTACTAGAAAACGTGAAAAAAATTCCAAGTGCGGCGAAATTGCAAAAAAAGTGCAGTCCCACACTTGTTTTTTGTTTGGCTTTTTTACTGGGTTCACTAAATGCTAAAACTGACCTGCCATTATGTTTCTCCAGGTCATTATGAATTCATAGACACCAAAGATGTCTAGGTCCTTTTTTATCTAAGTGATGAAAAAAAATTCCAATCTTTGTTAAAAAAAAACAAATTGCGCCATTTTCCGATACCCGTAGCTTCTCCTTTTTTGTGATCTTGGGTTGGGTGAGGGCTTATTTTTTGCATGCCGAGCTGACGTTTTTAAATACCATTTTGGTGCAGATACGATCTTTTGATCGCCCGTTATTGCATTTTCACAGAGACCAAAAAAACTTAATTCTGGCGTTTTTACTTTTTTTCTCGCTATGACGTTTAGTGATAAGGTTAATCCTTTTTATATTGATTGATCGGGCAAATCTGACCACGGCAATACCAAATATGTGTATGTTTGATTTTTTTTTATTGTTTTATTTTGAATGGGCGAAAGGGGGGTGATTGGAACTTTTATTTTTTTTAATATTTTTAAAAACTTTTTTTTTTTACTTTTGGCATGCTTCAATAGTCTCCATGGGAGACTAGAAGCTGCCATAACTCGATCGGCTCTGCTACATACAGGCGATGATCAGTTCGCTTGTATGTAGTAGAATTGCTCACTTGCTATGAGCGCTGACCACTGAGTGGCGCTCACAGCAAGCCACAGTGACAACCATAGAGGTCTCCAGGAGACCTCTGATTGTCATGCCAACCCACCGGTGGGCAGATTTGCGGCGCAATTGCTGGAAGTGCTTGTTAAATGCCGCTGTCAGCGTTTGACAGCGGCATTTAACGGGTTAATAGCCGCGGGTGGATCGTGATTCAAGCCTCAGCTGTTCTGGGCATATGTCAGCTGTTCAAAACAGCTAACATGTCCCGGGAAAGATGTGGGCTCACCTCTAGAGCCCACATTAAAGGGAGGGGTTCCGACATTGGCGTACTATTATGCCTGATGTCAGAAAGAGATTAAAGTTCGTGTACAGTTCTGGTACCCAAATTGAACTTTGGACTAAAGATTTGTCAAACCTGATGAACCCAAACTTCCATGGGTCTGCTCATCCCTCGTTATGAGGACACTTGCTATCCACATGCCACTTTTAGGAATGTGCAGCACATTCATGCATTGGCCATGCATTTGACTAATCCAATGCTACATTTACTCTTCAGTAACGTTTAGCTAGACATCTTTCTACAGTGACAAAAGTGGGTCACTGAAGTTATATAAGTCAGAACCATGGTGGTCAGTTGGTCGGCAGGGCAGCTTCTATTAAAAAGGGTTGTCCATTACTTGGACAACCAATTTTAAAAACTACAGCATGGTCCATTTCTATGGCTACACCTAAATAAAATGGGAATGGTTGGTGATATCAACCTCCTGTTTGTGGCACATTAGTATATGGGATGGGGAAAACTTTTCAAGAAGGGTGGTAACCATGGCGGCCATTTTGAAGTTGGTTATTTTGGATCCAACTTTATTTTTTCCAATGGGAAGAGGGTCATGTGACCCATCAAACTTATTGAGAATTTCACAATGCTGTGAAGATACGAGATGTGCAGCATCTGAAACAATGGATACTGGAAGCCTGTGCTAGCATTTTTTCTGTGGTGCTACTATCAGTGTGTCAAGAGGAGAAGAGGGTTGCATTGACAATCCAACACAATGGGACCCATTGACTGAAATAGGTACGAGTGCTACCCGTAAAAAAATTGTCATGTTCCAGAACTGCAACCTCCCAGGAGCACCTGGAAGTACAATGTGTTCAGGGCTCAGAGACATGGCCACGGTAAGGAAGACTGAAATCCGACCACTACTGAACAAGACATTTAAGTTGTAAACATCAAGACTGAGCAAAGAAGTATCTGAAGACAGATTTTTCAAAGGTTTTTTGGACTGATGAGATGAAAGTGAAAGTGACTTTTAACGGACCAGATGGTTGCGTCAATAATGGGCACAGACCTCCACTTTGACTCAGACGCCAAGAATGAGGAGATGGGGTACTGCTATGGGCTGAATTATTAAAGATGAGTATATTGGACTTTTTTGGATTGAAGAGTATCTGAAAATCAACTCCCAAACAGAAAAAAATCTGCATCCTTTAAGAAAACCATGATTTTTATTCAAAACAATGCTCCATCGTGTAAGTCGACCACAACCTACTCAGAGTGGCCCAATCAACCTTCCCCCATGACCTGCTCCTGTGATGGGCGGATGGCTCTTTCTTGAGTTACATCTGTTATGTTTTGGTAGCTGAGGAGAGCAGGCAAAAACGGCAATACACCAGAGAGATTGGAATCTATTGGATTGCAGTACCCTGACTAACCACCACAACTAAAGGCAGCCGTGGAGCGTTCGTACGTTGGTCCTAGACGCCTCGTCACAGCCTGAGAGATTAACTACACCTAAAGATAGAAAGAGGAAAGCTATCTGCCCCGGAGCAGATCCCCAAAGAACATAGGAAGCCCCCAAACATGTAATGGCGGTTAGACAAGAGGAAATACAGACACAGACAGAAAATAGTATGAGCAAACGCTGGGGCCCAATCTGCCTAGACAGAAAAGGATAGAAAGGATACTCACTGCAATCAAAAAAAACCCTAAAAAATGCCAACCCTACTGATTGCAAAAACACCTGAGATCACACGACCTCTACCACCTAAATCAGTTCTCTGGTGTAACAAAACTAAGCTGCAGCCACTGAAAAAACTGGAAAAGGCAAATGAACAAATAACAATGGCCCCAGCGGAACTGAGAGGAGCCCAAGCCCCCCGGGCAGGGGGAACCTGGCTAACAGAAATGCAGAGAAATATGCAAATGGTAAGCACAAAAACAATAACAGAAAATATCTTATCTGAAAGCAGAAGAAGAGGCAAGACACAGCAAGCTTCCAAGTGAACCAGGAACCACAGTGAGACAAGAACAATTGATCACCGGCAACCATGATGGGAGGGAACCTCCCTTATATCAAGCCAGTCTGTGAATCCTGATTGCCAATCCTCATTGAATGGTTCAGTACTGTTTGTAACCACCAGAGGGAGCTTCTGCTCAGAATTCATTTCCAAAACATTCACAACATACATCCCTCATTTGTTACCCTGACCGGGCCTGCTTAGCCCACTCTCGCTGGGTTTTGGCTCGGGCTCTCTCTTTCTCCCAGCCCTTGATGTCACTTGCCGTGGCGAGTCGCATCACTCCCATCACGTATCAGCCCTTCAATTACCACATTTTGATAAAGTCCACCACTTCTCTGGTGTATAAGTTGTGGAGCCTCGTGGGTAGATACTTTTATTTTACAAACTGCGGTTGATTTATACCCGGTCTCTGGTACCTTTTTCCTCTAAAACCAGTACCCCCGATCTATATCAAAACAGATTACTTGCCCCTGTGTCTGGGCATCCTCAGCAGCGAAATGGCGAGTTCCGGTTATCCACGCTATGGCGAAGGTGTCTGCCCACTTCCATTCTTCTAACACACTTTTGTCCTCGTACTTTCAGTGTGGGAGACAATGTTAGAACCCTCTTGTTAGATTTTGTTTCAGTTTGCTGGTCACATGACCTTTTTTCCCTATTTAGTCTGGCTCCGCCCTTCTGGCTTTGCTGGACTTCATTGTATTATCTACACTTAAGCTAGCCGGGTGCTTAGGTGCCTTACTCTGTCAGTTTTGCTTAATCTTAGGATCTCGTAGTATCTTGTTTTCTGTTTTATTTTTCCCTGCTACAATTTCTGTTAGGAGGTGTCCACTTTTTCTCCCAGTCCCTAGATCTTGTAGGGATTCCTCCCTCGCAACTATAGGTCTTCGTTCAGACTAGCTGAGGACTTTAGCGGGTCTGGTCGCAGGATCAGGTTCCCCGTTACATCGTAGGGATCAAGCTCAGTTTTATTGTAGGGACAGAGTTCCCATCTTTCCTTAGTGCTTGTAGCAGTTCATAACAGTAAGTCCAGCCAAGAAATAAAAAAAAAAAAAAAAAAAAAAAAAAAAATCTCTACGGAAAGATTTTCTGTTTTCATCATGGTGTCGGTTCGGGATTTGGCTGAACGCCTGCAGGGTCTCTCTGAAGGTGGCTGAAATCCAGCAACACGTGAGTAGTTGTTCTGGAGCACATTTCGTGGAGCCAAAGGTACGTTTGCCTGATTTATTTTTTGGTGAACAACAAGATTTTTTTTTTTTTAAAATGCTTGCTTGTTGTATTTTCGTTTGAGACCCAGATCCTCTGGTGATGAATCACAGCGCATAGGGTTTATAATGTCACTTTTGCGCAAAGAACCTCAGGACTGGGCCTTTTCTCTGCAGCCTAGTGATCCATGCTTTGGATCAGTGGATGTTTTTTTTTCTGCTTTGGGGTTGTTGTATGACGATCCGGATCGTGTTTCATCAGCTGAGACAGAGTTGAGACGTTTGAGACAGGGATCGGGTAATGTGGAAAAATATTGTACTCACTTCCGTAGATGGTCCACTCAGGTGGGCTGGAACGATTCAGCTTTGAAAAGTTTATTTCTTGCAGGATTAAGTGAAAGGGTTAAAGATTTGCTGATTGCTTATCCTATACCTGGTAACTTGCAAGACGCTATGCAATTGGCCATACGGGTGGATAGGAGACTGCGTGCAAGGGTTAATGAGAGTAAGTCTGCTTTGTCAGCTCCAGGTTTGGAGAAGGAATGTACTGACATTGCAGAGCCGATGGAAATTGGAGCAATGGCACCTCACTCTCGGGAAAAAGAATGCAGATTTGCTCAAGGTTTGTGTTTCTACTGTGGTAAATCTGAGCATTTCATTAAGAACTGTGCGCTTCGAATGAATAAAGAGAAAAAAAAAATGAGGTCAGTGTCGCCCGCATAGCTTGTTTAAACAATAAAGGTGTCTTTCTTTCTGCTACCACTGGTGTTGAGGAGAAATTAATGGTGTTTCGGGTATTTGTGGATTGTGGTTCAACTCTCAATGTGATTGATGGGAAATTTTTGGAAAAACTAAAATTAAAACCCAAACTTCTGTCTTCTCCTATTAATGTGGTGTCTGTGGATGGCTCTCCCTTGAAAAATGTTACTCACCATATCTGTGAATTTTCTCTTACTATTAATGGTGTTCATCAAGAGAATTTGGATTTGGTAGTTTTGAATAATTTGCCCTCACCGGTGATTTTGGGGTTACCCTGGTTAAAATTGCACAATCCGGTACTGGATTGATCTACCAATGAAATTAAGTCCTGGAGTCCTAAGTGTTATGACAAGTGTTGTAACGGGCGTATTGCTGCTGTAGTTAAGGGGGAGTTACCTGTACCTATTCGGGATTTTTGGAAAGTTTTTTCTGATAAGGAATCGCAGGTATTGCCTCCTCATAGAGATTATGATTGTGCGATTGAATTTGTCCCTGGAGCAACTCTTCCTAAAAGTTGTTTATTTAATTTGACTATTCCTGAGAGAAAGACTTTGGAGGAATACATACAGACAAGCTTGGCCGCCTGTCACATTAGGCCTTCCAAATCTCCTGTGGCGGTTGGATTTTTTTTTTGTTAAAAAAAAGGACGGCGGTTTACGGCCTTGTCTAGACTTTCGTGAGATTAATAAGATTACTGTACGCAATCCTTACCCACTGACATTGATTCCTGATTTGTTTAATCAGTTAGTGGGGGCCAAGTGGTTCTCGAAAATTGATCTTCGAGGGGCATACAATTTGTTGCGCATGAAGGAGGGGGATGAATGGAAGACTGCGTTTAACACTCCACTGGGTCATTTTGAGAATCTGGTCATGCCTTTTGGACTTTCCAGTGCTCCGGCATTTTTTCAGAATCTTATTAATGACATCCTTAGACCTTTGATCGGCAGAAGTGTGGTTGTGTATTTGGATGACATTTTGATTTATTCACCGGATTTGGAGTCTCATTGGAGGAGTGTGCGTGAAGTATTACAGTTACTGAGTGATAATTCACTTTTTGCCAAACTAGAAAAATGTGAGTTCGCTGTACAGAGACTTAGTTTTTTGGGCTACATTGTCTCCAGTGAAGGTTTTGAGATGGCCACTGTGAAAGTGCAAGCTGTGCAGGATTGGCCTAGACCTATTGGTGTGAAATCAATACAGAGGTTTTTGGGGTTCGCCAATTATTATAGAAAATTCATAAAAAAATTTCTGTGATTGCCAAACCTCTGACCGATCTCACCAGGAAAGGTGCTGATGCGGTTCAGTGGACTACTGAGGCCATTGAGACTTTTGTGTTGCTAAAGGAGAGGTTCAGCTCTGCTCCCATCCTTACGCAGCCTGATGTGACTAAACCATTTTTGGTTGAGGTTGATGCTTCTTCTGTGGGGGTTGGCGCGGTGTTGTCTCAGGAAAAGATGGATGGAGTACATCCCTGTGCTTTTTTTTCAAAGAAATTTTCTGAGTCTGAACTAAATTATGATATCGGTAATCGGGAATTGTTGGCAATTAAACTCGCATTTGAACACTGGCGTCATTTTTTGGAGGGAGCGGAATTTCCCGTTCAAGTCTTCACCGATCATAAAAATCTGATCTACCTTGATGCTGCCAAACGCTTGAATGCCCGTCAGGCTAGGTGGGCACTGTTTTTCCTCACGCTTTAATTTTACCGTTACTTACATCCCAGGTACTAAAAATGTTAAAGCTGATGCTTTGTCTCGCAGCTTTTCTCCTATGGTGGGTACTTGTCACGCTGTCTAATGATATGTATACAATGTCAGTAAACTATTAATACAGGAACAACACTCTATACAACAACTAGTATAGCAACATCAGCATGTAAGTATAGAATAGATTTACCTGACACGATATCTGCTGAACTCAGGGTTAATCTTGAGGACTTGATGAGCTGAAACAGGAAAGAGGTGGACCGGGATCTAACCTGACCCTAAACTGGGGTCCTAACTAATCCCTCACCTTGGAGGTACTGATAATGGTTCAGAGGTCCAAGTCTCCAACCTAACCCTGTCTCCTATCAGACCCTGAACCCTGTAATCAGTCCTAAGAAGGATCCTGACTACCACCAAAGGGATATGGGCTGATCTCAACTAAATACACAGATTAGACATATAAGACAGACAGGATAACACTCGCTTGCATACACACTCAAACACCAAAGGAACATAAATGGTCTGGGAAATAAACTCTAACCAAGTTGAGCTTAGAACAACTAAGGAGCTCACAACTAAAGTCTATACAGATTCATTCCTATCTGTGGTCTGCATGAAGGTTTCACTGGCAAATCCCCAAACAGACAACCAGGAATTTAAAGGAAACCAATCAACAAATAATCAATTGCAGCCGGGAGAAACTGCACCCAGTCCCAGCACCGAGCACAGACAGAATTAACTCCCTAGCTGCCAAACACAAAGAAACAGCAGATCAGCTGTGAGAAGTCAAAATGTGCAACCGCGACGATCTTCGTGGCAATGCACACATGACAGTACCCCACCTTCTACGAGGGGCCTCCGGACCCTCAGGGCCAGGCCTGCCCGGGTGAGTTCTGTGGAAGGTCCGAACCAAACGATCTGCGTTAACATCAGACGCAGGGACCCACGTCCTCTCCTCTGGACCATACCCCTTCCAATGCACCAAGTACTGAAGGGACCGGCGATTCAGACGTGAGTCAATGATCTTTGATACTTGAAATTCCAAGTTACCATTGACCAACACAGGAGGAGGAGGTAGAGGTGACGGTATGACTGGTGTCACATACCTTTTAAGTAATGACTTGTGGAACACATTATGAATTTTAAACGTAGGAGGGAGGTCCAGACGAAATGCCACAGGATTAATTATGGAACTGATCCTGTACGGCCCGATGAATCTGGGACCCAGTTTCCAGGAGGGCACCTTAAGTTTTATATTCCTGGTAGACAACCATACCAGATCGTTCACATTCAGATCTGGACCAGAAACTCTCCTCCTATCAGCTGTTGTGAATGGGTTTGAGATGAGTTCTGAGCAGAGGCTCCCTCTGGTGGTTACAAGCGGTACTAGTGAGGATTGGGAATCAGGTGTTACTGATTGGTCTTATTTAAGGGAATCATTTTCCCATCAGGGTTGCCGGTGATCAATTGTTCTGGTCTGAATCCTTCTTTCCAGTTTCCCTTGTAGCCTGCTGTGTCGTGTCTGCATCTCCTGCTATCAGATAAGACAATTTCTTATTGTGTGTTTTTGCTATATTTTTGCATTTTGTCCTGCACTTCTGTGGGGGCCTTCTGGGTCCCCTCCGGGGCTTTTGCCCTCTCAGTTTGGTCCAGCCACTGTGTTTTGTACTTTTGCTTTTTGCAGTTTTTTCAGTGGCTGCTGTTTTTGTTACACCAGAGAACTAATTTAGGTGGTAGAGGTCGTGTGATCTCAGGTGATTTTGAAATTAGTAAGTTGGTGTTTTTCAGGGTTTTCTGGATTGCAGTAAGTACCCTTCCTATCCTTTTCTATTTAGATAGTTTGGGCCCCAGCGTTTGCTCATACTATTTTCTTTCTGTGTCAGTATTTCCTCTTGTCTAACCGCCATTACATGTTTGGGGCTTTCTATTATCTTTGGGGTTCTGCTCCGGGGCAGATAGCTTTCCTGTTTCTGTCTTTAGGTGTAGTTAGTTTCTCAGGCTGTGACGAGGCGTCTAGGACCATCGTAGGAACGCTCCACGGCTGCCTCTAGTTGCGGTGGTTAGTCAGGTACTGCAATCTCATGGATTCCAACTGCTCTGGTGTATTTCCTTTTTTGCCTGCACTCCTCGGCTACCGTAACATAACAGTATCACCGGCCATAAAAATTGTATGGTACTCACAGAAGGGAAAAAATATTTTGAAGGAAGAAAAGTTGTCAGAGATATTTTTCTGTTTGTTGCATTTTTTTTTTTTTTTTCCTCTGTATCTCTGGGTGCTGGGGAGGATCTTTTCTCCCAATGGAGTTTGCACAGTTGTCTGGCCGTGTGGATCAGCTTGCCACTGAGGTTCAGAGTATTGCTGCATATCTTGCTAGGTTGCCTGTTGTGGAACCTAGGATTCCCATGCCAGATTTGTTTTCAGGGGATCGAGCTAAGTTTCAGAATTTCAAAAATAATTGTAAATTGTTTTTTGCCTTAAAATCTAAGTCCTCAGGAAACGCAGCGCAGCAGGTTCAAATTATCATCTCTCTCCTGCGCGGCGATCCTCAGGATTGGCTTTTTCCCTCACACCTGGGGATCCTGTTTTGAGTGATGTTGATGCATTTTTTCAGGCTTTGGGGTTATTGTACGATGAGCCTAATGTCACTGATCAAGCTGAAAAAGCCTTGTTGGCATTAAATCAGGGGCTTGATGACGCTGAGTTATACTGTCAGAGATTCCGTAGGTGGGCAGTCCTGACCAAATGGAATGACGACGCTTTGGCGGCCCTTTTCCGGAAGGGTCTGTCGGATAATGTAAAGGATGTTATGGTGGGATTCCCTGTCCCCTCTGGTCTCAATGATTCTATGTCATTAGCGATTCAAATTGACAGACGTTTGCGTGAGCGGAGAAGTATGCGTGGAGTGGTGTTGCCTTGTGAGCCAGCTGCTGAGCCCATGCAGTGTGATGGAGTGGTGTCTGGGGCACAGCGTCATGAGTTTCGAAAGCGCAATGGGTTATGTTTCTACTGTGGTGATGCCTCTCATGCTATTTCAGTCTGCCCTAAGCGGGGAAGACGTTTTGCACGCTCAGTTGTCTTGGGTAGTGTTCAGACTAAGTTTTTATTAACTGTCACTCTGATATGCTCTCTGTCCTCATTTTCTGCTCAGGCTTTCGTTGATTCTGGAGCAGCTATTAACCTGATGGATTATGATTTTGCTAAACGTTGTGGATTTCCCTTGATACCCCTACAGAAGTCTATTCCCCTACTGGGGATCGATTCTACCCCTTTGGCTGAGAATAAACCCCAGTTTTCTACTCAGGTGATAATGAGGGTTGAACCTGATCACCAGGAGTGCTGCAAATTTTTGGTTCTATATAATCTGCATGACATTATCGTGCTGGGTTTCCCTTGGTTACAGTCTCATAATCCTGTTTTGGATTGGAAATCTGTGTCTGTAACCAGTTGGGGCTGCCAATGTGTTAATACCAACACTCCTGTTTTTTCTGCCTCCCCCCAGGCTGAGGATGTTCCTGACTTTTTGTTTGATTTTTCTGATGTGTTTAGCGAAAGTAAATCTGCATCCTTACCTCCCCATAGGAGCTATGACTGCGCTATTGAATTAGTGCCAGGTAGTAAATTCCCTAAGGGTCGCCTTTTTAACTTGTCTGTACCTGAACATGACGCTATGCGGTCTTATATCAAGGAATCATTGGAGAAGGGTCATATCAGACCATCCTCTTCACCCTTAGGTGCCGGTTTTTTCTTTGTGGCCAAAAAAGATGGTTCATTAAGGCCGTGTATTGATTATCGTCTCTTGAACAATATTACTGTGAAATATCAATACCCGTTACCCTTGATTTCTGACCTGTTTTCCAGGGTGAAAAACGCTACTTGGTTTACCAAGCTTGACCTCAGGGGGCGTATAACCTTATTCGCATTAAGCACGGGGATGAATGGAAGACGGCATTTAACACCCCTGAAGGGCATTTTGAGTACCTTGTGATGCCCTTTGGGCTCACTAATGCTCCTTCCGTCTTCCAGTCCTTCATGAATGACATTTTCAGGGATTTTGTGGACAAGTTTCTGATTGTTTATTTGGATGATATCTTGATTTTTTCTAATGACTGGGACTCTCATGTGAAACATGTTCGAACTGTATTCCAGATTTTGAGAGAGAATGCTCTGTATGTGAAGGGATCAAAGTGTCTTTTTGGCGTACAGAAGATCTCATTTCTGGATTCATTTTGTCCCCATCTGTTTATGAAATGGACCCGGTCAAGGTTCAGGCCATCTGTGATTGGGTCCAACCTACTTCATTAAAGGCTCTTCAGAGATTTTTGGGTTTTGCCAATTTTTATCGTAAATTTATTGGTAATTTCTCTGTTATTGTTAAACCATTAACTGATTTGACCAGAAAGGGTTCTGATGTGGTGAATTGGCCTCCTGAGGCAGTCTCTGCGTTTCAGGAACTTAAGCAGAGATTCACTTCTGCTCCTGTTCTACGGCAGCCTGATGTTTCTCTGCCATTTCAGGTGGAGGTTGATGCCTCTGAAATTGGGGCAGGTGCCGTTTTGTCCCAAAAAGATCCAGAGACCTCTAAAAGTAACCCTTGTGCCTTTTTCTCTCGAAAATTTTCTCCTACTGAACGTAATTATGACGTGGGTAATCGGAGTTATTGGCCATGAAGTGGGCTTTTGAAGAGTGGAGACATTGGCTGGAGGGAGCCAAACATCAGGTGGTGGTCCTTACGGACCATAAGAATCTGGTCTATCTGGAATCTGCCAAGCGACTCAATCCTAGACAGGCCAGGTGGGCCTTGTTTTTCACACGTTTTAATTTTGTGGTTTCCTTTCTTCCTGGCACTAAGAATGTTAAGGCGGATGCCCTCTCGAGGAGTTTCCTTGCGGACTCTCCTGAGCTATCTGATCCCTCTGTTATTTTGAAGGAGGGTGTAGTTCTTTCCGCCATCTCGCCTAATTTGAGACTTGCTCTGGAGGGGTGTCAGGAGGATAGGCCCGAGCGCTGCCCTGTTGGAAAATTGTTTGTCCCGGACCAATGGAAAAAGAGTGTGATGTCTGAGATTCATTGTTCCGCATTGGCTGGGCATCCCGGAATTTTTGGTACCAGAGACTTGGTTAGTCGGTCCTTTTGGTGGCCTACCTTGTCTCGCGATGTCAGGGAATTTGTGCAGTCCTGCGGGACTTGCTCTCGCTCCAAGCCTTGCTCTCGCTCTAGTGGTTTGTTGATGCCATTGCCTGTGCCCAAGAGACCATGGACCCATATCTCTATGGATTTCATTTCCGATCTTCCTGTTTCTCAGAGAATGACCACCATCTGGGTAATTTGTGATAGGTTTTCCAAAATGATACATCTTGTGCCATTACCTAAGTTGCCTTCCTCCTCTGAGTTGGTGCCGTTGTTCCTTCAGCACGTGGTTCGTTTACACGGCATTCCTGAGAACATTGTGTCTGACAGAGGAGTCCAGTTTGTTTCCAGATTTTGGAGGACTTTTTGTTCTAAACTGGGTGTTCAATTGTCTTTCTCCTCGGCATTTCATCCTCAGACCAATGGTCAAACTGAGAGAACAAACCAGACATTGGAGACTTATCTAAGATGCTTTGTGTCTGCTGATCAGGATGACTGGGTCTCTTTTTTGCCTTTGGCTGAGTTTGCTCTTAATAATAGGGCTAGCTCTGCCACTTTGATGTCTCCGTTTTTCTGTAATTCTGGGTTTCACCCTCGATTTTCTTCAGGACAGACGGAGGCTTCTGTCTGTCCAGGTGTTGACTCTGTTGTTGAGCGTATGCAGCAGATTTGGGACCAGGTAGTGGAGAGGTTGTCCCTCTCTCAGGAGAAGGCCCAGCGGTTTGCTAACCGGCATAGGACTTATGGTCCTCGGTTTAAAGTGGGGGACTTGGTCTGGTTGTCCTCAAAGAATATTCCTATGAGAGTAGCATCTCCTAAATTTAAGCCTAGGTTCATTGGACCTTATAAGATCATGGAGATTATTAATCCTGTTTCTTTTCGTTTGCTTCTTCCAGGGACATTTAAGATCCATAACGTGTTCCACAAGTCCTTGTTGAAGAGGTTTGTTGAGCCAGTGGTTCCTGCTGCTGTGCCTCCTGACCCTGTTTTGGTTGAGGGCAATCTGGAGTATGTGGTTGAGAAAATATTGGATTCTCGTTTTTCTAGACGAAGACTCCAGTATTTGGTTAAATGGAGAGGTTATGGTCAGGAAGATAATTCTTGGGTGTTTGCTTCGGACATCCATGCTAGGAGACTTATCCGTGCGTATCATAGAACTCATCCTGACCGACCTGGTTGCTCAAATGAGGGTTCGGTGACCCCTCCTCAAGGGGGGGTACTGTTGTGAATGGGTTTGAGATGAGTTCTGAGCAGAGGCTCCCTCTGGTGGTTACAAGCGGTACTAGTGAGGATTGGGAATCAGGTGTTACTGATTGGTCTTATTTAAGGGAATCATTTTCCCATCAGGGTTGCCGGTGATCAATTGTTCTGGTCTGAATCCTTCTTTCCAGTTTCCCTTGTAGCCTGCTGTGTCGTGTCTGCATCTCCTGCTATCAGATAAGACAATTTCTTATTGTGTGTTTTTGCTATATTTTTGCATTTTGTCCTGCACTTCTGGGGGGGCCTTCTGGGTCCCCTCCGGGGGCTTTTGCCCTCTCAGTTTGGTCCAGCCACTGTGTTTTGTACTTTTGCTTTTTGCAGTTTTTTCAGTGGCTGCTGTTTTTGTTACACCAGAGAACTAATTTAGGTGGTAGAGGTCGTGTGATCTCAGGTGATTTTGAAATTAGTAAGTTGGTGTTTTTCAGGGTTTTCTGGGATTGCAGTAAGTACCCTTCCTATCCTTTTCTATTTAGATAGTTTGGGCCCCAGCGTTTGCTCATACTATTTTCTTTCTGTGTCAGTATTTCCTCTTGTCTAACCGCCATTACATGTTTGGGGGCTTTCTATTATCTTTGGGGTTCTGCTCCGGGCAGATAGCTTTCCTGTTTCTGTCTTTAGGTGTAGTTAGTTTCTCAGGCTGTGACGAGGCGTCTAGGACCATCGTAGGAACGCTCCACGGCTGCCTCTAGTTGCGGTGGTTAGTCAGGGTACTGCAATCTCATGGATTCCAACTGCTCTGGTGTATTTCCTTTTTTGCCTGCACTCCTCGGCTACCGTAACATAACAATCAGCCATACGTTTGTAACGGTTCCCCATCGCACTCAGATTATTCAATACACCTCTCCACACAGAAGCAAGTGACGACGAGAAACGCTCCTCCTCAGGAACCCCAGAAGGGCCCCCCCATTGAAAGTACAAAACTGGGGATGGAAACCATATGCCCCAAAAAACGGGGACTTACCAGTGGACTCGCTCCGCCTGTTGTTAAGAGCGAACTCTGCCAGAGGCAAGAAAGAAGACCAGTCCTCTTGGTTCTCTGAAACAAAACACCGGAGATATGTCTCTAAACTCTGATTCAGACGCTCTGTCTGACCATTGATCTGCGGATGAAAAGCCGAGGAAAATGACAATTGCATCCCCCGACGTAAACAAAATGCCCTCCAAAATTTGGACACAAACTGAGACCCCCTATCTGACACCACATCAGAAGGCAACCCATGAAGTCTAACAATCTCCCTAATGAACACCTGCGCCAGAGTTTTAGCATTAGGGAGTGCAGGAAGAGCAACGAAATGTGCCATCTTACTGAACCTGTCAACAACCACCAGTATGACAGTATTCCCTGACGACGGAGGAAGGTCCGTAATGAAGTCCATAGATAAATGAGTCCATGGACGCTCCGGAAGTTTCAAGGGTAAAAGGGTCCCAGACGGACGGGTATGAGGGGTTTTAGAGCGAGCACACACCCCACATGACGCGACAAAAGTTATAACATCTTTATTAGCATTAGGCCACCAAAACCGGCGAGAAAGGAGATCTAAAGTAGCCTTACTCCCTGGATGTCCTGCTAGAGCAGAATTATGATGTGCCTCAATAACCTTTTGTCTCAACAGATTTGGGACAAACAGTCTCCCTGGAGGTCCTGCAGGGGCGTCCCCCTGAGCCTCTAACACCTCCTCCTCAAGCTCAGAAAATACAGCCGACACTACCACCCCCTCCTGAAGGATAGGACTCGGGTCATCCGTTTACCCGGCCCCTGGGAAACTGCGAGACAAGGCATCAGCCTTTACATTCTTAGACCCCGGGCGATAAGTGACGACAAAATTAAACCTGGTAAAAAACAACGACCATCGAGCTTGTCTGGAATTCAGACGCTTAGCGGATTCCAAATACAACAGGTTCTTGTGATCAGTAATAACGGTAACCGGGTGGACTGCCCCCTCCAAAAAGTGACGCCATTCTTCAAAAGCTAACTTAATGGCCAAAAGTTCCCTATTGCCGATATCATAATTCCTTTCGGCGGACGACAATTTCTTAGAAAAGAAAGCGCACGGATGCCATTTACCAGGGGACGGACCCTGGGACAATATAGCACCCACCCCTACGTCAGACGCATCCACCTCCACAATGAACGGCTGAGATGCATCTGGTTGGATGAGAACGGGTGCCGAAGCAAAACATTTCTTCAAAGAGGAAAAGGCTTGGCAAGCTTTGTCCGACCATTTAGAAAAATCCGTCCCTTTTCTTGTCATGTCAGTGAGAGGTTTGACGACAGATGAGAAATTACAAATAAATTTCCGTAGTAGTTAGCAAACCCCAAAAAACGCTGCAGAGCCTTAAGATCCCCTGGCTGATCCCATTCAAGCACTGCTCTCACCTTTTCAGGGTCCATACGGAAACCGGAGGCTGACACCAAAAAACCCAAAAACTGAAGTTCCTGTACGGCAAATACACACTTCTCCAGTTTGGCGTATAGTTTATTGTCTCGCAAGATCTGCAACACCTGTCTCACATGCTCCTGATGAGACACAAGATCTGGCGAGTAAATTAAAATGTCGTCCAAATATACAACCACAAACAGCCCCACAAGGTGACGAAAAATGTCATTAACAAAATGTTGGAATACTGCTGGTGCAGTAGTCAGACCAAAAGGCATGACTAGGTTCTCATAATGTCCCTCCGGCGTGTTAAACGCCGTTTTCCACTCATCCCCCTCTTTTATCCTAATCAGATTATACGCCCCCCTGAGATCCAATTTAGAGAACCATTTGGCGCCAACAATTTGATTGAAGAGATCAGGAATAAGAGGGAGTGGATACGGATCTCGAACAGTAATCCGATTAAGTTCGCGGAAATCCAAGCAAGGGCGTAGGCCTCCATCTTTCTTCTTCACAAAGAAGAACCCCGCGGCTACTGGGGAAGATGAAGGTCTAATATGCCCTTTGGCCAGACTTTCAGAAATATAATCTTTCATAGCCTGCCTCTCAGGACCAGAAAGATTATACAACCTAGCTTTAGGCAACTTAGCATCAGGAAGGAGATTAATAGAGCAGTCATACACGCGATGAGGAGGCAACTCCTGACACCCCTCCTCAGAGAAAACATCCCCAAAATCCTCCAAAAAAGGAGGCAATGTACTAGGCACGACCGCACTGATGACTGTGTTCATGCAGTTGCTTTTGCAAAACTCACCCCATTGGCTTATTTCTCTGGACTGCCAATTAATCACAGGGTTATGTTTAACCAACCAAGGAAGTCCCAACACAATGGGAGTAGGTAGACCCTCCAACACATAACAAGATAATTGTTCCCTATGTATTGCCCCTACCCGAAGGTCAATGTTATGAACCTCATGAACAAAGCTACCTTGGCCGAGAGGCCTGGCGTCAATGGAGAATATAGGGATCGGTTTGACCAATACACTCAGATGCATACCTTGAGCCTGAGAAAACTGAGCGTCAACCAGATTAGCCCCGGAACCACTATCAAGAAGAACAGACAATCTCTCCACTCTCGTACCAACTACCACCTCCACTGGTACAAGGAACTGAGAAGAACTGGCGGATGAAATACATACTCCCAGGTTGTCGTCCACCACACAACCTGGGATTAACAGTTTTCCGGCGACTTTTGGCTCAACAAGGCACGGATGGACATTCTCCAACAAAATGTCCCTCTTTCCCGCAGAAAAAACATCTTCTAGTCCTGCGGCGTACCGCCAATCCCCTCCTACGAAATGATGTCCCTCCCAACTGCATAGGCTCATCCGAACAGACAAGGGGAACCTCAACATAAGGGACTTTAGTGGTAGGTGGAGAAACAACAGGGAGTGGGGTTACCTCACCCCTCTCCCGAAGCCGTCTATCAGTACGGATAGCTAAGGCCATAGCAGCCTCCAGTGAATGAGGAGACTCATACTGAGCCAAAACGTCTTTTAATTTATCAGAAAGCCCATGACAAAACTGGCTCCTAAGAGCTGGGTCATTCCATTGAGTATCTGTGGCCCATCTACGAAACTCAGAAGCAAATTCCTCTGCAGGACGATCTCCCTGCTGTATCTTACGTAATTTTGTCTCAGCAAGAGAGACCCGATCTGGGTCATCATATACCAATCCCAGGGCAGTAAAAAATTGATCTACAGACAGTAGAGCCGGGATCCCGGAGGAAGGGAAAATGCCCAGGATTGAGGGTCCCCTTGCAGAAGTGAGATAACAATTCCCACTCTCTGCTCATCACTCCCTGATGATCGAGGCCGAAGCCGAAAATACAATTTACATGCCTCCCGGAAGGTGAAAAATTTGTCTCGCCCACCAGTGAACCTGTCCGGGAGAGCTACTTTAGGTTCAACTCTGGTTTGCTCCAGGGGAGACAAAACTTTGGACTTAATGTCCGTCAGCTCCATGGATAATCCCTGCAACTGCAGAGCCAGCTGGGCTACTGGATCCATGGTAACTGGAGATAATTTTTATGGCCAGTGAAAATGTCACGCTGTCTAATGATATGTATACAATGTCAGTAAACTATTAATACAGGAACAACACTCTATACAACAACTAGTATAGCAACATCAGCATGTAAGTATAGAATAGATTTACCTGACACGATATCTGCTGAACTCAGGGTTAATCTTGAGGACTTGATGAGCTGAAACAGGAAAGAGGTGGACCGGGATCTAACCTGACCCTAAACTGGGGTCCTAACTAATCCCTCACCTTGGAGGTACTGATAATGGTTCAGAGGTCCAAGTCTCCAACCTAACCCTGTCTCCTATCAGACCCTGAACCCTGTAATCAGTCCTAAGAAGGATCCTGACTACCACCAAAGGGATATGGGCTGATCTCAACTAAATACACAGATTAGACATATAAGACAGACAGGATAACACTCTCTTGCATACACACTCAAACACCAAAGGAACATAAATGGTCTGGGAAATAAACTCTAACCAAGTTGAGCTTAGAACAACTAAGGAGCTCACAACTAAAGTCTATACAGATTCATTCCTATCTGTGGTCTGCATGAAGGTTTCACTGGCAACTCCCCAAACAGACAACCAGGAATTTAAAGGAAACCAATCAACAAATAATCAATTGCAGCCGGGAGAAACTGCACCCAGTTCCAGCACCGAGCACAGACAGAATTAACTCCCTAGCTGCCAAACACAAAGAAACAGCAGATCAGCTGTGAGAAGTCAAAATGTGCAACCGCGACGATCTTCGTGGCAATGCACACATGACAGTACTGAGGAGGAGGACAACATTTTGCAAGAGGGGGTTGTTATTGCGGTTTTGGACTCCGTGTTGGAAGATGAGATTCTTAAAGCACAGGAGAATGCCCCATCTAACACGCCGCATGGGAGGTTGTTTGTGCCTGGTACCCTGAGGAGAGATTTGTTTGTTGAATGTCATGACTCTCGGTTGGCAGGTCATCCTGGAATCTCTGAGACCAAGAGACTTGTGGGTCGCAGCTTTTGGTGGCCTGGATGGCAGAAGGAAGTCATTAAGTGGGTGCGTCAATGCACTGTGTGTGCTAGATCTAAGTCTTCTCATACTCCTGCTGCAGGGTTGCTTTGCCCTCTGGAGGTCCCTAGTGTACCTTGGACACATTTGGCTATGGACTTTATTACTGACCTTCCCCCCTCTGAGGGTTTCACTGTCATCTGGGTGGTCGTGGACCGTTTTAGCAAGATGTGTCACTTGGTTCCTTTCATCAAATTGCCCTGCGCTAAGACTCTCGCTAAGGCCTTTGTCAAGGAAATAGTCAGACTACATGGTGTTCCTACTGACATTGTTTCTGATAGGGGACCTCAGTTTGTGGCTCGTTTTTGGCGCGCCTTTTGTGACAGGTTGGGAGTTCATTTGTCGTTTTCATCCGGATATCATCCTGAGTCTAATGGCCAGACAGAAAGGAAAAACCAGGATGTTGAGCAGTTCTTGCGTTGTTTTGTGACTGATAATCAAGAGGGGTGGTCTGAGTTTCTGCCACTTGCTGAGTTGGCTCTTAACAATCATACATCCGTTTCTGCTGGTTGTTCGCCTTTTTTTTGTTGTACTGGGAGACATCCGTCTTTTGGGTCATTTTCCAAGTTGGGATCGGCTGTACCTGAAGAGGAGAATTTTTCTGGTGTGTTGGAGAGAGTTTGGACTGATGTGCGTGGTAATCTTCAGGAGGCTAACAAAAGATCCAAAGTGTATTTTGATAGAAAACGACGAGAGGTTTTGTTTGCTATTGGTGACATGGTCTGGTTGTCCTCTAAGAATCTGCGCTTGAGGATTCCGTCTAAGAAATTGGGTCCCAAGTTTGTAGGGCCCTTTAAGGTGCTTCAGGTTATTAACCAATCTGCTGTTAAGTTGGAGCTTCCCACCTCCTGGAAGATTAATCCGGTGTTTCATGTTTCTCTCTTGAAAAAAGCTGAGGTCTCAGATGGAGACGTCTCGGCCACTGTTCCCCTGGTGGTGGAGGACGGGCAATATGAGATTTCCCGCATCCTAAATTCTAGACGGTATAGAGGGGGTTTGCAGTACCTCGTCGCTTGGAAGGGTTATGGACCCGAGGATAACTCATGGGTGAGGGGATGATGTTTCTGCGTCTAGACTTGTCAGAGCGTTTCACAAGAGGTTTCCGGATAAGCCTAAGTCCTAGGGGATCCGGAGGATCCTCTTAGAAGGGAGGGTACTGTTAGAACCCTCTTGTTAGATTTTGTTTCAGTTTGCTGGTCACATGACCTTTTTTCCCTATTTAGTCTGGCTCCGCCCTTCTGGCTTTGCTGGACTTCATTGTATTATCTACACTTAAGCTAGCCGGGTGCTTAGGTGCCTTACTCTGTCAGTTTTGCTTAATCTTAGGATCTCGTAGTATCTTGTTTTCTGTTTTATTTTTCCCTGCTACAATTTCTGTTAGGAGGTGTCCACTTTTTCTCCCAGTCCCTAGATCTTGTAGGGATTCCTGCCTCGCAACTATAGGTCTTCGTTCAGACTAGCTGAGGACTTTAGCGGGTCTGGTCGCAGGATCAGGTTCCCCGTTACATCGTAGGGATCAAGCTCAGTTTTATTGTAGGGACAGAGTTCCCATCTTTCCTTAGTGCTTGTAGCAGTTCATAACAGACAATTCACATATGTGGCCCTCTGGCAGGAAGTGATGGAAAGTGAACCTTCTCCAATTTACCTCAACCTCTAGTGGCGCTGTTCTAGGAGAGGAGTTTTGATGACTGCCTCGGTGATACAAGCATCTAATGATGGGGCCTGCCCACCAGTAGCAGGGGTGATTATTCTGGGAGGTGGCTCTGCTTGCCTGGCTTCTCCAAAGGGTGTTGTGGCTGCTGTCTTGGTAGGCCACTGCATGGTTGCCGCGTTTGTCCCAGCCTCTGTGGCAGCGGTGGGTAAACCTTTCTCCAGCATCAGCACCACATGTTCAGCTCATGCAGGCTTACCTTTAGCTGTGTTGTGGAATCCTACCCACTGCATTACTAGCTGCACTCATGGCCTCTAGGCGATTGCTCCCCACTGCAGCTCCCAACATTACGATTTATGGCATTTCATCCAGATCGTCCTTGTACTCGCTGATATCATCCTTCAGGTAGACTGCGATTTCTCTTCCCGGTAGCTGCGTGACATCTCAAATGCATGCGTCTCCCCCTGCTCCTCTCTTCGCATGCTGCATGTAAAATGGTGACAGCTCTAACCTCTGCATGCTCTCTAGCCCGGCCCTGCTGCTTCTGGGGCCGTTCTTCTGACGCATCCACTGAGTTACTTGTCACACTAGGTGGCTCCGTTTTTGGCCATGCCCACTGTGCTTGCCATTCTTCACCAGATGGGGAGTACTTAATTTTGCACCGCGACCCCTCCTTTGGCACCTCCCATCTTTGTCCGGGTCCTTGCTGCAGGGCATACCCTCTACTCGGTCAACTACCCACTGAGCTGGGCACATTTTCGCACTTCCAGGCGCCATCCATTCCAACTAAAGGCACATCTTCTTCTCAGCTCACCAGCCGTCGCCATCTTTGGACAAATGCTTCTGGCCGCCATCTTGGTCCATCTATCTTTAGGCGCCTTCTCATATGCGCCATGGGTCTTTTGTATCACAGATTATTACTGCAGGGAAACTACATCCTGCTGATTACACCAATTCATGTGTAAGGGGTGATCTTGGCCGACATCTATATCTGTATCCCTATATACCCTAGATAGGGGTCGCTGGGTATGTTTGTGTGCAGTCGTGTTTCTGCTGCGGACACCTTTAGGCTCTATTTATGCAGTACTGGACCCCTTTAAACTCACAGTGAAGAAAACAGACAGTTTTGCTAAAATAACTTAGGTCCAAAGGGTAGCAGGAATAAAGATTGCTGTTTTCTTCAGCACAATATAAAGGTACATTCTTGTTAGGTATGGACGGCGGCACTTTACTTGTGAGAAACGGTACAGAGGAACAACAGGACAAATTGGGTAACTCCATCTGCCTGGTACAGGGCCACACAGGTCAATGTGTTTCACTGTGACCACTGCACCCTAACTGCATTCTTGTGAACGGTGTAAGGCTGTGGTTCCACGGTCCGGAACCACAGCGCTTTGGACGGAGCGGAAATTCCGCTCCGTCTAAGCCCCGCCCCCTTTATGACGTGCGATCTTTCCGGAGGTGTTCAGGACACCTCCGGAACACCTCCGGAAAGAGCGCAGGGCTACATAGCCCTGTGTTAATTCTGTTGCGGCGACGCACTGTCGCCGCAATACGCGAGGACATGCTGCGGTCTAAAAAGACGCGCCGCATGTCCGTTTACGCAGGTTTGCCACCTGCGTATTGTTACGCATAGTGGAGACGGGATTTCTTGAAATCCCCTCCACTATGCTGTAACATCTGGACGCTGCGTGTTTGGCGCTGCGCCAGCGCACAGCGCCAAACACGCAGCGTATCCTGACCGTGGAAACTCACCCTTAGGGAGCTCTCACTAGCTACCACCTTACTGACATGCAACAACCTGGCTGACCTCATATTCCATCATGGCTGATCTGGAGGTCTGGCTAATACCAACACTTCCTTTAGCGTTTCCAGTCCTTAAGAGCCCACACTTGCCTGCTATAAGTAACTGCTGCCACTATAGAATTCTTGCTGAGACTTGCTCCCTTTCCTTGTCTTGGTTTCAACAACACACACTTGTTTCTTTTGATAACAGTTTTTTTTCCAACAGAAGCAAGGTGTCAGTTTGAGGAGGGAGAATTCTCAAACTCTCTGGAAAATTTGTTTATGGCCGTATGGAAAGGAAGGTTTCTTTTTAGTGAGTTAAACCCTATGCCAAGCCCTTCATTGGCTTCCTATCGTCCAGAGGCACCAGTTCAAAACCCTATGACATACAAAGCCATCCACAACCTGTCTCCTCCATACATCTGTGACATGGTCTCCCGTTACTTACCCACACGCAACCTTCGATTTTTCCAAGATCTCCTTCTCTAATCTCTCCTTATCTCTTCTTCCCACAACCGCATACAAGACTTCTCCCGTGCCTCCCCTATACTCTGGAATTCTCTACCCCAACACATCAGACTCTCGCCTACCATGGAAACCTTCAAAAAGAACCTGAAGACCTACCTCTTCCGACAAGCCTACAACCAGCAGTGATCCTCAGTCTACTGAACCGCCGCACGACCAGTTTTACCCTCTCCTAGCGTATCCTCACCCATCCCCTGTAGATTGTGAGCCTTCGTGGGCAGGGTCCTCTCTCCTTCTGTACTTATGTGTGTCCTGTATTGCTCATATTTATTGTACTTGTCTATATTCGCCCCCTCTCACATATAAAGCGCCATGGAGTAAATGGCGCTATAAAAATGAATAATAATAAAGTTGTTATACAATGGTACAAAAATTATATTGACAACTTCATAATTATCTGAAAGAGTACACAGGTGGATGTAATTAATTTTGTGTCCTATATTGATAAAAATACCTTCAACTTAAAATGTACATATTTTTTAATGAGGTCAAAATTAACTTCTTGGCCGTAACACTCAGTGGCGATATTTCTAATCATGCAATTACAGTATCTATAAACAGAAAACCAACGGACTGTAGCTCTATTTTACATGAGGGGTCATGCCATCCCTCTCATATTATAAGAAATATCCCAGTGGGAGAACTCATGTACCAAAAGAAATTGCTCCAACTTGGAGGATTTTTCTGCAGAATTTGAAAATAAGTTTATTCAAGATTGAGAATGAGTGAGTACAAGAAATCTTGCTGAGAGAATGCTTAAATAAGGGTAGCTGATATTGAGAGGCGGGACTTGCTAGCTGACATTGGCTTTTAGCATGGGAAACCCATAATATATCTGAGATTAATAAAAATAATAATACTATAAAATATAAAAAAGAAGACAGACAATAGGAGCTTCCTCATTGGAAAATGTTCAAATAATTTCATTACTTTATCTACACAATTTAGTCTGCAAGATCACAATATAGTGTGTAGCGCAGGCGTCCCTGCCTGCTGCCAGGCAGGGACGCTGTTCCACTCACCCCTCCGCGCGCTCCTCTGCTGCAGGGCCGGCGTCCTCCTCCCGCTCTCCTGGCTGCGCGCGCTCCTCTGCTTCGGGGCCGGCGTCCTCCTCCCGTTCTCCTGGCTGCTTGCGTTCCTCTGCCCCGGGCCCGGCGTCCTCCTCCCGCCCTGCTGGCGGCGCGCGCTCCTTTCCGGCCACTGTGTTTAGGTCGCGCACGCGTGCGCTCCCCCTCTCTTAAAGGGGCCGCGCGCGCCATCCTATAGAGTCCCCGGCCAATGGCCGGAGGACTTTACTTTATATAAGGCACCTCCTCCAAAATGAAGGTGCCCGAGCAATGTTGTTGCACTGTTCACTACTCTGCTTCAGTCCTCAGGGTCCAGTGCCAGTTACCTGCCAGATTCCTGCCAGTTTGCTGTCCGTTCCTGCCTGTTACCTGTCCGCCAGCCTACCTGGAGGCTCTGCTGTCACGAGTTGTGACCTTCTGCCATTCCAGTGACTCTCGCCCGCTCACCTGGGAGCGTTCATCTGTTACCTGCCTGCTAGCCTACCTGGTGGCTCCGCCGTCACGAGTTGTGATCTTCTGCTTTTCCAGTGACTCTCGCCCACTCACCTGGGAGCGCTCATCTGTTACCTGCCAGCTAACCTACCTGGAGGCTCTGCCGTCACGTGCTGTGATCACCTGTTATTCCAGAGACTCTCGCCCGCTCACCTGGGAGCGCTCATCTGTTACCTGCCTGCTAGCCTACCAGGAGGCTCAGCCATCACAGGTCGTATATACCTTTATCCAGAGACTGCCCCGGTCACTTGCCGTGACCTCCTGCCCGTTCATCCAGAGACTGCCCCGGTCACTTGCCGTGACCTACTGCCCGTTCATCCAGAGACTGCCCCGGTCACTTGCTGTGACCTACTGCCCGTTCATCCAAAGACTCCCCAGTCACTTGCCGGGACCTCCTGCCCGTTCATCCAGAGACTGCCCCAGTTACTTGCCGAGACCTCCGGCCCGTTCATCCAGAGACTGCCCCGGTTACCTGCTGTAACTGTCTCCCCGTCTACCCGGGTCGCCACCCGCTCCCTTACAAGGACCGTCCCCTTGTATAGTAGCTCAGAGGTTCCGCCTCCCAGACCCGTTACAGTTTGCTCGGGCCATGGAACCCGGTGGCACCCAAGCTCCCTCTATCTCGGACCTGTGTCATGAACTGTCCCGTCAGAGGTCCCAACAGGAGTCCATCCTGGGTCACCTGCGGAATGTCAATTCTCGCCTGGACACTCTGACAGCTCCACCAGCAACCTCAGCTGGTGCCACGACACGTAATCCGGCAGCTCCTATGCTCCCCAATTCCATGGTTTCCTGTCACGGACCCCGACTTTCCGCACATCCTCGCTTCGGAGGTGACTCCGCTCAGGCTCGGGGCTTCATTAACCAGTGCACCCTGCACTTTGAACTTCTCTCCCACCAGTTTAACTCCGACCGGGCCAAAATTGCCTTCATCATGTCCCATCTCACTGGGGAGGCCCTGGCCTGGCTGAATCCTCTTTGGGAGAGAGGAGACCCCCTGGTGTCTGACCTGTCTGCCTTTCTCGCGGCTTTCCGGAAAGTTTTCGATGAACCCGGACGGAAGATTTCATCCGCATCTTCTTTGCTATGCCTCCGTCAGGGAAGTCTCACCGTGGGCCAATTTGCCATATGGTTCCGTACCCTTGCCTCGGAGTTGGCCTGGGATAACGACGCTCTAGTATCTGTCTTCTGGGAGGGTCTGTCCGGCCGTATTAAAGATGAACTCGCTGGTCGGGACATCCCTACCACTCTCCATGACCTAATCACTCTTGCCACTCGGATTGACCTACGATTTCAGGAGCGTGCCAAAGAGGTCACCCGTGAGAGGAGGTTTCCACGCCTAGCTCCTACGTTTCAGAAACCCGTCACTCCCTCTGTTTCTCCCCAACTACACTCTCCGGAGCCTATGGAGGTCGACCAGACCAAGATGGTCAAAACCCGTCAGGACTTACGTCGTGCCGAAGGGAGTTGCTTCTACTGTGGCAGTAAGGAGCACCGGATTCGTACCTGTCCAGAGAGGTCGGGAAACGCCTCTGTCTAGGTTCGCTCAGAGAGGTCGACCTAGACACGGAGAAAGCCTCTCCATCTCTGCTGCTGTCAGTCTCCATTCTCTGCGGGGAGAATCGTTATTTCGAACTTGCCCAACTTGATTCTGGAGCAGCCGGGAATCTTATTTCACAGTCCCTAGTAGAAAAATATCACATTCCCACCAAACCTCTGGTGGTACCCTTATCGGTCGCGGCTGTGGATGGGGGTCTCTTATCATGTCCCATCCAACTCATCACCGAATCCATAACTCTACAGGTGGGAATGCTGCATTCTGAGAGCATCTCTTTTCATGTTCTGCCTGGACTCTCTCACGCACTCTTACTAGGTCTACCTTGGCTCCAGAGACATCTTCTCTATTCCTGCGTAGTGGTGTACCTGGACGACATCTTGGTCTTCTCTCCGGATCTCCAGACTCACCAGAGGGACGTTCGTCAGGTTCTGCTCAGGCTCAGGCAGAATCACCTCTTCGCTAAATACGAGAAGTGCCTCTTTGAGCAGACCTCGCTTCCGCTTTTGGGCTACATTATTTCTCAGACCGGTCTATGGATGGATCCTGAGAAACTGTCTGCCATCGAGAAATGGCCCCAACCGGAGGGATTGAAGGCCATTCAGCGGTTTCTGGGCTTTGCTAACTATTACCGTCTCTTCATACCGCACTTCTCTTCCCGGACCGCCCCAATTTCCGCGCTCACCCGTAAGGGCACTAACCCCAAGGAGTGGACTCCCGAAGCAGAGGAGGCCTTTCTCTCCTTAAAACAGGCTTTCTCTTCCGCCTCGGTGCTGCATCGCCCGGATGGCAACAAGCAGTTCTTCCTGGAGGTTGACGCTTCCTCCTCTGGAGCCGGAGCGGTGCTTACTCAGAAATCATCTTCCGGGAGGATGGTAACTTGTGGCTTCTTCTCCAAACTCTTCTCCTCTTCTGAGCGCAATTATTCCATAGGAGACCGAGAGTTGTTGGCCATCAAGCTGGCATTGGAGGAGTGGCGTTACCTACTCGAGGGGGCTCTTCATCCGGTAATTATTTACACTGACCACAAAAATTTGGCTTACCTCCAGCATGCTCAGAGGCTTAACCCTCGTCAAGCCCGGTGGTCCTTGTTTTTTGCTCGCTTTGACTTTATTCTACATTT
Source organism: Oophaga sylvatica (assembly GCA_033576555.1). Classification (NCBI taxonomy): domain Eukaryota; kingdom Metazoa; phylum Chordata; class Amphibia; order Anura; family Dendrobatidae; genus Oophaga; species Oophaga sylvatica. The sequence continues at coordinate 46,317,852 of JARQOD010000007.1, forward strand.
TCGCCCGGCGGACAAGAACATCAAGGCGGACGCCTTGTCCCGATCTTTCCTGGTGTCGGATCTCGAGGAGGAACCTAAACATATTATCGATCCCGCCAGAGTCATGCAGGTGGCTCCCGTGAGTCTGAACCGTCCTCCTCCCGGTAAGACGTTCGTATCGGTAACTGATCGGGAAAGGATCCTACACTGGGGTCATTCGTCTAAACTTGCTGGCCACGCCGGCCAGAGAAAGACCCTCCAACTTATTTCTCGGCATTACTGGTGGCCTACCCTGCACAAGGACGTTATAGATTTTGTTGCTGCCTGTGCCTCCTGTGGCCGCAACAAAGTTCCGAGACACCTGCCTGCCGGTCGCCTTCTTCCGCTTCCGGTACCCACTGCCCCCTGGCAGCATATAGCCATGGACTTCATAACGGACCTCCCTGTCTCTGCTGGTTTTACGGTCATTTGGGTGGTCGCCGACCGCTTTTCCAAGATGGCTCACTTTATTCCCCTGCCAGGTCTCCCGTCTGCACCCGAGCTGGCTAAAGACTTTATCCGCCACATTTTCCGACTCCATGGTCTGCCCCGTCACATCGTGTCGGATCGAGGGGTACAGTTCACCTCACGTTTCTGGAGAGCCACTTGTAAATTATTGGACGTCACCCTGGACTTCTCCTCCGCTTACCACCCACAGTCCAATGGTCAAGTAAGCGGATCAACCAGATCCTGACCAGTTACCTCCGGCACTTTGTTAATGCCAACCATTCTGACTGGGTGGATCTCCTGCCATGGGCTGAATTTTCTTACAACAATCACGAGAGCGAATCTTCCTCCAAATCCCCGTTTTTTGTAGTCTTCGGTCAGCATCCTCGGATCCCATTTCCCGTCTCCACCTCAGTGGACAATCCGGCTGCAGAATCTCTGGTTAACAAATTTTCCTCCATATGGGAGAGTACCCGGTCCGCACTTCTTCTGTCATCCGAGCGTATGAAAAGACATGCTGACAAAAAATGTCTGGATCCTCCTCAATTCCGTCCTGGGGATAAGGTCTGGCTCTCGTCCAAGTATGTTCGGCTCAAGATTCCTTCCTATAAGTTAGGTCCTCGGTTCATCGGTCCTCTGGAGGTCATCAGTCAGATCAACCCGGTGGCCTATAAATTGAAACTCCCGGCCAACTTGCGGATCCCCAACTCCTTCCATGTATCTCTCCTCAAACCGGTGGTACTTAACTCTTTTTCTAAGTCTATAGGCACGCCTCCTGCTCCGGTTTCTGCTGAAAACGAATTTGAGGTAGATGATATTTTGGCCACCAAAAGGGTAAAAAGGAAGACCTATTTTTTGGTGGATTGGAAGGGGTTTGGTCCTGAGGAGAGAACGTGGGAGCCGCGGGAGAACATCCATGCCCCTCTCATCTTAGCTAAATTTCTCTCTGGCCTAAAAAAGGGGGGACCTAAAGGTGGGGGTACTGTAGCGCAGGCATCCCTGCCCGCTGCCAGACAGGGACGCTGTTCCACTCACCCCTCCGCGCGCTCCTCTGCTGCAGGGCCGGCGTCCTCCTCCCGCTCTCCTGGCTGCGCGCGCTCCTCTGCTTCGGGGCGGCGTCCTCCTCCCGTTCTCCTGGCTGCTTGCGTTCCTCTGCCCCGGGCCCGGCGTCCTCCTCCCGCCCTGCTGGCGGCGCGCGCTCCTTTCCGGCCACTGTGTTTAGGTCGCGCACGCGTGCGCTCCCCCTCTCTTAAAGGGGCCGCGCACGCCATCCTATAGAGTCCCCGGCCAATGGCCGGAGGACTTTACTTTATATAAGGCACCTCCTCCAAAATGAAGGTGCCCGAGCAATGTTGTTGCACTGTTCACTACTCTGCTTCAGTCCTCAGGGTCCAGTGCCAGTTACCTGCCAGATTCCTGCCAGTTTGCTGTCCGTTCCTGCCTGTTACCTGTCCGCCAGCCTACCTGGAGGCTCTGCCGTCACGAGTTGTGACCTTCTGCCATTCCAGTGACTCTCGCCCGCTCACCTGGGAGCGTTCATCTGTTACCTGCCTGCTAGCCTACCTGGAGGCTCCGCCGTCACGAGTTGTGATCTTCTGCTATTCCAGTGACTCTCGCCGCTCACCTGGGAGCGCTCATCTGTTACCTGCCAGCTAACCTACCTGGAGGCTCTGCCGTCACGTGCTGTAATCACCTGTTATTCCAGAGACTCTCGCCCGCTCACCTGGGAGCGCTCATCTGTTACTTGCCTGCTAGCCTACCGGGAGGCTCAGCCATCACAGGTCGTATATACCTTTATCCAGAGACTGCCCCGGTCACTTGCCGTGACCTCCTGCCCGTTCATCCAGAGACTGCCCCGGTCACTTGCCGTGACCTACTGCCCGTTCATCCAGAGACTGCCCCGGTCACTTGCCGTGACCTACTGCCCGTTCATCCAAAGACTCCCCAGTCACTTGCCGGGACCTCCTGCCTGTTCATCCAGAGACTGCCCCAGTTACTTGCCGAGACCTCCGGCCCGTTCATCCAGAGACTGCCCCGGTTACCTGCTGTGACTGTCTCCCCGTCTACCCGGGTCACCACCCGCTCCCTTACAAGGACCGTCCCCTTGTATAGTAGCTCAGAGGTTCCGCCTCCCAGACCCGTTACATAGTGTCCAATGTAAAGAAACACCTATGGTTTTAAATAAGGATTCTCAACTTTCTAGGACTTTGAAGGACACAGATATACGATTTGTAACCAAGAGGGCTCCTACTTTAGAATCTATCTTATCTCCGAAACTTTTCTCACAAAGCCACAGGCAGCCTACTGGCACCTGGGTGAACCTAAAAGTTTTTTTCAAATGTGGCCCTATGTAGTGCCCTTCCCCTCAATCAATAAGTCCCTGACATTGTCCTCCCCAACCCCCAATTCATTATAATTCCCTGATAGCGTCCTTCCCCACTCCCAATTGGGAGATAACACTATTCAGGGATTAATAATGAATTTGGGGGTGGAGGAGGATGCTATCAGGGACTTATAATGCATTGGCAGGTGCAGAGGATGCTAAGTCCCTGATAGCATTCCCCCATCCATCTATTCATTATAAGTCCCTGATAGCATTCCCCATCCATCAATTCATTATAAGTCTCTGATAGCATCTTCTCCCACCCCCCAGTTCATATAAGTCGCTGAAAGCATCCTACCCCCAATTTTTTAGAAGTATCTGATACCGTCTCACACTCCCTAATTCATTATGTCTCTATACAGCGTCCTCCCATGCCACAATTTATTATAATTCCTTGTATGATGCCCTTTACTGTTGTGAACACGTTGGAGGCGACTTCGGAGCTGGGGCTGGTATTTTTGGTACCAGAGATTTGGTGAGTCGGTCCTTTTGGTGGCCTATTTTGTCTCGTGACGTCAGGGACTTTTTGCAGTCCTGTAGGACTTGCTCTCGTTCCAAGCCTTGCTCTCGCTCTAGTGGTTTGTTAATGCCATTACCTGTACCCAAGAGGCCATGGACCCATATTTCTATGGATTTTATTTCCGACCTCCCTGTCTCTCAGAGAATGACAGTTATCTGGGTAATCTGTGATAGGTTTTCCAAGATGATACATCTTGTACCATTACCTAAGTTGCCTTCCTCCTCCGAATTGGTGCCTTTGTTCTTTCAGTACGTGGTTCGGTTACATGGCATTCCGGAGAACATTGTGTCTGACAGAGGAGTCCAGTTTGTTTCCAGATTTTGGAGGACTTTTTGTTCTAAACTTGGTGTTCAGTTATCTTTCTCCTCTGCATTTCACCCTCAGACCAATGGACAAACCGAGAGAACAAACCAGACCTTGAAGACTTATTTGAGATGTTTTGTGTCTGCTGATCAAGTTGACTGGGTCTCTTTTTTGCCTTTGGCTGAGTTTGCTCTTAATAATAGGGCTAGCTCTGCCACCTTGATGTCTCCATTTTTCTGCAATTCTGGGTTTCACCCTCGATTTTTCTTCAAGACAGGCGGAGGCTTCTGTCTGTCCGGGTGTTGACTCTATTGTGGAGCGAATACAGCAGATTTGGGACCAGGTAGTGGAGAGGTTGTATCTCTCTCAAGAGAAGGCCCAGCGGTTTCCCAACTGGCATAGTACTGATGGTCCTCGTTTTAAAGTGGGGGACTTGGTTTGGTTGTCCTCAAGAAATATCTCTATGAAGGTTGCATCTCCAAAATTTAAGCCAAGGTTCATTGGACCTTATAAGATCATGGAAATTATTAATCCGGTTTCCTTCCGTTTGCTTCTTCCAGGGACATTTAAGATCCATAACGTGTTCCACAAGTCCTTATTGAAGAGGTTTGTCGAGCCAGTGGTTCCTATGGCTGCGCCTCCCGACCCTGTTTTGGTTGAGGGCAATTTGGAGTATGTTGGTGAGAAAATATTGGATTCTCGTTTTGCAAGACGGAAACTCCAGTATTTGGTTAAGTGGAGAGGTTATGATCAGGAGGACTTGGGTGTTTGCTTCGGACATCCATGCTAGGAGTCTGATCCATGCCTATCATCGAGCTCATCCTGATCGACCTGGTTGCGCAGGTGAGGGTTCGGTGACCCCTCCTCAAGGGGGGGTACTGTTGTGAACACGTTGGAGGCGACTTCGGAGCTGGGGCTCCCTCTGGTGGTTGCTGAGGGTAATGAACCAATTGCTGGATAGCTTTCAGCTGGGTCTGAACGGTCTGATATAAGTGACCTGAAATCCATCCTTGCCGGTAATCAATTGTTCTTCCATGTCTTGCTTGGAGCTCAGCTTGCATTCCTGCTTTCATTCAGACAAGTGACTTGCTGTTTTTTTCCCTCTGGTTGGATTTTCCTTGCTGGTTTGCTGCCTTGCAGTGGACTTCAGCCTGGTCCCCTTTTGGGGCCAGGCACTGCATTTGTGCTCAGTTTGTGTTACACTTTTGCTCTATTCCTGTGTCACTTTTTATTTGCTGAATTGCTGTGTGTTACACCAGTGATCTGATTTAGGTGGTAGAAATCGTGTGATCTCAGGTTTTTTGTTAATCAGAAGTGTTGGTATTTTTGTCAGGGTTTTTTGGGTTGCAGTCAGAATTCTTTCCTATACTTTTCTATCTAGACAGATTGGGCCCCAGCGTTTGCTCATTCTATTTTCTGTCTGTGTTCTTATTTTCTTCCTGTCTAACCACCATTACATGTTTGGGGGCTTCCTATTTCTTTGGGGGTTCTGCTACGGGGCAGTTAGCTTTCATCTTTCTGCCTTTAGGTGTAGCTATCTCTCCGGCTGTGACGAGGTGTCTAGGATCACCCAGTAGTTTCTAGCCTCTCTGGTGTATTGCTCCTTTGGCTATTTTTGCAATTTCTCCTCAGCTACCGAACTATAACACTTTACCCTCATTTCATTATAAGTCCCTGAAAGCATCCCCCAATTCTTTGCAAAGCGTCCTATCCCTGTTTTTCTTCCCTAAAGTGCTCTCCCCGCTGTGTGAAAAAAAAAACAATCAAGTCTCCGGTTGTTCCCATGCGGCATTGCTTCCTACTTCTACTTGCCAGGTACTTTCTAAACAACACAGGCGGCTTGCTGACGTCATCACGGCACACGCTCCTTTGTAATAGAGAAAACGCTGAGGCTGAGGACGGCTTCTTGCAGCTGATAAAATGATTTAACATGTTCAAGGACATTAGAGATAGCCATGACTGTGTGGTGTATTATGGTTAAGGATACTTAACGTTCAGGCACTATATACAGTATACACTAAGTGGCACTTGTTATGTTCTGCTACAAAACTAAGGAAAGAAGGGAAATCTGTCCCTACATAGAACTAAGCTCAATCCCTACGATGTAACGGGGAACCTGATCCTGCGATCAGACCCCTAAAGTCCTCAGCTAGACTGAACGAAGACCTATAGATGGAGTAAGGGATCCCTACAAGCACTAGGGACTGGGAGAAAAGATGGACACCCTCCTAGGAAGTTGTAGCAGTAAAAAGAAAAACAACATAGAACATAGAGGTCAGAAGACTAAGCAAACTATTTGAGTAAGGTACAAAGCACCGGCTAGCTTAAGATAGAAGTTACAATGAAGTCCAGCAAAGCCAGAAGGGGCGGAGCAGGATTAAGTAGGCAAAAAAGGTCATGTGACCAGCAAGTTAGAAAAAACCTAACAGGAGAGTTCTAACAGTCCCCCCTTCTAAGAGGATCCTCTGGATCCCCTAGGCCCAGGCTTACCCGGAAACCTCTTGTGAAACGCTCTGACAAGTCTGGACACAGAAACACATCCCCTTACCCATGAGTTTATCCTCGGGTCCGAAATCCTTCCAAAATAACGAAACTGCAAACTCCCTCTATAACGTCTAAAAATTTCGGATGCGGGAAATTTCATATTCCCTGTCCCACCACGGTGGAACAGAGGCAGAGGCGTCTCTATCCGACACATCAGCTCTTTTCAACAGGGAAACAGAAACACCGATTAATCTTCCAAGAGGTAGGAAACCTCCAACCTAACAGCAGATTGGTTAACAAACCTGAACACCTTGAAGGGCCTACAAACTTGGGACCCAACTTTTTAGGAAGGAATCCTCAACCGCAGATTCTTAGGGACAACCCAAACCATGTCACCAACAGCAAACAAAACTCTTGCCTTTTCTATCAAAGTACCTTTTAGATTTTCTGTTAGCCTCCTGAAGATTACCATGCACATCCGTTCCAAACTCTCTCCAAATCACCGGAAAATTTCCTCTTCAGGCACAGCCGATACCAATTTGGAGAATGACCCAAACAACGGATGTCTCCCGTACAACAAAAAAAAGGCGAACAACCAGCAGAAGAGGAGTATGAATTGTTAAGAGCAAATTCAGCAAGTGGCAGAAAACTACGACCCACCCTCTTGACTGTCTGCCACAAAACAACGCAAGAACTGCCTCAAACAATCCTGGTTTTTCCTTTCTGTCTGGCCATTAGACTCAGGATGATATCCGGGACGAAAATGACAAATGAACTCCCAACCTGTCACAAAAGGCGCGCAAAACGAGCCCGAAATGAGGTCCCCATCAAAACAAGTCAGTAGGAACCATGTAGTCTGACAATTTTCCTTGACAAACCTTAGAAAGGTCTTAGCGCAGGGCATTTGTGAAAGGAACCAAGTGACACTTTCTAAAACTCCACGCCCCCAATGACAGTGAAACCCTCAGAGGGGGGAGGCAGAATAAAGTCCAAGCCAAATGTGTCCAAGGTGCACTGGGATCCCAGAGGGCAAACAACCCGCAAGGAGGTAAGACTTAGATTTAGCACAACAGTGCACTGACGCACCCACTTAATGACTTCCTTCTCCATCCAGGCCACCAAAACTGCGACCCACAAGTCTTTGGTTCGAGATTCCAGTTACCTGCCAACCCCGGGCTCTGACCTTAACAAAAAATCCCCTAAGGTCTCAGGCACAAAAACCCCCATGGGGAGTTTAGATGGGGATTCTCCTGCCTTTAAGAATTCATCTTCCAAAAACAGAGTCCAAACAGCAATACAACCCTTCTTGTAAAATGTTCTCCTCCTCACACCAACCTTGGGAGAAAGCTGCAGAAAAGATGGCTTTCACATTCTTAGTCCTGGGATGTAAGAAAGGAAAAAAATTAAACCGAGGGGGAAAAACGTGCCCCCACATGAGGGCATTCAAGCTTTGGCGCACAAGTTTGTTCGTTTTTTATGTCAGTGAAAACCTGAAGGGAAATCAGCATTTCCAGAATGCCGCCAGTGTTCAAATGCGGGTTTAATGGCAAACAATTCCCGATTACCATATCTAATTTCAGTTCGTAACAGAAAATTTTTTGAAAAAAAAAGGCACCCCGGGATTTTCCATCCGTGTTTTTTGAACAAACCAAGCCAACGCCCAAAGAAAGCCAACCTCAACCAAAAAAAAAATTTAGTCCCAAAACGGCTGCATAAGGTGGAGCAGGTAAAACCCTTTTTAAAAACCAAAACTTGAATGGCCTCAGTCCCTGAAAACCCCATTTGCACCTTTTTCCCGGGGAGACGGTCTGGGTTTTTCAATAATAAACATTTTTTAAGAATTTTCTATAATAATTGCCGAAACCCAAAAACCCCTGTAACTTTTTAAACCATAGGCCCCAGGCCATTTTCCCGCACACTGAACTTTCACCGGGGTCCATCTCAAAAATCTTCGCGGAGTAATGTTACCCAAAAATTTAATTCTCTGTACGCAATTTAATTTCTCAGCTTAAAAAACGAATTGTCACTCAAAAACTGTAATACCTCCGAAAACCCCCGCCAAAGAACCCAAATCCGGGGAAAAAATCAAAAGTCATCCCAAAAAAAAAACCACATTTTGCCCATCAAAGGTTAAGGATGCATTAAAAAGATTCTGAAAAAGCAGGAGCATTGGTAAGGGCCCAAAAAGGGAACCCCAAATTCTCAAAAAGACCCCCAAGGGGTGTTAAAAGCTGTTTTTCCCTTCTACCCTCTTTATGCGCAAAAGTTGTTCCCCCCCAAGTCAATTTTAGGAACCCTTGGCCCCCGTAATGGTTAAAACAAAATCGGAATTAAAAAAAGGGGTGGGTAGGGGTTGCGTACCCTAATTTTTTTTTCTACGAATCCAGCAAGGGCATAACCGCGTCCCTTTTTTTAACAAAAAAAATCCCAACGCAAAAAGGAGCGGAAGGCCTATGTGACCGGCGGCCCCGCTTGTCGAGATTCCCAAAGCCCTTTTCTCAGGAATGAAATTAATAAACGCTTTTTTGAAGATCCCCAGGGCAAATTTAATGTACAACATAAACTCATGGGGAGGGAACATTGCGTTCCTTTCGAAAAAACTTTCAAAATCCTGTAGGTACGGGTCTGACCCCGGAGGGGTTTTGTTTTGTCCCGCCTGGCAGGGGGTAATGGGTTTTAGCTCTCTTGGCAGAGGGAGCTATTTGTTGCCAATTGCCTAGGGCTGGGGTCAGTTTAACCCCCCCTCGGCGATACTGACCCCCTTGTGCCTTGCCTTGTGCCTGATTTGTTGTTTTTTGGGTTTTGCCCGGGCCTCTCTTGTTGTGGTTTTTTCTACTGTCTTTGGGACTGTGTATTTTTTT
>JARQOD010000007.1:46326967-46408869 GCA_033576555.1 Oophaga sylvatica
CTCTACGTCAGTAGATCGTTTTTTTACTCCCGGGGTTTTTGGTTTGTGACCAAATCGGGCTCTCTTGCTGAGACAAAATACTAGATAAGCGGGAGATCGCCGGGGGGGGGAATTTTTTTTTCTGAGTTCCGTGAGGGCCAAGAACTCAGGGGAAATCCCCCACTTTAGAAGCCAGTTTTGTCAGGGCTTTCTGAAAAATTAAAGGAGTTTTGGCTCAGTATGTTCTCCTCCTCATGGGCTGTAGGCCCCTAGTATCCTACATGAGGCCCGGGGAAAAGGGGGGGGGGTGCGAGGTAACCCGCCCCTGTTGTTACCCCCCTACTACTAAAGTCCTTAGTTGAGGTTCCCCTTGTCTGTTCGGAGGAGCCTAGCAGTTGGGGGGGACTCATTTGTAGGGGGGATTGGCGGTACCCGCAGGACTAGAAGGTGTTTCTTCGGGGGGAAAGAGGAATTTTGTTGGGGGATGTCCATCCGGCCTTGTTGGCAAAAAACCCCCCCGGGAAAAAAATGTTAACCCGGGGTTGTGTGGTGGACAAAACCCCTGGGGATAGATTTGTCCGCTATTTTTTCCCCATTTCCCTTGTCCAGGGGGTGGGGGGTTGGAGAGAGTGGAGAGATTTTTTTTTCTTCTTGATGTGGGCCGGGGTATTGGGGTTGCCTCAGTTTGCTCGGGCTAAAGGTTGCATCTGAGTGTTTGGAAAACCATCCCTATTTCCCATTGACCCCCCTCTGGCCAAGGTAGTTTTGTTCATGAGGTTCATAAAATTGACCTTCGGGTGGGGGCAATACTGGGAACTATTATTTTTTTTTTTTGGGGGGGGGTTACCTATTTTTGTGTTGGGATTTTTTTGGTTGGTTAAAAAAACCCTGTTTAATTGGCAGTCCGGGAAAAACCAAGGGGGGTTTTGAAAAAAGTAACTGCATAAACACAGTATGTGCGGTCGGCCAGTCTTTGCCCCCTTTTTTTGGGGGGATTTGGGATGTGTTCTCGGGGGGGGTTTTGTCAGGAGTTCCTCCTCATGCGGTAGATGCTTATTAATTTTTTTCCTGATGAAGTTCCCAAAAAATAGGTTTAAATTTTGGCCCTGGGGGGGCATGAAAGATTATTTTGGAAAGTCGGGGAAAAGGGATATTAGACTTCATCTTCCCAGGGGCCCGCGGGGTTTTTTTTGTGAAGAAAAAGTGGAGGGCCTACGCCCTTGTTTGGATTTCCGGAATTTTTCGGATTACGTTGAGACCCCTACCCCTCCTTGACCCCGTCTCTTCAATCAAATTGTTGGCCCCCAAAGGTTCTCAAAAATTTGGTTTTTGGGGGGCGTATAATCTGATTAGGATAAAAGAGGGGGATGAGTGGAAAAAAGGCTTTTTTAAACCCGGGGGGGTTTGAGAACCTTGTCTGTTTTGGTTACACTGACCAGCAGTTTTCCCAAACATTTTGTTAAGCATTTTTTCATTGGTGGGGTTTTTGGGATATTTGGAGAATTTTTTTATACAGATCTTTTTCCCAGGGCATGTGGAACAGGGGTTGCGATCTTGCGGACAATAAATAACCCCCCAAAGGGGGAAAAGGTTATTCGGTACAAAAAATTCAGTTTTGGGTTTCTTGGTGTCGCCTCGGTTTTTTCCGTATGGACCCTAAAAAAAGGGAGGCAGTGCTTGAAAGGGATCGCCGAGGATTTAAGGCCGCAGGTTTTTGGGGTTTGCTAATATACCGGAAATTTTTTTTAATTTTTATTGTTGTAAAAACCCTCATGAAGACAAAAAGGGCGGATTTTTCTAAATGGCGGACAAAGCTTGCCAAGCTTTTTCCTCTTTAAAAAAAGTTTTTTCTTCGGAACCGTTTTATCCAACCAATGCTCACGCTTCGTTGTGGAGGGGGGCGCGTTGAGTAGGGGTGGGTGAATATTTCCCCAAGGCCTCCTGGAAAGGTCCGTGCCTTTCTTTTTTTAAAAAATTGTGTCCGCCCAAAGGAAAATTTGATATCGGAAAAAGGAACTTTTGGGGCCCTTTTAAATTGGGGTTTTTAAAAAGGGATACTTTTTTTGGGGGGGCAGTCCACCCGGTCACCCTCATTATGTCCAAAACCCGCTGTTTTGGAACTGTAAGGTTGAATTTTCCCGACAAGCGAGGGGGTTGTTTTTTCCGGTTTAATTTTTTTGTCACTTATCCCCGGACTAAAAATTTAAAGGGGGGATGCCTTTTCTCCTTTTTCCCGGGGCCGGGAAAATGGTGCCCCTTCCTACCCTTTGGAGGGGGTGGTTAGTGTCGGTGTATGTTCGGGTTTTAGGAGGGGTGTTAGGTTTGGGGGACCCCCTGCGGACCCCAGGGGACGTTTGCCCAAATCAGTTGAGAAAAAGGGGGTTTTGAGGGACATCATAATTTGTTTAGCGGACTCGGGAGTAAGGTACTTTAGATCTCCTTTTTTGGGGGGTTTTGGGGGCCAACTTAATAAAAATTTTTTACTTTTGTCGGTCCTGGGGGTTTTTGTCGCTTAAACCCCTCCTGCCCCTCTGGGCCCTCTTACCCTTTAAATTCCCGGACTTTTCCCTGGACTATTTGTTATGGATTTTTTCAGGCCTTCCCAGTGTCGGGGAAAAACGTATATGGTGGTTGTTGACAGGGTTTAGTTTAAAATGGCACATTTCATTTCTCTTCCTGCCCCCCCTAAAGCTAAAAACTTGGCGAGGTGTTCATTGGGGGGATTGTGGACTTAGGGTTCTTTGATGTGGGTGTAGGGGGTCTTTTTGTCCAAGTTTTGGAGGGCATTTTTTTACGTCGGGGGAAAACAAATTTTGTTTTTCCCCCGGTTTTATCCGCAGACCCAAGGGGACAGGGTTTTATCAAAGCCTAAACTTTTTCGGGGTTTTTTTCAGAGAACCAGGGGGCTGGTCTTCTTTCTTGCCTCTGGGGAGTTCGCTTTAAAAAACGGGCGGAGCGGCCCCCTGGTGTCCCCGTTTTTTGGGGGGCATATGGTTTTCTCCCCGTTTTGTACATTCAAGGGGGGGGGCCCCTTTGGGGGTTCCCCGAGGAGGGCTTTTCTCGTGTCACTTGCTTCAGTGTGGAGAGGGTATTGAATAATTGAGTGTAGGGGAAACCCCGTTAAAAAAGTATGGCTGATAGGAGGAGTTTTTCTGGCCAGATCTAATGTACTTGGTATGGTTGTCCCCCCGGGAATTAAAACTTAAATTCCCTCCTGGAAGGGGCCCCAGATTCATGGGGTACAGGATATTCCATAAACCGTGGATTTCGTCGGGCCCCTCCCCCTACTTTAAAAAACCACAATGTTTCCACAAGTCATTTTAAGAGGTGGGCCCAGTCTAACCATCACCTTACCTCCTCCCCAGTGGTGGTAATGGTAATTGGGTTTAAAGTGTCAAAATCATGACTCAGTTAATCCCCGGTCCCTTCGTACTTGGTGCAGGGAAAAGGGGTATGGTCAGAGGAGAGGCTGGGTTCCTGGTCTGACATTAACGCAGATCGTTTGGTGCGGCCCTTTTCCCAAAAAACTCACCGGGCAAACCGGCCCTGAGGGCCGGGGCCCCCCGTAAAGGGGGGGGGGCTGCTTTGGGCATCGCCCGAGATCGTCGCGTTGCACATTTGACTTCTCACAGTGAGTTGCTGTTTTTTGTTTTTGGGGAGTTAGGGATTAATTTCTTCTTGCTCGTTCTGGGAATGGGTGCATTTCCCCGGCGCAATTAATTATTTTTTGTTTTCCCTTTTTAAAATTTGGTTGTTGTGTTGGGAGTTCCCATTTAAAATTCTTAGCGCCCCACAGATAGGATTGTTTCTGTTAGATTAAGTTAAAGAGCTCCTTATTGTTTTAACTCCCTTGCTTGAGTTTAAAACCCCAGATCTTTTATGTTCCTTTTGTGTTTGAGTGTGTAGCAAGTCGTGTTTTCCCCAGTCGTTTTATGTTAATCTGTGTTTTTAGCGAGACCCCCTTCCTTTGGTGTAATCAAATCCTTTTGGGATGATTAGGGGGTTGGGGGGATGTAGGAGACAGGGTTAGGCTGGGACTTGGCCTCTAAAACCTTATCAGTCCCCCAAGGGGGGGGATTATTGGCCCCCGTTTAGGGTCAGGTTAGACCCCCGGTCCCCCTTTTCCTGTGACATTTGTTAATTTAAAAGTTTAAACCCCTGAGTTCAAGGTATCGGTGGGAAAAATTTTTTTATTTACTGCTGAGTTCAAATCTATATTTGTATAGGTTTGTTTTTTAAAAAAAAAAGTTTATGACTCGTACACATATTTTTGCCGGTGACAACAGTCTACCGTTTGTATTTGGATCAAAATTTTAGTGCTATATTACGGTGTTCGTTCCCAAAAGTTGTGCACTAGTCGAGCTATATGAAAATCCCCCCAATTGGGGAAAAAAAACTGCATTAACCATATTTTTGCTGAATCCTGGCTAAGCTATAGATGTAACAATAAGACAAATAAGCGTAGGCAAAAGATTGCAAAATGCAGATTTTTAAACGCTACAAATCCTAAAAACATGAATTTTTTAACAGGGGCTGTTAAAGGTTCGTTAACATAGACAAATTAAACCAAACCTGCAAAAAAATGCAAAAAAAAAGGGGGAAAGGGTAACCCTGTTATATGTGGCTAGTTCATAGTGCTAATACAATGTTATGTATACTGGTTTCCAAATTATTTTGTGCTCCCCAATTAGTAGCTGTATTACAAGGGTTTTGCCTGATCCCCAGAGTTTGGGATAACACTTTTTATAGCAAAAAACACGCCTAACCCAGGCAAAAACTGCAGTAAAGCCCTATTAGTCTAAAAGTCCGGCTGGATGGATGTATAACACACTTTTGCCTTAAAAGGGGGGGCAAAGTGTCCCGCGGGCGTTTGCGTTTGTTCGTCCTGGGGATGTTCTTGGGTTTGGGTTTAGATACTCCTATAATATGTCCCCAAAATACAAAATTCCTTCAATTTTTTTGCATTTGGGCCAAGCCCTTGTTTAGGGTGTGAGTGTCTTTGGTGCGCGTCCCCGGCCCTGAGCAATTCCTCCATCCCACCCGTCGGGGGGAGGGGCCATGACTAAGAGGGACGCGTCCCCAGGCAACCATACATTGATCGGTGTGTGGCATTGAGAACGCCCCTTCTCGGTTTTTTTTGGGGTTTTTTAACATAATTCCCCCCAACATTTAAATTGGGTGCAAGTATAGTCAACCAGCATGATTTTGGACTCATGTACCCCAAGGGGGGAAAATGGTTTTTACAAACCCCTATACAAGGAAAAAAATTTGTGAATTCAATCTTTCGCCTTTTCCCCCCCAAAAATTTTTATAGAAAGATCCCAAAGGGCAGTTCAAGACAAGACAACGCTCCCCTGGGAAAATTTTGGAAAGGGTAGTGATTTTTAATCTAGTTTAAGAAGAGGATACCAAAAGAAGCATCAAAGGGGATAAAAGAGCCAAATAAAAAGTGCGGAACGACTATTAACTCCCAAAAAACAAAAAAAATATTGTCAAAAAAAAGGGAGGTTTATATCCACCTATAATGATAAAAGGGGGGGGGTAAAAGTGTTTGGAAAAATATGGCCATTACTTTGACGGATAAATTTTAAAAAATTTTCCCCCAAAAACCCTTTTTTCACTATAGAAGATCTAAAACTTAGGAACCCTAGTGCCCGTTATATAGAGATCAAAAATTTGAAAAAAACCTTTTTTGGGCCAAGGGGGCCCAAGGGGGGAAAATTTTTCCCCTGTAACACATGTTTTCTTGCCAAATGCCCGCACCTCCTCTTTAGTCCGTGCGGTGCAAAAAATTTAAATTTTTAAAAACCTCCTTGAACTCCTTGGGTAGTTTTTTTGCCAGTGTCCATTTGTACAAAGTATATGTGGGCATGAGTCCAACCCCCCCAAAAAATTGAGTAAAAACATTACAGGACATAAAAACGCCCGGGAAAAATTGATGATGTACTGTTTAAGCCCACCAAACCCTTTAAGACCCTAATGAGTAAAACCCAAAGCTTCTTAAAGTAATGGGTATAGAAAAATTGGGGGCCCCTTAGAGGAGGGACGGAAAAAAAAATTGGCCCCAAGTAAAACAAAGTGGATTCACAAAAGGATTTTTTCACCGAAGGACTAATGAGGTTCTGAGCTTTCCCCTTTTTAAAAATAGTTTTATGGTGGAATTTTATTTTTCATTTTGTCTGTACTACTCTTATATAATTTTTTTTTGTTTTTTTCAGTTCAGAATTAATGTGGGGGGCTCTTGATCCTCATTGGGAACATGGGGATTTTTTATTTGAAAAGGTTCTGATCAGAGAGTGCGGGGGGAAAGGTAATTTTTTATACTCCAGTATAGTAAAAAAATGGAAGAAAGAACTCTTTTTCGGTTTGCCACATTAGGAGGAATGAAGAGGTCATATGGATTTCTTTGGGAAAATTTTTGAGCCCAAAAAACATCCAGGGGGTATGTATGTAGTACGTTCTAAGCGTTTTTGTGTTTGGGTGCGATGAAAAAAGAACCAGGTTTTGTTATAAAGTTTGTATTACTTATAAAAAGTTGGAAAAAAAAGTCACACAGTTTGCAGACCAGAAGCAGGAGACAAAAGCAGGAGATAATCAAGCCGAATCACTCTCCCAACAGGTTAGGACTTCTTCTTGTTACCGTAACCCCATGCAAACGGGGTTTTCAAAAGAGGGTTCAGACCCCACAAGTCTTCGGGTTTCCCTAGTAGGAATAGCTGGAGTACGGCCAAAAGGTTTAGGGGCAGGTCACAGGCACTGCGGCTAGTTCTGAAGCATGATTGCTCAGCGGGGCCCTTTTAAAAGAAAGGAGGAATCGGGCGGGAAATGCAAGGGGGAAACTCCATTTTGACGGGGCAAATAGCTCGAAAGAAAAAAAAAAATGGCTGACACAAACTGGTTTCAGGAACATGAAACAAAACCTTACATTACCCCCCTTTGGGGGAAACCCCCGGATGACCTAGGCCGTTTGTGTGGGACCTCTGATGAAACTGACGGAGCAAGCGGGACATTAACGTTTTGACGGGGTTTCCAGGGTTTGTCCCCAGGGGGCCCCGCCTTTAATCAAAATTTTGAACTGATTTCTATACAACGGAAATCTAAAACCTTTCCCACAAATTCTTCCGACCATCGACAGATGGGTAGGGCAAGGGAAGAAGTCCAGGAAAGTATTGGGGGTCGCAGCCTTTAGTAGGGATACATAAAAAGGGGAATTTATAGTTCTGGGGAAAATTAAGTGACAAGCAACGGAATAATTTTTGTTTTATAGGGTCCCCAAGTACTTATGTCCCCTTAGCGATGGAAACCTTAATTAAGATTTTGGTTGAACCGACCAATCTCCTACCTTGAAAGTGGGGGAGGTTTTGAAATTTATCTCTGCTTTCTTGTACCTTTCCTGAGCCGATTCCGATTTCCCCTTTGAAATCCTATTTTTTTTGTAAAGATGATTCTTTCGCCCTGTGGTAAAGGCTTTTTATGGGAAATCGTGGTAGAAAAATTAGGATGATAACCTAGATTAGAGAAAAAGGGACTGTTATGGGGCACTTGGAGTTGTTTACGAGAACTCGTAAGGAAGTGATCCACCCAATCACCCCTAGGTGGCAGATAAAACGCGGGATACGCTCCAGGGTTTGTTTGGGTTTTTTGGTCTGTCCATTAGTTGGGGATAAAAAACAGAAGAAAGGTTTTTTAAAGTCCAATCGCAAAAATTTTGCCAAACCCAGAAGTGAATTGACCCCACCGAAAAACCCATCCGGACCCCATGTAAGCGAAAAACATTTTAATCACAAATCTGATTCTGTTTTGCAGTGGGTAAGCCGACCAAGGATTAAAATGAGCTGCCTTTGTTAGACGGTCAACCCCCACTAGAATGGTTTTTCTTCCCTTAGAGGTGGTAAATCCACAAGAGTCCATGAAAAAGGTCCCCACGGGCGGGCGGGGGGGGAAGAGGTGTAAACAGTTTGGTGGGAGGGGTTTTTTCATCTTGCACAGACTTCCATGAAGTGATAGTTTAAAACATCCTCCGTGGGCCCCCAAAAAAAAAGAGAGAGAAATTTTTCCCTTTTCTTTTTAATTCCTCTATGCCCGCTATCTTGGAATCGTGAATGGTTTCAATTTCAATTGAGTTTAGGGGAAAACCTTGTCCCGTCCCACCCATTTTAAAGACAAGACTTACGTCCCCTTTGGGGGTTGTGCCAAAAAGGAATCCCCCATGGGGTGTTCCTTTATGTCCCCTTGTAGGTCTTATTATGAATTTTTCCCCGGAAACGGTGGAAGAAGCTTAGGGGGTAATTGGACGTGTCTCTGCGAGTAAATCCTGAGAGTGTCAGCCTTTCCATTCGCATCCTGGTCTTAAAAAAATGTAAAATTAAATTTGGGTTTAAAAAAAGTTCCACGAGCCTGGCGAGGAGCGGCCTTAGCCCCCTATAAATCAATTTTACGATGATTGTCGGACGACTATTTCTTTCACCCCCCTGAAAAAGGTGTCTCCATTCTTTAGGCGGCAAAAATGGCCAAAACCCCTTATTCCCACATCGTAGTTCCTCTCCCCAAGAAATGTGGGAAAGAAGGAAAGGGGATGCAAGACATTCTTTCACCTTTCTCGAGAGAGTATCCCCCAACGGCCAGTCTAAGCACCCCCCTCTATTATAAGGGGCAAGTGAGGTTGGGATGTACTGGATAGGTCAGTGGAAATTTATTTTTTAGGGGAAAATGTTCCCGGTTTGGGGGCCCGGGAAAAACCGAGACCTTTGGGGTTTGGGTATGGTGCACTCCTCAGAGAAAATTTCAATGAAAGTTATAGAAGTTGGAAACCCCCATGAAGGCTGTACCTCCTTCACTTTCGGGGGCTTGGCCAATCCTTGAGGGTTGGTTTTGTTTCCCATCCATAAAATTTCCCTTTGTAGACAGTACACCCCAAAAATTTAAAATTTCGGCCTAGGAATTCCACTTTTCATTTTGAGAAAAGATGATTTTGTCTTAGACTTCCCCAAGCCATTCTAATGTCCATATTTTCCTTTGGGAGTTAAAAAAAATTTAAAAAAAAATACCAAAAATAAATTCACGAATGTATATAGGGATCCAAAGATGTCTTCACCAAGTGGGGAAAGTGGTGGGCGGTACTCGACCAAAAAGGCATATGATTTTAAAAAGTGTCCATGCGTGACCTGAATGCAGTTTTCCATTCATCCCCGGTCTAATACGGCTAATTTATGGGCCCCCACGAAGATTGTTTGGAAAAAATTTTGGGGGCATGCGCATCTCCCCAAATAACTGGGGGATTAAAGCAATGGAAAAACGGTTTTAAAGAAACCCTTATTGATTCCCTTGTCACGCGGTCTAAGAGATCTCTTTCTTTTTACAAAAAGAGGGTGACCTGAGGAGATGAAGAGGGGCGTATGAAGCCCTGGCTGTTTTTCGTCTTTAATTTTTAAAAAAGCTTTAGCTGGGCCCCCCCGGGGGTGTTTAAAAAGGTACTCTGCCCCAGACAAAAATTTAAAATTGGAATCATTGGGGTGAGGAGGAGTGGTCAGCGTTTTTTTTGTAAAAAACCCCACAAGCCCGGGTATACAGTGTTTTTTCGGGACTGACTGGTCCTTTGGAACAGAGCAACTAAATTTTTTGGACTCATCTGTTTCTCGGAAAAAATTAATTCCTTGGTCCCATTTAATGGTAGGTTCGAGCCTGCAGCCTGGTAGCCTGAATAAGGGGAAAAGTGGGGAGAAGGTAAGCATAAAGGACAGTTTCTTTGTGTCTTTACCCATAAAACCCCCTAAAGGCTTTTTTCCCTGACACTGGTCCAGAGGTCGCAGGGAGCCATCCACGTTTCCATTTGTATGGAGTAGCCTTTCTTACTGAAGATCCCCGTTTCGAGCAAAGGGACATCCATAAAATTTCATTCCCCTGAGGATCATAGAAGTAGACCCCAAAGTGAGTAACCCAGGTTTGTGGAAAAAAAAAGCAAGAAATTGTTTTTTTTACAACCAGCGGGAAAAACCCCTGAGGAAAAATTAAAAAAAGGGAGGTTTCAAGTAACGCCCCCAGAGGTAAGGGTTTAAGTCCGAGAAATCAAAATCTGTTGCTGAGTCTTTGGGTGGGCTGGGGGCCCACGATCCCCTCGAACATCAAAAAAAATGAGTGCGAGTAGTCTTCGGAAGGCGGGGGGGTTTTTTAAAGAAGTCCCCCATTACCAAATAGAAACATAATTTTTTTAAAAGATTTTCCCCTTTCGTGCAACAAACCCTCGTTGAAAATTTTACCCGCTGGGTTCAGGTTCGGTTCCCGGGAATCCTACTAAAAATTCCTTAGCGTTTACCTGTGGTAACACTGCAGAAAAAAAACACTTAAGGGAATTGCTCACCTGGAATGGTTGTGAGAAGTCACAACCACTGTCATCACAGAAAGTACAACCGGACATCCGATATCCACAGTTACAGCAGACACAGCCTTCCAGACCCAGCAGACACTAACGTTTTGGCTTCAGAATCTTGTAATGTATGTAGTACAGTTCATATAGCGTCTTGTGCTTGGGTGCGATGAAAATACATGAGACACAGGTTTGATATAGAAAGTCTTATATTACTTCATACCAGTTGGCAAAAATAGTCACACAGTTTGCAGACACAGAAGCAGGAGACACAGCAGGCCAGAGTAATCTAAGCTCAGCAATCACTCTCCACAACAGGTTCAGGATCTTCTTCTCTGTTACCGTAAGTCCATGCAAACGTGGGTCTTTCAAAGAGCAGGGTTCAGAGTCCACAAGTGCTTCAGAGTTCCTCAGAAGGAATAGCTGGAGTACAAGGTCCAAGGCTTTAGGAGTCAGGTCACAGGTTCACTGCAGGCTAGATTCTGAAGCACTGATTGCTCAGCTGTGGCTGCTTAAGAAGCAAAAGGAGAGAATCAGGGCTGGAACATGCAAGCTGGAAACTCTATTTTGACTGAGGGCAAGATAGCTGCAGCAAGACAGAAAGTAAAATGGCTGACGAACAAACTGAGTTTCAGGAACATGTACACAGAACCTTACACCAGGGAATCTAATGATGATGTCTGCCTTTTTCGCATCTGCTCTAATGCTACATTATTGTTTATAGATTTAATTTATATTAATATATGTTTAGCGCAATTATTGAGGGAATCATTGGTGTTCATTATTCTTTTACCTTTTTTTGTTTTGAATACACTGTTTGCTGTATAGTGAGGATGTTTTTAATAGTTTGTATTTATATTGAATATCTGACTTTTTGATTATGCATTTTCATTCAGTCACATCGGTTTGCTTCCAAAGCAAGCAGTAAGGAATAGTATGTACTTATGGCTACATGCCTATAGTGATCGGTTGGAGCCAATAGGCATTTATACGCCTCTTAGCACAGTACATGCTGAACGAGGAAGAACGTCCAACAATACATCATTGTGATGCGTTCCTCGGCCTGACAGAACATCGCTTCCCTGTCTTGACGTCAGATAGGGGCGTGTCTCAATAGCCGACGACACCAGATCATGATGTAGTGCGTTGCCTGGGTGACGCGTCCAGCCTGCTTAGTCATGGCCTCTCCTCCTCTGACGTGTCGAATGGAGGAGTTGCTGCATGGCCGGCGGACGCGCACCTAAGACACGTCACACGCTAGAAGCAAGCGGCTTGTGCTCACATGCAACATAATTGGAAGGTAATTGTATATTTTGGAGACATATATATAGGAGTATCTCATCCCAAACCACAAGATTACACCCCCAAGGACGAAGCAAACGCGAAACGCGCGTCGGGGCACTTCTGTCATCCCTTAAGGTCGTATGTGTGTTATATCATCCATAGCTCAGCCAGGACTTTTAGCACTAATATGGCTTTACTGCAGTATTTTTGCCTAGGTTAGGCGATGTTTTGTATGGCTACTGACACAGTGTTATACCAACTCTAGGTATGCAGTGCAAATACACTTGTAATACAGCTACTAATTGGTGATGCACAAATATAATTTGGTAAACCATGTATACATATACATTGTATTAGCACTATGACACTAGCCATCATATAACAAGGTTGAGCCATTGCCATTTTTTCTTGCATGTTTTTGCAGGTTTGGTTATATTTAGTCTATGTTAGACGATACCTTTAACAGCCACCTGTTTAAAATTACATGATTGAGGATTTGTAGCGTTTATATATCTGCATTACTGCAATCTATTGCCTACGCTTATTATGTCTTATATTGTTACATCTATAGCTTAGCCAGGACTTTCAGCATAAATATGGTTGAACTGCAGTTTTTTTGCCTAAGTTGGGCGATATTTCATATAGCTACTGACATAGTGTCACACCAACTTTAGGCAAGCAGACACACCTGTAATATAGCTACTAATTTGTGATGCACAAATACAATCTGGTAGACTGTGTATATGTATACATTGTATTAATACTGTGGCATTAGCCATTATACAACAGAGTTGAACCATTGCCATTTTTCCTAGCATTTTTTTGCAGGTTTGGTTACATTATATATCCTGTCTATGTTAGACGATACCTTTAACAGCTACCGGTACAAGATTGCATTATTGAAGATTTGTAGCGTTTATATATCTGTATAACTGCAATTTATATGCCTACCCTTCTTGTCAAGATAATGGTCATCATACATATATGGCATTGAGCAGTATACTATTTATTAGTCTATTTAGACATTTGTACACATACTTACCTATGGGAGTTCATTGGACACACATCCCATTTTTTAATGTTGTTTGTGGAATTTTCTGTGTATTTTTCAATAAAGTGTTTGTTATATGGCTATATGCTTCTAGGTCTTTTTGGATTTACTTACTTGGTGAGAAGCGCCATTTTCCTAGGCTCAGATCTTTAGGATATATTGTAACAATATCAGGCATTGTCCGTTCGGAAATCTGGTTATGGCTTCATCAAGTGGACATGCCTGAGCCAAAGATTGCAGATTGGTTGCGGATTTCCAGGGGATTTGAGGAGCACTGCCAGTTTCCGAATTGTTTTGGAGCCCTGGATGGGAAGCACATTCGTCTGCGTAAACCGCCCAACTCAGGGTCTCAATTCTTTAATTATAAACAATATTTTTCAGTAGTGCTGTTGGCCCAGGTCGACAGTCACTACCGGTTTATAATTGTAGATATTGGGGCCTATGGAAGAACTGGAGACTCTCGAGTCTTCAGTTCTTCCTTTATGGGTAGGCGGCTGCGCAATAATCTGTTGGACCTACCACCACCAAGTCACCTTCCAGGCTCCAATATTAAACCTGTGCCTTATGTCCTTGTTGCAGATGAGGCCTTTTAATTGACCCGTGATGTAATGAGGCCCCATCCATGTAGAAACCTGGACCACCGGCGCAGAATCTTTCACTTGCGCCTATCACGTGCATGCCGACTGGTGTAGTGCGCCTTTGGCATTCTTTGTGCCAAATGGCGTGTCCTCCAGTCTGCCATTCAGTTGAGTGAAGCTAACGTAAATGAGGTGATAAAGGCATGTGTCATCCTACATAACTTCACCCGAATACATGATTGCTCCTCATCTGATGGTGCTGAAGTTGTGTATGACAATGTGGGTATGCCTATTCCACATGTGATCCCTCCCCATCGTCCACTGTCCAGACTGAAAGTACGTGATGTGTTCACAAATTATTTTCTTACACATCATGGTGCTACTCAGTGGCAAGAAAATGCTATTTCTATGTTGTACATTTCTTTATTTTTGCTTTATTTAAAAGCTTGTTTGTTCTTCAAGTTTGTGTGTGTTTTCATTTTCATTGTGGCAAATGTAGAAATATTTTGTTGACCAAGTTAAAAATTAAATAACACACAAAATGCGTAGATTTGTACCTTTTTATAAAGGCAAAAAAGAACTTAGGATAAAAAAAATAAAATACAGTCATATGGCTTTTGTGGCCATACAAATGTGGGCAAACATTTCATAGCACATTTGGTAAAAACAAAATAAAAATAAAAACTGAAATCTGCGTTATCATCATAACACACAACTAGAAGTTATAATTTTTCGTAGGTAGGTGGTGGGGATGGCGCGAGTCCAGCTTCACTTTGTTGCTGGGTTTGACGCCCAACTTGGACCTCACCCTGTGTGGGAACATATTTTGGGCCAGGATGGGTGATGCCTCAAGAGGCACAGTAGGGCTGCTGCTGTTGCCCTGGTACTCCTGGTGCGCAACATCCAGGCTGCATGATGCCACTGGTGGTGCTGGGTCTGGTGCTGGTGGAGGTTGGGAGATGCAGCTGGAAGGGTCAGAAGATGTGCCAGCCACCTCTTCACCTCCCCGACTGGATCAATAATGGCATACGAATCAGGCCCTGTCTCCCTCTCAGTGAGGTTGGACTGAGTTCTGTTTTCAAATGTGAAAAAAAAAATTGTAGATATGACCCTAAACAGCATATGTGAAATGTTGTGTAATGTATGTACTTACGGTCTGAGATCGAGAATGGGAGCCAGAAAGGACAGCCGGTCAAAATATATATATTTCCTCTTGGTCGGTGCTGCATCCCCACTCCTGGCCTGCTGCTGACTTTCCCACCTATGCTGGTCGCGGATTCTGCGCCAGCATCTCATTACATCTTCCACTGCAATGTGACAGAATAATTTATTAGGATATTGCACAATTTTCTCAACACTATAACATATATTTGACAGTTTCTTGTGGCCTAGTAAGGTGTCATTTAAACATAAGATATATTATACAAAATGGTAAAAAACTACACATATTATTATTTTAGGGTCTGATGGGAAAACATGTCATTTTGCACATTAATATGATGTTTAAAAAAAGGATAGAACTTACTAATTTGTTGCTGGCTCTCACATGGCCTCTCCTCATAATCTGGAAACATTTGTACACAGATCCTCCTCCATGCCGCCTTTTTTCGGGCGCGGTCAGAATAATGTGCTTCCCTCTGGTCCCACAGTTCTGGCCTCTCTTGGACCAGAACGATATGCATTTCCACGTTCATGTTCATGTATGTAGACATGATGTTGGACTTCGTGGAGGCGTTGTTCTGGGATGTCTGGCACGCTTTTGAAGTTAATTAGCATGTGAAAGCTTCCTGATAATGGCTGAGTCCATTTCCTGTCACCTGCTGAAATCCTGCGTATTTCTTGCAAGTCACACGTCTGGTCCGTGTGTAATCAGTAGTTTTCTCAGCCCCATAGACTTGCATTAGCGTATTACGGCCATAATACGCTGACAAACGCAGCATGCTGCGATTTTCTCGGCCCGTATAAAACCAGCGAGAAAAAAATTGGCTGCTGGGGGCTGCCCTATAGATTAACATTGGTCCGAGTGCTATGCAATTTTTTCTCGCATAGCACTCGCCGGTATTTCTCTCTAGTGTGACGCCAGCCTAAGTGTTTTCATTTTATTGGAGACAAACATGGGGAATGAGAAGGGGTTGTCCCAGTCATGGATAACAACTTGAACAATTTGGGGTAACATATTTTTGTGTTTAGTGCCACTTATGTTTTTTTTTAAACAAAACTAGCTAGTAAAGCCTTTTCTTGCCTAAAGGTCCATATGACTGAAAG
This sequence comes from Oophaga sylvatica, assembly GCA_033576555.1. Classification (NCBI taxonomy): domain Eukaryota; kingdom Metazoa; phylum Chordata; class Amphibia; order Anura; family Dendrobatidae; genus Oophaga; species Oophaga sylvatica. The sequence goes on from JARQOD010000007.1 coordinate 46,342,488, forward strand.
ATGTGAGTCTAACTTCTTAGGCCTCTTTCACACAGTTTTTCCAATCAGTCACAATCCGTCAAAGTTGTAAAAAAATGGATCCAGTGCAGATTGTAAAAAACTGATGCGACCGATCAGTTATTTTGACGGATCCGTCATGGCGCTGAGGTGAACTTTTGAACCTTGTCACATGCGCTTGTGGAGAGAGAGCTAGAGAGAGAGAGATTTTATGTGCCAGAAAGGTATAGAAATTGTTCCGGGCATGCTCAGTTTAAAAAAACGGAATCCGTCTGTTGACGGACAGCGACGGATCCTGCGCCCATAGGCTACCATTATAGCCCACGACAGATGACACTGGATCCGTCGCTGTCCGATTTTCCGACATACACAAAAAACATTTGTATGTCCGGTGCCTCCGTCCGACAGACAAAGAATTTTCGACTGATCCATGGAACGACGGATGAAACGTGCGGCCATCCGTCGCAATCCGTCGCTAATACAAGTCTATGAGAAAAAAACGGATCCTGCAGCATCAATTGAAGGATCCGTTTTTTTTTCACAAAACGATGGATTGTGACTGATGGCAAAAAACTGATGTGTGAAACAGGCTTTAGGCTAACACATATAAGTAAGACTGGGATAATTAGAATCGTCTCATGGTCTCTTTGATTAGAGATATGTCCTCACATACATAGCTTTCTACATTTATTTATATAAGATTTCCCCAAATAGCCTAGCCTTGCTCACCTGTTTTTGGGATTGCCATAAAAGTAACCAGAGAGAGCTATGGATGAATGACCATCTTTCCGTTCACAGAGACTTCAGAGATTAGGGTCTTGGATTTAAGGCCCCGTCTCACATAGCGAGATCGCTAGCGAGATCGCTGCTAAACAGCGATCTCATCAGCGATATCGCTATGTCTGACACATACCAGCGATCAGGCCCCTGCTGTGAATCGCTGGTCGTGTCAGAAATGCCTGGACTTTTTTTGATCGCTGGTCTCCCGCTGGCCAGCACGCATCGCTGCATGTGGCAGGCAGGAGACCAGCGATCAGCTGGTAACCAAGGTACACGATTTGTACGTTGGATACCAGCTCCCTGCATCAGCGCGCCGGTATCCAACGTACACTGCGGGTAACTAGGCTACGCTACCCGCAGTGTCGCTGTCCTGATCGCTGCCTGAGCTGCCTGTTTGGCAGCTCAGCAGCGATCATGTAGCGACACACCAGCGATCCTGATCGTTGTCGGGATCGTTGGTGTGTCGCTATGTGAGACGGGGCCCTTATTTTCTTTCATGAAGAATTCTACACTTAGCTCCACCAGAGTAATGCAGATGTGAAGATAAATCTTTACGGTTATAATTATCGTCTTCGTCTTTTGTACGGTTTGTGTGAATTATTTATCAGTTCAATTCTGACATTTTTATCTTTCCCATCTATCACATGGCAGCTGTACTATAATGAATAAATAATTCTGTATTTAATAGTCCTAATTCTGTGATTGAGCAGTTTATTTGTAGAAGAAAATAGTGGCTGTCACAGAGTACATTTTCACTGGTTAAAATAAGTGTCAATGAGTTATGAAGATACTTTGACATGGATGTCGGCTGTCTGCAGTGATAAAACTGTGTGGTAGAATTGTGGTAAATGTGCCCTCTTTGATCCCAATCTATAATATTAGATATCTTCTAAATGTCTAAATGAACAAAATATATAGACCATTATGATCATAGCATGGATGATGGTGGCATTCACAGATTGATCTCTGTGACAATAAAGTGTAGCAAATACTGTAATTAAAAATAAAACCAATTACTGATATAATTCCATACATGATCCATTCTTGGATAAATAAGTCAGTTAACTGGATAGTCAAATGTTGAGCAACCAATACTATGGCACTTTGCATGGTAAACAATGAAGGTGACCTAAGGATCCTGGGGGGGGCAGAACCCCTTCAGTGAGCTCATTCATGTGCAAGCAGCTGAACTCCCACTGATCTGCTCAAAGGCGGACACAATCGGGAAAGAGACCCTATGCAAGAAAAATTCATGGGCCCTTTGCAGTCCAATAAATCATCATACTGTACCCCTTTACATATCTGTTGCAGAAGTTGCTTGCTGTCTTGGCAGTGGTAGTGGGTGCCCTTACATCTTGGGCCTCTGTATGGCTGCACAGGTTGCACCAATGGTATGTCCGCCCCTGGATCTGATGTTGATTTCCAAATCTAAGGATAGGCCATTAATATTATACCCCTGAAAAAACTCTTTAATCCTGTTCATATTTTGTATTTTAACCCCTTAAAGACAAGCCACTTTGTAGGTGAAAGGGAATCTGTCACCACATTTGACCCATCTAAACTATTAATATGGGCACACAGGTTATGAACTGCTGAGAAAAATGATGCCTGTATGTCTCACATCAGATGCCTTGTTGTTGAGAAATCATCTTTTATCACTTAATATAAATATCTTCTTCCAGGCTCTGAGGGGGTATGATGTCTAGAAGATAACTCTGCCTCTGGAGATTATTTTACATGAATGGGGAGATACCAGTGAGACAAGTAACTAACACAGAACAGGAGAAGTGAAATTTGTCATTTTGCAAACACATTTTTTGCTTCTACCTAATCTCTGCTGTATTGCAACAATATTGCAGCTCTGTCTACCCATGAGATGAAAGCTGAAGCTGAGAGGAACCTGCAGATGTGTCAGTTATAATCACACAGAGTTCTGCAGTGAGATTATGACTCAGGAGAGTAGAGAGCAGCAGTTAGATATCACACTGGTAACTCCCCCTTATATTCAAAGCAAGCTCTGGAGGCAGAGTTATCTTCCAGGCACCAACCTCCCCAGAGCCTGGAAGAGGTAGTTTATATAAAGTGATAAAAGATGATTTATCAGCAATAAGGCATCTGATATGAGATATACAGGTAGGACTGTTTTCAGCATTCTAGAGCTTGTATGCCCAAATTAATAGTTTAGATAGGTCAAATGTGGCGAGCGATTTCTGTTAGGCCTCTTTCACACTTCAGTCGTGCGACGTCAGTCAAAATCCGTCAAAATGTGAAAAAAACGGATCCGCCATTTTTTTTGGGCGGATCCGTTTTTTTCACATAGACTTGCATTAGTGACGGATTTTGACGGATGGTCGTCCGTTAGGTCCGTTTTTTGACGGATCCGCCAAAAAATTGGTGTCCGTCATTTTAAAAAAACGTCCAATGCAACTTTTTTTTTGACCGCCAAAATGGCGGACAACGGCGGATCCGCCGCATCCGCCATTTTGTACAATGGCCGCCTATGGGCGGCGGATCCGCCACCATCCGTTTTTGACGGAATCCGCCTGCGGATCCGTCGCCTCTATTGAAAAGCATATCAAAATGCAGAAAACAGTGTCCGGTCTCTCTCTCTCTCTCTCTCTCTCTCTCTCTCTCTCTCTCTCTCTCTCTCTCTCTCTCTCTCTCTCAGAAAACTGACCACTTTTACATCCGTTTTTTAATTTTCTGACGGATCCGCCATTTTCACGGATGGGCGGACGTCACACAACGGAAGTGTGAAAGAGGCCTAAATGACGGGCCTCTGTCACGTTGTGACTGTTCGTGATTAGTTAAAGTGGCCCTGAACCATCCCTAGGACTGGGACCCTAACTATCCCTGCTCCCAAAGGTACCTCTAAAGGTAAGGAGGTTTGGGCCACCAGTCTTACTGTTCTCCTGTTATTCCTTAAGCTGTCCTCTTCCCCAGGAGGCCTGGGACAGAAATGCTAGTGTATCAAGACGTAAGTCAGGCATGGATAACAGAAAGCATACAAACACTCACTAAAGTATATAAACCTACAAAGAAACTGTGCAAAAATGACATAAATACCAAATACGTATATATAAATTGATATATTTTATTGAAACAAATAATAAAATGAATAACAGCTGTTTAAAACTGGAGCACATATACTGGCAGGTAAAATCTAACAATAATCAATGTATCACATAAAACACCATAAAAAAATCTTTGTATCCACACGGTCAAAAAATGTATATATATATATATATACACAAAAAAAGTGCTAAAGTGCAAAATTATTATTGTGCAAAATATAATTATGCATAAGAAATGCTGATGAAAGTGTATAAAAAACAATCTCATAAAGCCATAATTAAATACACCTAAATATAAAAATATTCCATAACTTTAAAGTGCAATACAATTGTGCAATAATAGACAAAGCTATGTGCAAAATGAAACCAAGATGAAAAAGTGCTATAAGTGCACTAAGATCAGCATTATTTGCATAATAATATGCATAAAAAGACCAGGACACCGTTATTTGTAGCAAACTGTAAGTTAATGGTGCAAAGTACAAGCACTAAGGTGCTGCAGTGTGATGAAATGAAAGTAAAAGGTCAGTATTACCTATAAGAATGTGCAACCAGGATCCCTACGTACGTTTCGGCCAAAGCCTTCTTCCAGGGGGCCAAAGCACAGTGGCTCAGTGGATAGCATTGCAGCGCTGGAGTCCTGGGTTCGAATCCCACCAAGGACAACATCTGCAAGGAGTTTGTATGTTCTCCCCGTGTTTGCGTGGGTTTCCTCCGGGTTCTCCAGTTTCCTCCCACGCTCCAAAAAACATACTGATAGGGAATCTAGATTGTGAGCCCCATCGGGGACAGCGACGATAATGTGTGCAAACTGTAAAGCGCTGCGGAATATGTTAGCGCTATATAAAAATAAAGATTATTATTATAAAATAATGCTGATCTTATTGCACTTATAGCACTTTTTCATCTTGGTTTCATTTTGCACATAGCTTTGTCTATTATTGCACAATTGTATTGCACTTTAGCACTTTAAAGTTATGGAATATTTTTATATTTAGGTGTATTTAATTATGGCTTTATGAGATTGTTTTTATACACTTTCATCAGCATTTCTTATGCATAATTATATTTTGCACAATAATAATTTTTGCACTTTAGCACTTTTTTTGTGTATATATATATTTTTTGACCGTGTGGATACAAAGATTTTTTATGGTGTTTTATGTGATACATTGATTATTGTTAGATTTTACCTGCCAGTATATGTGCTCCAGTTTTATACAGCTGTTATTCATTTTATTATTTGTTTCAATAAAATATATCAATTTATATATACGTACCGTATATACTCGTATGTAAGCCGACCCGTGTATAAGCCGACTCCCCTAATTTTGCCACAAAAAACTGGGAAAACTTATTGACTCGCGTATAAGCCGGGTGTATAAATTGCCGTTCTGCTCTGTGCTGCCCCGTCCTGCTCCTTGCTCCCCCATCCAGCTCTGTGCTCCCCCATTCTCCTCTGTACTCCCCCCTCCAGCTCCGTCCTCCGCTGTGCTCCCATTCCTTCTCCGTCCTCCTGTGCACCCCCGTCCTGCTCCGTGCTCCTCTGTGCCCTCCATCCTCTCCCCCCGTCCTGCTCCGTGCTCCTCTGTGCCCTCCATCCTCCCCCCGTCCTGCTCCGTGCTCATTGTCCTCCTCCATGCTTCCCCATCCTCCGTTCTCCCCCCCGTCCTGCTCCGTGCTCATTGTCCTCCTCCATGCTTCCCCGGTCCACCGTTCTCCCCCCCCGTCCTGCTCCGTGCTCCTTGTCCTCTCCTCCATGCTCCCCCCATCCTCCTCCATCATACTCTCCCTCCCCGTGCCATCGCTGAACGTCCCTGCAATCCTGCGTTCTCCCCGGCTTCCTGCAGCTCTTCAGCGCTGAGCGGTGACGTAATACCGCTCATTAAGGCCATGAATATGGACGCCACGCCTATTACATGACCTTAATGAGCGGGTATTACGTCACCGCTCAGCGCTGGAGAGCTGCAGGAAGCCGGGGAGAACGCAGGATTGCAGGGACGTTCAGTGATGGCACGGGGAGGGGTGAGTATGATGTCCCAGCCACCGGCTCCTGCCGTGGCACCCTCTCCCCGCTGGTTTCTGCCCAATGACTCGTGTATAAGCCGAGGGGGCATTTTCAGCACGAAAAAAGATGCTGAAAATCTCGGCTTATACACGAGTATATACGGTATTTGGTATTTATGTCATTTTTGCACAGTTTCTTTGTAGGTTTATATGTATTTTAGTGCTTGACATTTTACTTTTTTTATACAAATTTGGTTTGTATATTAAAAACTCACTAAAGGTAGAGAGGTATATAGGGAAGGTTGGGAACATACCAACCAAATGGGAATAGGACAATGAAGAATCCATACACCCAAAAACAGCACCCAACAAACTCCAGTAGCAACAACGATCTCCAATTCAGCACAGCATTGCCAAGGAACTAGGAAGCAAAGCTTTCACTGGCAAGGAAGAGAAGGTTTGACCACATTTTATAGGGAGAGGAAATGACCAAGTCAGGAGCAGCTGTGAGATGGAACTTCAAGCTCCTAACCTACATAGAAAGGGTCGGTAACCTCTTCAGCACCAAAGGAGAAGAAGTTCATTTAATATGTAAGACACAAATACATCAGCTAAATGGAAGATCTGAGATTCACAATGCGTAGTGATTTTCTTACCCCAGATGTCCCAGGAGGATGTGACCCGTTCGTGACAACTTCATTTTTTAAATCTGACTAGTGTCACTTTATGAGGTACTAACTCTGGAATGCTTCAGCGGACTCACTGATTCTTAGATGTTTTTTTCTAGACATATTGTTCTTCATGATAGTGGTAAAATTTGTCTAATATTGCTTGCAGTTATTTGTGAAAATATCAGAAATTTGGCGAAAATTTAGAAAATTTCACAATTTTCAAATTTTTTATTTCTTATTCCCTTAAACAAGAGAGTTATGTCAAACAAAATAGTTAATAAATAACATTTCCCATATGTCTACTTTACATCAGCACAATTTTTGAAACATCATTTTTTTGTTAGGAAGTTAGAAGGGTTTATCATTAATTTCTCATTTTTCCAACAAAATTTACAAAACTATTTTTTTATAGACCACATTGCATTTGAAGTTATTTTGGGGGGGGGCTATATGACTGAAAATACCCAAAAGTGACACAATTCTAAAACCTGCATCCCTCAAAGTTCTCAAAACCACATTCAAGAAGTGTATTAACCATTCAGGTGCTACACAGAAATTAATGCAAAGTGGAATGAAAAAATGAATATTTCACTTTTTTTTATCTTTTACCTCTTTTTACCTTTTTATTTTCACAAGGCTAATAGGACAGAACAGACGCCAAAATTTGTTTTGTGCAATTTTTTCTAAGTACACCAATACCCCATATGTGGGGAAAAACTACTGTTTCAGTGCATGGCAGAGCTCGGAAGGGAAGTAGCACCGTTTGACATTTCGAACTCAAAAATTGCTGAAATCGAGAGAGACGCCATGTCCCATTTAGAGAGGCCCTGATGTACCTAAACAGTGGAAAGCCCCTATACCTGACCCCATTTTGGAAACTAGACCCCTAAAGGAATGTATCTAGCTGGGTAATGAGCACCTTGAACCCCCAGGTGCTTCACAGACAGTTATAACGTAGAGCCGTGAAAATAAAAAATCTAATTTTTCAAACAAAAATGTTTTTTAGCCTCAATTTTTTTATTTTCATATGGATAAAAGGAGAAAATGGACCCCAAAATGCGTGCTGCAATTTCTCCTGAGTGTGCCAATGCCCCATATGTGGTTGAAAACAGTGCAAAGCTCAGAAGGGAAGGAGCGCCATATTATAGTGCAGATATTAATGTTGTGGTTTGTAGGTGCCATGACCCACTGGAAGAGCCCCTGAGGTGACATAACAGCAGAACCCCCGATAAGTGACCCCAATTTACAAACTACACCTCTCAATTAATTCATCTATGGGTGCAGTGATCATATTGACACCACGGGTGTGTCACATAATTAAATACCATTGCGCAGTGAAGAAAAATTAACTACATTTTAACCACAAAAATGTTGTTTTAGCCAACGATTTTACTTTTTTTTCATGGGGAAATGGGTAAAAATTACACCAAAATTTATCACACAATTTCTGCTGAACGTGGAAATACCCCATATGCGGCTGCACAGTACTGCTTAGCCACACGGCGAGACTCCGAACAGGAGGAGCACTATTTGACTACTGGAGCGCAGATTTTCCTAGAATAATTTGCGCACTTTATATAAAAAGCCCCTAAGTGCTAGAAGAGCAGACTACCCCCTCAAATGACCCCATTTTGGAAATTATACCCCTGCCAAACATGTCGACGCTAAATATGGTTTAGGCACACTGTTGGGCTGAGAAAGAAGAGGGGCATTTGGTTTTCTTTTGCGGGGGTGAGGAGCCATAGTGGTTTTCCAGAGCCTTTGTGCTACCAGAAACATGGAAGCCCCCTATATTTCCATTGACAGATGACGCACCTGAGTGGGGACTTGCTTTTTTTTATTTAGTTGAAGTTTGAAGTAATGTTTGGATCAGATACGTTGAACACTTACATCGGGGTCTCCATCTAAATCTCCGAATGGCATGATTCAGATGAAACCCCTGAGGGATCTATTCACTTTAATGAGGCAGCAGAGTTACTCCGCACTCCACCTGACCTATGTTCAGCAGTGTCCTTATTTTTATAAGTGCACAAAACTATGACTGACCGCTATTTTATGCATGCCTAAAACGATGGACACTACCAGATCATAAGCCAGATGACATGCATAGTGGCCCCATCTGTCTCATCATAGGAAATCTTCAATCGGGGGGGTCCGCATGAATCATGTATTTCAGATATTTACATGGAAACCCCTTTGTAAGCACTCAACGTAGAGTACAGGATAAATGTGAGCCGAGCCTTATTGCGATCTTTTGGAGGTGGAATGAACAAATCACTAGCAGGTTAAGAATTAGTTTTTAATTACTTTTTACACCATTCCTCATGCAGTATAAGTTATTGGATGATTTTATTATTCGGGTTGGTGCGATTACAGCGATACCAGATTTATATTTTTTTATGTTTGTCTGCTGTCACACATTAAAAGATGCTTTTTTTTTTTCAAAAAATATGTTTTGCATCGCCATATTTTGAGAGACATATTTTTTCTATATTTATGCCGACAGTTCTGTGTGGGCTTGCTTTTAGCGAGACAATTTGACGTTTTATTGGTGCCATTTTTATGTGCATAACATTTTTTGATTGCTTTCTATTTCGATTTTTGGAAGGCAGAATCAACAAAAAACAGCAATTCAGGAATTATTCTTTAGGTTTATTTTTTTATGCCGTTCACCATGTGGTGAAATTGATAAGTCAGCTTTATTACTTGGGTCAGTATGATTACAGCGATACCACATTTATATATTTTTTTTATGTTTTGGCACTTTCAGACAATGAAAACTTTTATAGAAAAAAATAATTATTGTTGCATAACTTTATGCTGAGTGCTCTAACTTTTACATTTTTCTGCTGATGGAGCTGTATGGCGGCTTGTTTTTTGCAGGGCAAAATCATATTTTCAGTGATACCATTTTTATTTACATTCATCTTTTTGTTGCGTTTTATTCCACTTTTTTCCAGCAGTATGATGAAAACAACATCACTTGCCAAGTTTTTATGACATTCACTGAAGTGGTTAACTAGTGTGACAGTTTTATAGATCGGGTCGTTCCGGATGCGGCGATACAAAACGTGTACTTTTTTTGTTTGTTTTTTTTACATCAAAATATGTATTTATTGGTGTAATAATTTTGTAAGTTTATTATTTTGTAATTTTTTGTTAAATATTTTTAAAAAAGTTAAAACTTTTTACTTTTTTCACTTAGTTCATCTATGGGACTTTCACTTTTTTTACTTCAATCGCTGATATAATGCATTGCAATGCACTAGCATTGCAATGCGTTATACCTGTAGAGAAGCTTCTTAGAGCATGTTCTAATCATGGTCTAAGAAACTTTCTGTATCTTGGTAGTCCGGGGGTCATCATGATGACCCCAGGTCACCATGACAACAATCAGGTCCAAACAATGACAACACGGGGGCGCCGATCTGAAGGTAGAGGGATCTCCCTCCCTCCTAAATGTAGCATTCAGGGGGTTAAACAGCCAGTGGTGGTGCTGGCACCGTCCCTGGCTATTAGTGCAGGAGCTCGGCCACTTGCAGCGCCGAGCTCCTGCTGCTGTGATCGGGCGGGAGGTGCTGATATTTCAGCACCTCTAGCGCGATCATGCTATGATCTGAGTGCGGGGACCGACGGCTTGGGTCCCCGCACCTTTTCCCAAGTTGTTCAGCTGTCAGTGACAGCTGTCGGCACAAAACTGTCACTATGCCCCCTCCCAGCCTATTAATATCAGCCCGCAGCTATCTGTTTAGCCTTTGCTGGTTATTAAAAATAGAGGGGACCCCACGTCATTTTTTGGGGGTCCCCTCTATTTAATAACCAGTAATGGCTAAGCAGAAAGCTGTGAGCTGAAATTAATGGGCTGAGAAGATTCATGGATATTAGCCCTTTCCCAGACTATTAAGAACATACCCCAGCTATCAGCTTTTCCTTAGCTGTTTATTTAAAATAAGGGGAATCCCACACCATTTTATTTATTTATTTGCTAAAAACAAGTACAGAAAACTACACATGCAAAGTATTAATTACATATATCACTGACATCTATCTATCTATCTATCTATCTATCTATCTATCTATATCTGTATGTAAGATTATTTGATTCATGAGAAAACTAGATTGAAAAGGCATAGAGAATTACTGTATGTAAAAGATTATGTTAAAAAAGCATTGCATATGGATTGCATAAGCATGTCATATGTGTGTCATGTGGATGGTAGGTGAGGAAAAATATGCACGCTTGCATAGAACTCGTATGACATACAGTTCCTACGTGAGAAAAAAACGCATGACACTCTCCTGTCACTCGACAACTTTTCTGGTTGAGAATCTCAACGAGTTTATGTACGCACATGTGAGCTAACCCAAAGAAAGATAATTCGTGAATGAAAGATCTTTCGTAATGCAAACATTTTTTCATCCAACAATTGGACTGTTATTGGCTCGCTACACTGATACCGGAAGTGTCGTGAGTGGTGGCCTCAGACAGAAGTCAGGGACGAGAGCTCACCGGCACCCATATTGTGTGTGTACTTGCACTGATACTGTGTGAGCTCCTTAGGGCTCCTTCAGTGTCAGAGTGTTGCGGACTGAGTTTAGGCAGTACTTGCAGTGGGAAAGGAACTACTGTCAAATGGAATCAGGGAAAGTGCTCAAAATGTTAATTGAGGGCCATATAGCCCTAACCGCATTAAGTGAATAATGTCACACTGCATCCCCCAAGATTACCACGACTGGGAAAAACAAGTCACAAAAAAATCCAGTCTGCCTGAATTATTTGCAGTTTGCTTGTCACAGTACCATTAGGGTCGCAATACCACCCCTTTGACTTGTATTGCATTGCGATGTAGCAGTGTCACATAGCGAACTTTGGCAGTGCTACCTGTATCATAGTAAAAATATCTGTGAATCCCTAGCCTTATGGTCCAATCTCAGATTGTAATACCCAACCAGACAACAGGTCTCCTGACCTGAGCCAAAAACCGAACAGGAATACAGGCTGCTTTTTTTTCGCTCTGGCATGTTTCCTGATTTTTTTGCATGGTATTTTTGGGGAAAAAAAATCCTGCAGCTCTGTAATAGATGTACATAAACAGGAAAATATTAAATGTACATGGTATCAGCCCAATTAAATATTACATGTGTCTGATTTTAGTTGCGTTTTAGTTTAGAGCCTGATTTATCATTTGCGCCTTTTCGAAAAGACGTAAAACGTGCCACAAATTTACTCTAGTCTTCCTTCGAGTGATTTTATGCACGCCTGAAATTTTGGAGCAGTTTTTACAACTTGTATGCAGAACATGATACTTTTTGTGCTAAAAAGTCACAAAACAGGTCAAAAGACAAAAATGAAGAGCATTTTTTATTTTGATGAAAATTAAATAATGAATAATGAAATGCGTCATTCTGATGAATTTTGCAAAAGAAAAGTTAGTGAATACCATAAGACAAAAAAAGAAAAGGCATTTAAAAAATTGCAAATGATAAAACAAGCCCTATGTTTTATGGCGTTTTTTTCGTGTTTTTGGTACATTTTTTGGGTCTTTGGCATATTTTTAACCCTATGGTGCATATCCCGGGCCTTTTAGGCCCGGGAACTTTTGTTTTGCAAAAATTCTGAAAGGTTTTTAAACTTAGAATTTTGAGACTCTAGGTATTCCTCAGGTCTGTAGTCGTGTGTAATTTCCAGTTGTTTATATATTTTTATGTGATGGGTTTTTTTTTATATAATTTTTTTTTGGAAAACTACAGCTTTTCATATCCCGGGCCTTCTAAGCCCGTATTAGGTTTATCATATACTCATCAGTTTATTTGTCTTTTTTTGCTATTTTCTGCAAGATTACTTGCTGTACTTTAGAATTTTGAAACTCTAGGTATTTCTCAGGTGTTTAGTTGTTGGTAATTTACTAGTTTCATGTGATCATCGTTTTTTTTATAAAAATGCTTTTTGGAAGAACAAATATTTCCATGACACAGGCCTTTTAGTTTATGATATTGTCATCCCGATTTCCATGCTAAGAGGAGTGACAAGAGGCGCCTATTCTTGAAGGACCTTTGCCGTGAACTTATAATACCACACATGATGCAGCGAAGGGACACACAATTAATGCCAAAGCAAACGATTGAAGCTATGAAACGTTGTGGTGTAAGTTTTCCAAGAGTTTCCAAGAATGGAGAGTAATAAAATTGAAAAGTAAAGGAAAAGTTAGAAACGAAAACTAGTTGCAGGTTTTGTTTACTTCAATTTACATGTTATTTCTCTTTATAAACACTTATAATTGTGTGCATTTGTCATATCTGACTTTACAATTTTGAAATAAAACTCAAAAAATGCCTACTTATTTTTTTTTTTGTCAATTCCTTCCATATAAGTTGCAAACGGGCCTAAAAGGCCCGGGATATGTAAGAGTGTAGATTCCGAATGTCATGCATCGTAGGGTTGATGCAGTCCTTTGTATGCCATTTTTCAAGCAATTTTCCATAAGTTTCACTATAAAAGCATGAAAAAGGAATTTATTAACCAATAAAACGCTACACAAAATCGTTTGAGGAAAAAATTAATGAAATTCATGCAGTGTTTCCCTATACAATACTGCAAAAAAAACAGTTTGAAAGAAGGCAAAGGGTATGTGATTCCATTGCTTTGGCAAGGGAAGTGCTAAGACCAGCAGGGAATCCGTACTATGAAAGGCAAAACTGACATGTACAGTGGGGAAAATACATTTTTGATACACTGCTGATATTACAAGTTTTCCCACCTACAAAGAATGGAGAGGTTTGTAATTTTTATTGTAGGTACCCTTCAACTGTGAGAGAATCTTAAAAAAATCCAGAAATTCACATTGTATGATTTTTACATAATTAATTTGAATTTTATTGCATGACATAAGTATTTGATACAAAAGAAAAACAGATCTTAATATTTGGTACAGAAACCTTTGTTTGCAATTACAGAGGACAGACGTTTCCTGTAGTTCTTGACCAAGCTTGCACACACTGCAGCAGGGATTTTGGCCGACTCCTACATACAGATCTTCACCAGATCTTTTGGGTTTCAGGGCTGTTGCTGGGCAACATTGAGTTTCAGCTGCCTCCAAAGATTTTCTATTGGGTTCAGGTCTGGAGACAGGATAGGCCAATCCAGGACCTTGAAATGCATCTTGTGGAGCCACTTGCCTTGGCTGTGTGTTTCGGGTCATTGTCATGCTGGAAGACCCAGCCAATGTCACGCGGTCTTATGATATGTGTACGATGTCAGTAAACTATTCTTAAAAGAACAACACTCTATACAACATATAGATTAGCAACATCAGCATGTAAATATAGAATAGATTTACCTGACACGATATCCGTTAAACTCAGGGTTAATCTTGAGGACTTGATACACTGTCACAGGAAAGAGGAGGACCGGGGGTCTAACCTGACCCTAAACTGGGGTCCTAACTAATCCCTCACCTTGGAGGTACTGATAATGGTTCAGAGGTCCAAGTCTCCAGCCTAACCCTGTCTCCTATCAGTCCCTGAACCCTGTAATCAGTCCTAAGAAGGATTCTGATTACCACCAAAGGGATATGGGCTGATCTCTGCTAAATACACAGATTAGACATATAAGACAGACTGGAGAAAACACAGACTTGCATACACACTCAAACACAGAAGGAACATAAATGATCTGGGATATTAAATTCTAAGCAAGGTGAGCTTAAAACAACTAAGGAGCTCTTTAACTTAAGTCTATACAGATACAATCCTATCTGTGGTCTGCATGAAGAATTTCACTGGCAACTCCCAACACAGACAACCAGAGATTTAAAGGAAACCAATCAACAAATAATTAATTGCAGCCGGAAGAAACTGCACCCAGTCCCAGAACTGAGCACAGACAGAATTAACTCCCTAACTGCCAAACACAAAGAAACAGCAACTCAGCTGTGAGAAGTCAGAATGTGCAACCGCGACGATCTTCGTGGCGATGCACACATGACAGTACCCCCCCTTCTACGAGGGGCCTCCGGACCCTCAGGGCCAGGTTTGCCCGGGTGAGTTCTGTGGAAGGTCCGCACCAAACGATCTGCGTTAATGTCAGACGCAGGAACCCACGTCCTCTCCTCTGGACCATACCCCTTCCAATGCACCAAGTACTGAAGGGACGGCGATTCAGACGTGAGTCAATGATCTTTGACACTTGAAACTCCAAGTTACCATTGACCACCACTGGAGGAGGAGGTAGAGGTGATGGTATGACTGGTGCCACGTACCTCTTAAGTAATGACTTGTGGAACACATTATGAATTTTAAACGTAGGAGGGAGGTCCAGACGAAATGCCACAGGATTAATTATGGAACTGATCCTGTACGGCCCGATGAATCTGGGGCCCAGCTTCCAGGAGGGAACTTTAAGTTTTATATTCCTGGTAGACAACCATACCAGATCGTTCACATTAAGATCTGGACCAGAAACTCTCCTCCTATCAGCCATACGTTTATAACGGTTCCCCATAGCACTCAGATTATTCAATACACCTCTCCACACTGAAGCAAGTGACGACGAGAAACGCTCCTCCTCAGGAACCCCAGAAGGGCCCCCCCCATTGAATGTACAAAACTGGGGATGAAAACCATATGCCCCAAAAAACGGGGACTTACCAGTGGACTCGCTCCGCCTGTTGTTAAGAGCGAACTCTGCCAGAGGCAAGAAAGAAGACCAGTCCTCCTGGTTCTCTGAGACAAAACACCGAAGATAAGTCTCTAGGCTTTGATTCAGACGCTCTGTCTGACCATTGGTCTGCGGATGAAAAGCCGAGGAAAATGACAATTGCATCCCCGACGTAAACAAAATGCCCTCCAAAACTTGGACACAAACTGAGACCCCCTATCTGACACCACATCAGAAGGCAACCCATGAAGTCTCACAATCTCCCCAATGAACACCTGCGCCAGAGTTTTAGCATTAGGGAGGGCAGGAAGAGCAATGAAATGTGCCATCTTACTGAACCTGTCAACAACCACCAGTATGACAGTCTTCCCTGACGACTGAGGAAGGTCCGTGATGAAGTCCATAGACAAATGAGTCCATGGACGCTCCGGAAGCTTCAAGGGTAAGAGGGTCCCAGATGGACGGGTATGAGGGGTCTTAGAGCGAGCACAAACCCACAGGACGCGACAAAAGTTAAAACATCTTTATTAACGTTAGGCCACCAAAACCGGCGAGAAAGGAGATCTAAAGTAGCCTTACTCCCTGGATGTCCTGCTAAAGCAGAATTATGATGTGCCTCAATAACCTTTTGTCTCAACAGATTTGGGACAAACAGTCTCCCTGGAGGTCCCGCAGGGGCGTCCCCCTGAGCCTCTAACACCTCCTCCTCAAGCTCAGAACATACAGCCGACACTACCACCCCCTCCTGAAGGATAGGAATCGGGTCATCCATTTTCCCGGCCCCTGGGAAACTGCGAGACAAGGCATCCGCCTTAACATTCTTAGATCCAGGGCGATAAGTGACAACAAAATTAAACCTGGTAAAAAACAACGACCATCGAGCTTGTCTGGAATTCAGACGCTTAGCAGATTCCAAATACAGCAGGTTCTTGTGATCAGTAATGACGGTGACCGGGTGGACTGCCCCCTCCAAAAAGTGACGCCATTCTTCAAAAGCCAACTTAATGGCCAATAGTTCCCTATTGCCGATATCATAATTCATTTCGGCGGACGACAATTTTTTAGAAAAGAAAGCGCACGGATGCCATTTACCAGGGGACGGACCCTGGGACAATATTGCACCCACCCCTACGTCAGACGCATCCACCTCCACAACGAACGGCTGTGATGCATCTGGTTGGATGAGAACGGGTGCCGAAGCAAAACATTTTTTCAAAGAGGAAAAAGCTTGGCAAGCTTTGTCCGACCATTTAGAAAAATCCGTCCCTTTTCTTGTCATGTCAGTGAGAGGTTTGACAACAGATGAGAAATTACAAATAAATTTCCGGTAGTAGTTAGCAAACCCCAGAAAACGCTGCAGAGCCTTAAGATCCTCTGGCTGATCCCATTCAAGCACTGCTCTCACCTTTTCAGGGTCCATACGGAAACCGGAGGCTGACACCAAGAAACCCAAAAACTGAAGTTCCTGTACGGCGAATACACACTTTTCCAGTTTGGCGTATAGTTTATTGTCTCGCAAGATCTGCAACACCTGTCTCACATGCTCCTGGTGAGACACAAGATCTGGTGAGTAAATTAAAATGTCATCCAAATATACGACCACAAACAGCCCCACCAGATGACGAAAAATGTCATTAACAAAATGTTGGAATACTGCTGGTGCAGTAGTCAGACCAAAAGGCATGACAAGGTTCTCATAATGTCCCTCCGGCGTGTTAAACGCCGTTTTCCACTCATCCCCCTCTTTTATCCTAATCAGATTATACGCCCCCCTGAGATCCAATTTAGAGAACCATTTGGCGCCAACAATTTGATTGAAGAGATCAGGAATCAGAG
Organism: Oophaga sylvatica; assembly: GCA_033576555.1. Lineage (NCBI taxonomy): Eukaryota > Metazoa > Chordata > Amphibia > Anura > Dendrobatidae > Oophaga > Oophaga sylvatica. The sequence continues at coordinate 46,359,509 of JARQOD010000007.1, forward strand.
GGAGTGGATACGGATCTCGAACAGTAATCCGATTAAGTTCACGGAAATCCAAGCAAGGGCGTAGGCCTCCATCTTTTTTCTTCACAAAGAAGAACCCCGCGGCCACTGGGGAAGATGAAGGTCTAATATGCCCTTTGGCCAGACTTTCCGAAATATAATCTTTCATAGCCTGCCTCTCAGGACCAGAAAGGTTATATAACCTAGCTTTAGGTAACTTAGCATCAGGAAGTAAATTAATAGAGCAGTCATACACGCGATGAGGAGGCAACTCCTGACACCCCTCCTCAGAGAACACATCCCCAAAGTCCTCCAAAAAAGGAGGCAAAGTACTAGGCACGACCGCACTGATGACTGTGTTCATGCAGTTACTTTTGCAAAACTCCCCTATTGGCTTATATCTCTGGACTGCCAATTAATCACAGGGTTATGTTTAACCAACCAAGGAAGTCCCAACACAATAGGAGTAGGTAGACCCTCCAACACATAACAAGATAATAGTTCCCTATGTATTGCCCCTACCCGAAGGTCAATGTTATGAACCTCATGAACAAAGCTACCTTGGCCGAGAGGCCTGGCGTCAATGGAGAATATAGGGATCGGTTTGACCAATACACTCGGATGCATACCTTGAGCCTGAGCAAACTGAGCGTCAACCAGATTAGCCCCGGACCCACTATCAAGAAGAACAGAAAATCTCTCCACTCTCGTACCAACCACCACCTCCACTGGTACAAGGAACTGAGAAGAACTAGCGGACGAAATACATACTCCCAGGTTGTCGTCCACCACACAACCTGGGATTAACAGTTTTCCGGCGACTTTTTGCTCAACAAGGCACGGGATGGACATCCCCCAACAAAATGTCCCTCTTTCCCGCAGAAGAAACACCTTCTAGTCCTGCGGCGTACCGCCAATCCCCTCCTACGAAATGATGTCCCTCCCAACTGCATAGGCTCCTCCGAACAGACAAGGGGAACCTCAACATAAGGGACTTTAGTAGTAGGTGGAGTAACAACAGGGGGCGGAGTTACCTCGCACCTCTCCCGGAGCCGTCTATCAGTACGGATAGCTAGGGCCATAGCAGCCTCCAGTGATGGAGGAGAATCATACTGAGCCAAAACGTCCTTTAATTTGTCAGAAAGCCCATGACAAAACTGGCTCCTAAGAGCTGGGTCATTCCACTGAGTATCTGTGGCCCATCTACGGAACTCAGAAGCAAATTCCTCCGCCGGACGATCTCCCTGCTGTATCTTACGTAATTTTGTCTCAGCAAGAGAGAGCCGATCTGGGTCATCATATACCAAACCCAGGGCAGTAAAAAATCGATCTACTGACTGTAGAGCCGGGGATCCCGGAGGAAGGGAGAAGGCCCAGGATTGAGGGTCCCCTTGTAGGAGCGAGATAACAATTCCCACTCTCTGCTCTTCACTCCCTGATGATCGAGGCCGAAGCCGAAAATACAATTTACATGCTTCCCTGAAGGTAAAAAATTTGTCTCGCCCACCAGTGAACCTGTCCGGGAGAGCTACTTTAGGTTCAAATCTGGTTTGCTCCGAGGGAGACAAAACTTTGGACTTAATGTCCGTCAGCTCCATGGATAATCCCTGCAACTGCAGAGCCAGCTGGGCTACTGGATCCATGGCAACTGGGAATAATTTTATGGCCAGTGAAAATGTCAAGCCGTCTTATGATATGTGTACGATGTCAGTAAACTATTCTTAAAAGAACAACACTCTATACAACATATAGATTAGCAACATCAGCATGTAAATATAGAATAGATTTACCTGACACGATATCCGTTAAACTCAGGGTTAATCTTGAGGACTTGATACACTGTCACAGGAAAGAGGAGGACCGGGGGTCTAACCTGACCCTAAACTGGGGTCCTAACTAATCCCTCACCTTGGAGGTACTGATAATGGTTCAGAGGTCCAAGTCTCCAGCCTAACCCTGTCTCCTATCAGTCCCTGAACCCTGTAATCAGTCCTAAGAAGGATTCTGATTACCACCAAAGGGATATGGGCTGATCTCTGCTAAATACACAGATTAGACATATAAGACAGACTGGAGAAAACACAGACTTGCATACACACTCAAACACAGAAGGAACATAAATGATCTGGGATATTAAATTCTAAGCAAGGTGAGCTTAAAACAACTAAGGAGCTCTTTAACTTAAGTCTATACAGATACAATCCTATCTGTGGTCTGCATGAAGAATTTCACTGGCAACTCCCAACACAGACAACCAGAGATTTAAAGGAAACCAATCAACAAATAATTAATTGCAGCCGGAAGAAACTGCACCCAGTCCCAGAACTGAGCACAGACAGAATTAACTCCCTAACTGCCAAACACAAAGAAACAGCAACTCAGCTGTGAGAAGTCAGAATGTGCAACCGCGACGATCTTCGTGGCGATGCACACATGACAGCCATGACCCATCTTCTCAATGCTCTTACTTGGGGAAGGACATGATTGGCCAAAATCTCATGATACATGACTCCATCCATCCATCCTGTTTGAGACTGTGGTCCCAGCTCTCTTCAGCTCAATGGTCATGTCCTTCCGTTTCTGAGATGATTCCTGACCTTTCTCAGAATCATTCTTAACCCTTGAGGCAAGACCTTGCATGGAGCGCCAGACCGAGGAAGAGTGACAGTCATCTTGTGTTTCTTCCATTTCCAAATAATTGAGCCAACATTTGTTGCATTCTCACCAAGCTGCTTGCCTATTGTCCGGTAGTCCAACCCAGCCTTGTGCAGGTCTACAATTTTGTCCCTGGTTTCCTTAGACAGCTCTTTGTTCTTGGCCATGGTGGAGAGGTTGGAGCGTGATTGATTGAGTATGTCGACAGGTGTCTTTTGTACAGGTAACCTTGAGTTCAAATGGGTGCAATTAATACAGGTAATGAGTGTAGAGTAGGAGGGCTTATTAAAGAAAAACTAACAGGTCTGTGAGAGCCAGAATTCTTGCTAGTTGGTAGGTGATCAAATACTTATTTAATGCAATAAAATGCTATTTAATTAATTAAAAATCATACAATGTGATTTTCTGTTTTTTAGTTTTAGATTCTGTCTCTCACAGTTGAAGTGTACCTACAATAAAAATTACAGAACTCTCCATTCTTTGTAGGTGGGAAAACTTGCAAAATCGTCAATGTATCAAATACTTATTTTCCCCACTGTATCTTAAATCGCCACTCCAGCATTTCTTTTTATTGCAGAACTTTAGTTGTGCTACTAAACTAATTTACCTGCACCTACTACCATACTTACCAGCCACCGTCTTCTTCTGTTATCAGTAGGGATAAGCGAACGCGTGGAAGTTCTGGTTCCTCGGGTTTGACCGAACTTTGGTCTAAAGTTCGGTTCAGGTACCAGAACTATACACGAACTTGAACCTGAACCCAAACCTTATAAAAACCTATGTGTACCCAAACTTTGAAGCTGGTAAAAAATATCTCTCTCTGGTCAGTATTCTGCAGTTTGTGACTTGCTGAGTAGGACCGGAAGTCACTGCTACTTGTAAGTCTATGAGAGTCACAACGAAGCCAGAATAAAGCTCTCATAGATTTACACTGAGAACTTGTGACCATTACTTCTGACTTCCCGGCAATTCAGAAGTTGCAGTCACAAGATGGCAGTTCGGGACCAGAGCGGCGCCAGGAACAGCTGAAGACAGCGGTTGGTGAGTCTAATCCTAGGGTCAGGGAACTTACGTTAGTGGAACCACTCCAGCGCTGTAAAAAACATGTAAAAAAAGGTCCATGTACATACACCCTTTTTGTATGTAATTGAATATTTTGGTAAATTTGTAAATTTCTAAGTTCTTTCAACATTTGTTATCACTTCTGCATTTTGGGTACAATTTTTAACTGGGTAATCTTATTGTTCCCAGGGACCTGCTTGATGTATTGGCAGTTTACTATACTCCCAAAGTATTAATGCAGCGAAAATCCTGATAGCTGTATGAATGTACATACGGTGGAAAAAACAAAAGAAATGTTTTGAAAGTCAGCATATATTTCTTTAAATTTATTATTCTATTGAAAACAAATAAGGTTAATTTTTATCAAATAATATTGGCACGCACTTAAATTGGGAGCCAGACATTTCCACTTGTTTGAATAAGGGGTCCAATAGTTCAAAAGAGAAGTTGCGCATACTGTATCTAACCCCTCTTCATTGATTTGGAGGGGAGGATCGGAAATAAGCAGGTAATCACACAACAAAATAAGCTCACAGCAGGTGGGAAAAATATTTTATAAGGGATAGCTACATTTATAAATTAAATTGAATTTGGGAGTAAATCATAAAAAATACTAGAATACTAGTTTAGAAGTACTAGAGATTAAGAAAATGAACACACATTTATTCTCCTCATCTGATGCTCACTTAGAAACATGTCACCCAAAAAAAACACAGACTGAGATACAAGCTTATAGTGGTGGAGACTGATCTTTTCACGCCTGTGTGGGTTGCAGGCAATCAAAACCACAGAAGCTCTCAGTCTGAGTGGGTGTTTTGTGTGATGGGGTTGAGTTTACATGATATGAGGCTCAGACTTCTATTTTAGAATAACGGATGAGGATGATGACTTTCCACTGGACTTTGTGTGTAGGAGGATAGTAAGTTTAAAGTGGTGTCTTACTATACACATTATGACCCATGGGTGGGTTGCCCTCAGGGAGCTTAACTAACACCTGTATCCTGAGGCTCAGTGCAAACAGAAATGGATAGAGAAAATAAAAGGTTAGTGAACCACACTGAGTATTAACCCTTTCTTACAACTAGCTATTCGGATATAATTGATAGAAAGTTTTTTTATTGTCTTCTGATCATTTATTATAGCAAGTAGTGCATTGACCTACTATAAGAAGGAAACAGAAATAAAATAATTCTAAGCATAAAGGAGCAGTTTTTAATAGAAACATCAGGTTTGACTCTAATAATATAAACCTCAGATGGGGATTACAAACCAAAGAATATATATATATATTTACATATATATACAGTACCATCAACAAGCTTCTTACTCTCTCAGCTGGAATTTTGGAGCACTCTTCTTTTTCAAACTGTTCCAGGTCTCTAATACTTGTAGGTGCCTTCTCCTAATAGCAATTTTGAGATCTCTCCACAGGTGTTCAATGGGATTTCGAGACTCATTGCTAGCCCCTTCAGAACTCTCCATGGTTTCCATCCATTTCGGGGTGCTTTTTAGAAGTATATTTGTGGTCATTGTCCTGCTGAAAGACTCATGACCTAGGATGCAAATCCTCCTTTCTGGCATTGGGCTCTACATTGCGACCCAAAATCCTTTGGTAATCTTTAGATTTCATGATGCCTTGCATACAATCAAGGCACCCACTGCCAGAGGCAGAAAAACAACTCCAAAACATCTTTGAACCTCCACCATATTTGACTGTAGGTACTGTGCTCCTTTCTTTGTAGGCCTTATTCCATTTTCAGTAAACAGTATAATGATGTGCTTTACCAAAAAGTTCTATCTTTGTCTTATCTGTCTACAAGACACTTTCCCAGAGGTGTTTAGCTTACTCACGTATATTTTGATAAACTGTACTTTAACTTTTTTATGCCTCTGTGTCAACAGGGGGTCCTGCTGGGTCTCCTGCCATAGTGTTTCATTTCATTCAATTGTTGACAGATAGTTTGTGCTGACACTGATACATCCTGAGCCTGCAGGACAGCTTGAATTTCTTTGGAATTGAAGCTTCTTATTCATCATCTTGATTATCCTGCATTGCAACCTTTCATTCATTTTTCTCTGCCATCCATTTCCAGGGAGATTAGCTACAGTGACATGGTTTGTAAACTCCTTGATTATGTTGCACACCATGGACAAAGGAACCTTGAGATTGTTGATATCTTTCAACAATTTTGAATCTCAAGTCGTCTGACAGTTCTCTTCTCCTCTTTCTGTTCTCCATGCTAGTGTGGCACACATAGACACACAATGCAAAGATTGAATCAACTTCTCTCTTTCTTATCTGGTTGCAGATGTGGTTTTAATATTGACCACACCTGTTACTTGCCACAGGTGAGTTTGATCAAGCATCACTTGCTTGAAACAAAGTTGTTCACCCACACTTTTGGAAAGTGCCAATAATTTTGTCCACCCCATTTTTTTTTTTGTGAAATTATGTTCAAATTGCCTTTTTTTCCCTCTGAGCAATACTCCATTTTATGGAACAATGTCAAGGGTGCCAACACTTTTAGTCATAACTGTATATAGTACTGTGCAAAAATTTTAGGCAGTTGTCAAAAAAAATGCTGCAAAGTACGAAAGACAACTAAATCAAATCCGTATTTGGTGTGACTACCCTATCCCTTCAAGACAGCGTTGATTTTTCCATGTGAACTTGCTAAGTCAGGCATTTTATAGGACTATAATCAGGCATATCAGTAAACAATTTTACCAAAGCTATGATAATGATCATCATTTACATATGTAACTTGAAACACATTGTCACGATCCACATTTGGATCTGTGGCATTGCTCTCTCTGCATGTTGAAACCGTGTTTCTGTCTGGCCAGCAGGGGTTAATTCCTGTCTTTGCCCCTTGTGGCTGCTGGTGGAATTGCATGTCTGTTTACTTGTCAGGAGTAGGTGGGACCACTCCCACTTCCTTTATAAGGTCACCTGTGTTGTCAGCTGGTGTTGGTAATATTGCTTCCTATGGAGACCAACCTAGTTGGAGCCAGGAGCTGCTGAGCGCAGTGGTGCTTCTTCTGTTCCCCAATTTTGGTGCCTTAAGGTACTGCCACACTACACAATCCCGCTAGCGATCTCGTTAGCGTCGCATACTAATGAGATCGCTAGCGGGATTGTTTCTATATCGCTAGTAGCTACCTAATTTAGCGATATCGTTAAGGACGCTATCGCGGTTAGCGATCTCCTTAACGACTTTAGCGGTACAAAAGTACCGCTAAATCGCTAAAAAAGGTGCCACACTCAGCGATTAGATACTTACCAGCGGGACGCCAGCGATGAAAATAGGGTCCGGAACGATCAGGACGACGGACGAGATCACAGCAGGGGCCACGCCGCTGGTAGATGCCGCACACAACAACATCGCTAACGGGATCGCTAAATAGTGACGTTTTTTAGCGATCCCGTTAGCGATGTTGTTTAGTGTGGCATACCCTTTACTCTGCTGTTCGGAGCTAACAGCAGAGAAAGCTAAGTGTTTGTTATTTTGTTGTTTTACCCTTAAGTGTCTGTCTTTCCTTTTGGTTGTGTTTGGTGTTTCTCACATTATTCCCTGTCTCACCTACGGGGGAGGGGGTTGGTGGGTTTAGCTCAGGTCTAAACATGAGACAGGGACAGGTTGGGGACTTGGGCCTTGCTACCATTAAGCATACCCCCAAGTTAAGGAAAGACAGGTCCTCCCTTAGCTTTAGGGGCAGTTCAGGGGCTCAGGTTCCTTGTCCCCTGCATTTCTACAACTGCCCCGTTACATTATCACCAACCAATACAGTTTTTTTTTCTTTTCTTCCTGACCTGTGAGCCAAATGAAAGCCTTTGCACAATTGCTGCAGACCCTCACAGATGAGCTTAAGTTGCTGCGGGGTGAGGTGGTACAGCAGCTACAGCAGTTGGTGGGCTTCTGGGCCTCGGCTCAGATGCAGGTTCAACCAGAACCTAAAATATCTCTCCCTGACAAGTTTTCTGGAAGGAGAGATAAATTTCTGGTTTTTCATGAGGCCTGTAAATTGTATTTCAGGCTCCGACCCCATTCATCAGGGAGTGAGGAACAGCGTGTGGGGATTATTATCTCCCTTCTTAGGGGTGATCCCCAATCCTGGGCCTTCTCCCTGCCGACCGATTCACCATCTTTTCGGTCGGTGGACGGGTTTTTCGCAGCTCTGGCGCTGGTGTATGGAGATCCTGATGGCGTCTTCCTGGCAGAATCCCGACTCCGTAAGATCAAGCAGGGGGACCGGCCGGCTGAGGAGTACTGCTCAGAGTTCAGGAGATGGGCCACTGACACACAGTGGAATGATCCTGTCCTTAGGAGTCATTTTGTGCAGGGTCTGTCCCCAAGGTTGCAGGATACTCTGGTGCAGTACGCCAACCCCAGGTCATTGGAGGCCACCATGTCCCTTGCCATTCGGGTGGATAGACGCATACACCAAAACTGCCCCCTGTTCTCCTGGTTAGGGAGGAGGACACAGTTGAGCAGTCGGACGAACCTATGCAGGTGGGAGCAGTTGGTTCCCAAACGGGGTTGCCTGCGGTTCGACGTGGTGTGGGGGCATGTTTTTTCTGTGGGCAGACTGGTCATTTTATTGGGATCTGCCCAGCTCACGCCAAAACATCTGTGCCATCTAAGAAGCCACATCCCCCTGCTCGTGTGGAGGGAGGCGACCAGGGAGTGTATATTTCCTCCACTTCTTCCCCTCAGTGTACCCTGACTGCGTGAGTGGAGATTGGCGGGGTATCTAAGGGTATACCGGTGCTGGTGGACAGTGGAGCAGGAGTCATTTTGGTGGATGCTCACTTTGTCCGGATCAATGGCCTGATGTTTAAGACGCTAGCAAATCCACTAGGCATCCAGACCATTGACTTTGTCCCACTCAGCCAGGGGAGTGTGACCCAAGTCGTGCATGATATACGTCTGCGTATAGGAACTCGTCATGAGGAGTCCCTGTCATGCTATGTCTTGGAGGGTGTGCCAATACCCATAGTTTTAGGCCTCCCTTGGCTAACAAAACACAACCAGGTCATAGATTGGCATTTCAGGGAGGTAGTCAGCTGGGGTCAGTCGTGTGAGGGCTGCTGCCTGGGGGCTACTGTCTCTGCCGTCTTTCTGAAACCTTCCCCTTCTTCTCCAGTGGGGGCAGCAGAGGTGCTGCCAAGGATTAGGGGCAAGTCCCAACCCTTACCACTAACCAACCCTGTGAGTCAGAGCCCTCCTGGGAGGAGGGGTCAAGGGAGGGTGGTGGTTTCCTCTGAGAAATGTGTGAGTGTGGTGACACAGGGGGACGCCTCTGTTGTCAGTTCCTCAAAGAGTTCACCATCTTGTGGCAAACGCGTGTGTGGCAATGAACGTTCAGGTCCGGACCTGTGTGTGAACGAGTAAGTATGGGTGTCCACCAAGAACATCCGGTGGAAATGTGCTGCTGGAGTCTGGAGTTCTCAGGTGATCGGGCCGTATTGAATGTCAGTCATTCTCGGCCCGGGGACTTACCAGCTGGAGTTACCCCCAGTTATGCATGTACATAACTCATTCCCCTGGTCGGCGCTCTGGAGATTTGTGGTACCTCAGGAGCATACGTTATGGCCATTTCCATCTGTCCGCGTTTGCCATAGACCTGAGAGTCAGGTGACTGCTGGGGTGAACCCTGGTGGATCAAGGCATCATCACCGTAGGTGGTATATGAGGTGCGGTGTTGAGGGTCCAGAGGCCCCACATTAAAGGGGGGGGTACTGTCACAATCCACATTTGGATCTGTGGCATTGCTCTCTCTGCATGTTGAAACAATGTTTCTGTCTGGCCAACGGGGGTTAATTCCTGTCTTTGCCCTCGGTGGCCGCAGGTGGAATTGCATGTCTGTTTACTTGTCAGGAGTAGGTGGGACCACTCCCACTTCCTTTATAAGGTCACCTGAGTTGTCAGCTGGTGTTGGTATTATTGCTTCCTATGGAGACCAACCTAGTTGGAGCCAGGAGCTGCTGAGCGCAGTGGTGCTTCTTCTGTTCCCCAATTTTGGTGCCTTACTCTGCTGTTCGGAGCTAACAGCAGAGAAAGGTAAGTGTTTGTTGTTTTACCCTTAAGTGTCTGTCTTTTGGTTGTGTTTGGTGTTTCTCACATTATTCCCTGTCTCACCCCCGGGATCGGTCTAAGTTTTTGAATTTTAAAAATAACTGTAAGTTGTTTTTTGCTTTGAAGCCTAAATCCTCAGGGAACACAACGCAGCAGGTTCAAATTGTCATCTCCCTATTGCACGGTGACCCTCAGGATTGGGCCTTTTCCCTGACACCTGGGGATCCTGTTTTGAATGATGTTGATGTGTTTTTTCAAGCTCTGGGGTTATTGTACGGTGAACCTAATGTTACTGATCAAGCTGAAAAAACCTTGTTGGCATTGAATCAGGGTCATGAAGCCGCTGAGCTGTATTGTCAGAAATTCAGAAAGTGGGCAGTCCTTACTAAATGGAATGATGATGTCCTGGCAGCTCTTTTTTGGAAGGGTCTGGCAGAGATTGTAAAGGATGTTATGGTGGGATTCCCTGTCCCCTCTGGTCTCAATGACTCTATGTCATTAGCTATTCAAGTTGACAGACGTCTGCGCGAGCGTAGAAATATGCGTGAGATTGTGAGATTGCGGGCCAGCCCCTGAGCCCATGCAGTGTGATGGAGTGACTTCTGGGGCACAGCGTCATGAATTTCGTAAGCGTAATAAGATGTGCTACTATTGTGGTGACGCTTCTCATGCTATTTCCGTCTGCCCCAAGCGGGGAAGACGTTTTGCACGCTCAGTTATTTTGAGTAGTGTTCAGACTAAATTTCTGTTGACTGTTACCTTGATTTGCTACCATGTCCACATTTTCAGCTCAGGCTTTTGTTGATTCAGGGGCAACTATAAACCTGATGGATTTTGATTTTGCCAAACGTTGTGGTTTTCCTATGATACCCCTGCGAAAGTCTATTCCTTTGCTGGGCATTGATTCTACCCCCTTGGCGGAGAATAAACCCCAGTTTTCTACCCAGATGATAATGCGGGTTGACCCGGACCACCAAGAGAATTGCAAATTTTTGATGTTACATAATTTACATGACATTGTTGTACTGGGTTTTCCTTGGTTACAGACTCACAATCCTCTTTTGGATTGGAAATCTGTGTCTGTGACCAGTTGGGCTTGTCAATGTGTTCGTGCTGACACTCCTGTTTTTTCTTCCCCCCCAGTCTCAAGATGTTTTTTCTGCCTCCCCCCAGTCTCAAGATGTTCCTCACTATTTGACAGATTTTTCTGATGTGTTTAGTGAGAGTAAGTCTGTATCCTTACCTCTTCATTGGAGTTATGATTGCGCTATTGATTGGGCGCCGGTTTTTGTTTGTGGCCAAGAAGGATGGTTCATTGAGGCCGTGTATTGATTATCGTCTCCTGATTAAGATCACTGTTAAATATCAATATCCGTTACCTTTGATTTCTGACCTATTTTCCAGAGTGAAGGGTGCTTGTTGGTTTACCAAGCTTGACCTCAGGGGGGCGTATAATCTTATTTGCATCAAGCACGGAGATGAATGGAAGACGGCGTTTAATACCCCAGAGGGGCATTTTGAGTACCTAGTGATGCCTTTTGGGCTCACTAATGCCCCTTCCGTCTTCCAATCCTTTATGAGCGATATTTTCCGGGATTTCGTGGATAAATTTCTGATCGCTTATTTGGACGATAGCTTGATTTTTTCCAATGACTGGGATTCTCATGTGGAACATGTTCGGTCTGTATTCCGGATTTTGAGGGAAAACGCATTGTATGTGATGGGATCAAAATGTCTTTTTGGCGTAAAAGAAGGTTTCATTTTGTCTCCGTCTGTTATTGAAATGGACCCGGACAAAGTTCAGGCCATTTGTGATTGAGTTCAACCCACTACATTGAAGGCTCTTCACAGATTTTTGGGTTTGCTAATTTTTATCGTAAATTTATAGCTAAATTATCTGGTATTGTGAAGCCACTGACAGATTTGACCAAGAAGGGTTCTGTGTTGTGAATACTCTGGAGGCGACTTCTGAGCTAGGGCTCCCTCCGGTGGTTGCTGAGGGTAATGAACTAATTTCTGAATGGCCTTCAGCTGGCTCTGAATGGTCTGATATAAGTGACCTGAGTTCCCATCAGCCTTGCCGGTAATCAATTGTTCTGGTTTTGCTTGGAGCTCAGCTTGCATTACTGCTCTCTTTCAGATAAGTGATTTGCTGTTTTTTTTCCTCTGGTTGGATTTTCCTTGCCTGTTTTGCTGCTTGCAGGGGACTTCAGCCTGGTCCCCTTTTGGGGTCTGGCGCTGCAATTGTGCTCATTTTGTATTTGCACTTTTGCTCTGTTCCTTTATCACTTTTTTGCTGAATTGCTGTGTGTTACACCAGAGATCTGATTTAGGTGGTAGAGATCATGTGATCTCAGGTTTTTTTATTAATCAGAAGTGTTGGTATTTTTGTCAGGGTTTTTTTTTGGGTTGCAGTCAGAATTCTTTCCTATACTTTTCTATCTAGACAAATTGGGCCCCAGCGTTTGCTCATTCTATTTTCTGTCTGTGTCCGTATTCTTTTCTTGTCTAACCACCATTACATGTTTGGGGGCTTCCTATTTCTTTGGGGGATCTGCTCCGGGGCAGATAGCTTTCATCTTTCTGCCTTTAGGTGTAGTTATCTCTCCGGCTGTGACGAGGCGTCTAGGATCGCCGTAGGTATGTTCCACGGCTACTTCTAGTGTGGCGGTTAGTTTAGGGTACTGCAATCCAATAGTTTCCAGCCTCTCTGGTGTATTACTACTTTTGATATTTTTGCAATTTCTCCTCAGCTACAGAAACATAACAGTTCTGATGTAGTGAATTGGTCTCCTGAGGCAGTTTCTGCGTTTCAGGAGCTTAAGCGGAGATTCACTTCTGCTCCCGTTCTGCACCAACCTGATGTTTCTGTACCATTTCAGGTGGAGGTTGATGCTTCTGAGATTGGTGCAGGAGCCGTTTTGTCCCAAAGGGATCCGTAGACCTCTAAGAGTAACCCTTGTGCCTTTTTCTCTCTAAAATTTTCCCCAGCGGAACGTAATTATGATGTGGGTAATCGGGAGTTATTGGCCATGAAGTGGGCTTTTAAGGAGTGGAGACATTGGCTGGAAGGAGCCAAGCATCAGGTGGTGGTCCTCACGGATCATAAGAACCTGGTCTATCTTGAATCAGCCAAGCAACTTAATCCTAGACAGGCCAGGTGGGCCTTGCTTTTCACATATTTTAATTTTGTGGTCTCTTTTCTCCCGGGCACTAAGAATGTTAAGGCGGATGCCCTCTCGAGGAGTTTCTTTCTGGATTCTCCTGAGGTAATTGAGCCTGCTGTTATTCTGAAGGAGGGTGTGGTTCTTTCTGCTATCTCGCCCAATTTGAGACTGGCTTTAGAGAATTTTCAGGAGGATAAACCTGAACGTTGCCCTGCTGGGAGATTGTTTGTCCCAGACCAGTGGAGGAAGAATGTGATGTCCGAGATTCATTGCTCCACGTTGGTCGGCCATCCTGGTATTTTTGGTACCAGAGATTTGGTGAGTCGGTCCTTTTGGTGGCCCACTTTGTCTCGTGACGTCAGAGACTTTGTGCAGTCCTGTGGAACTTGTTCTCGGTCCTAACCTTGCTCTCGTTATAGTGGTTTGTTAATGCCCAAGAGGCCATGGACCCATATCTCTATGGATTTTATTTCTGACCTCCCTGTCTCTCAGGGAATGACCGTTATTTGGGTAATCTGTGATAGGTTTTCCAAGATGATACATCTTGTGCCACTACCTAAGTTGCCATCCTCCTCCGAGTTGGTGCCCTTGTTTTTTCAACAGGTGGTTCGGTTGCACGGCGTTCCAGAGAACATTGTGTCTGACAGAGGAGTCCAGTTTGTTTCCAGATTTTGGAGGACATTTTGTTCCGAACTGGGAGTTCAGCTGTCTTTTTCCTCTGCGTTCCACCCTCAGACCAATGGACAAACTGAGAGAACAAACCAGACTTTGGAGACTTATTTGAGATGTTTTGTGTCTGCTGATCAAGATGACTGGGTCTCTTTTTTGCCTTTGGCTGAGTTTGGTTTGAATAATAGGGCTAGTTCTGCTACCTTGATGTCTCCATTTTTCTGCAATTTTGGGTTTCATCCTCGATTTTCTTCAGGGCAGGTGGAGGCTTCTGTCTGTCCTGGTGTTGACTCTATTGTGGAGAGAATACAGCTGATTTGGGATCAAGTAGTGGATAAGCTGTCTCTCTCTCAGGAGAAGGCCCAGCGGTTTGCCAACCGGCATAGGACTGATGGTTCTCGATTTAAAGTGGGTGACTTGGTTTGGTTGTCCTCAAAAAATATCCATATAAGGGTCGCATCTCCAAAATTTAAGCCAAGGTTCATTGGACCTTATAAGATCGTGGAGATTATTAATCCCGTTTCCTTCCGTTTGCTTCTTCCAGGAACATTCAAGATTCACAACGTGTTTCACAAAGAGATTTGTCGAGCCAGTGGTTCCTATGGGTGCGCCTCCTGATCCTGTTTTGGTTGAGGGCAATTTGGAATATGTGTCACGGGTGTGTCGCTACGAAGATCGTCGCAATTGCACAGCCTGACTTCTCACAGCTGAGTTTCTGGTGCTGGGTGTTTTTCGGCAGTGAGGGAGTTAATTCTCCCTCTCTCTGTGCTAGACGAGGCCAGCCTCGCCCAGCTGCAGTTAATGTTGCTGTAATGGGATTCCTTCAAATACCTGCCAGTCTGCTAGGGAAGTGTCGGTGAAAGCATTCCTGGCAGACAAACAGAGCGGCTTGTGGTATTTTAGAGCTTTGGAGTGAAGTGTACTTTGTGTGTGGTTTTTTCCCTTCCTCGCTTTATCATTTATCTCCTTACCCGTTGGTGTTCCCTCTGTTGTTGTGATGTAGTTTTGTATGCAAGGTGGTTGTTGATTTTCCCCTTGTACTGTCTCGTTCGTCTAGTACTGTGTGTGGGCTTATATTATCCCGTTCCCTGTTGTTGTGATCGGGGTCCTTCTCAGGACTAGATCACTGAGGTTCAGGGATCCTCAGGAGGTAGGGATTACGCTGGCGGCCTGGACCTCTGTACCTTTAACAGTACCTCCAGGTAGAGGGATTAGTCAGGGCCCCAGCTTAGGGTCAGCTTAGGCCCCTAACCTCCGGTACGCAGAGACAGCGTGACATTTTCACCGACCGACAAAAGATTCTCTCCAGCTACCATGGATCCAGTAGCCAGTCTTGCTCGGCAGTTGCAGAGTTTGTCCATGGAGCTGGCGGACGTTAAGTCCAAGGTTTTGTACCCCCTGGAGCAAGCCGGACCAGAACCTAAAGTAGCTCTCCCTGACAGGTTCACTGGGGGGCGGGACAAGTTTTTTGCTTTCCGGGAGGCATGTAAATTGTACTTTCGGCTGCGGCCACGGTCATCGGGGAGTGAAGAACAAAGGGTGGGAATTGTCATTTCGCTCCTAAAAGGGGACCCACAATCATGGGCGTTCTCCCTTCCCCCGGGCTCCCCGGCTCTCCAGTCAGTGGATAGGTTTTTTGCAGCTCTGGGTCTTGTATATGATGACCCGGATCGGATCTCCCTTGCTGAATCTAAGTTACGTAGGATCCAGCAGGGAGATCGTCCGGCGGAGGAATTCTGTTCGGAGTTCCGTAGGTGGGCCACGGACACCCAGTGGAATGACCCGGCTCTTAGGAGCCAGTTTTGTCAAGGTTTATCTGACAAATTAAAGGATGTATTGGCACAGTATGACCCCCCGCGTCACTGGAAGCCGCTATGGCCCTTGCTATTCGTATTGACAGACGGCTTCGGGAGAGGTGCGGGGTAACTCCGCCCCCTGTGATGACTCCACCTTCCTCAAGGGTCCCTTATATGGAGGTTCCCCTGGTCAGTCCAGAGGAGCCTATGCAATTAGGAGGGACATCATTTCGGGGGAGGGGACCGGCGGGGTGCCACAAAACAGGAAGTTGTTTCTTCTGTGGGAAAAAGGGACATTTTATTGGGGGGTGTCCATTCCGTCCTTTGCAGAGTAAAGGGTCATCGGAAAACTATTGATCCCAGGTTGTGTGGTGGACGGCAATCTGGGAGTAGGTATTTCGTCCCTAAGTTCGTCTCAGTTTCTCGTACCGGCGGAGGTGGTGGTAGGTACGAGAACTGAGAGGATATCTGTTCTTCTGGACAGTGGGGCCGGGGCTAATCTGGTGGACGCTCGGTTTGCCGGTTCAAGGTATGCAATTGAGTGTGTTGGCTAAACCCATCCCCATATTCTCGATCGACGCCAGACCTCTCGGTCAGGGAAGTTTTTTGCAAGCTGTGCATAACGTAAAACTTCAAGTGGGGGCGATACATAAAGAACTGTTGTCTTGTTACGTGTTGGAGGGTCTTCCCACTCCTATAGTGTTGGGCCTTCCTTGGTTAACTAAGCATAACCCAGTTATTGATTGGCAATCCAGAGAGATAAGCCAATGGAGTGAATTCTGTAATAAAAACTGCATGAATACGGTCATCGGTGCGGTCACTCCTAGGGTCTTACCTCCATTTCTGGCGGACTTTGAGGATGTATTCTCGGAGAAAGGGTGTCAGGAACTACCTCCTCATCGCGTGTATGACTGCTCTGTAAAACTGCTCCCTGAGGCCAAGTTACCTAAATCTAGGTTGTATAACCTATCTGGTCCTGAGAGGCAGGCCATGAAGGATTATATTGCTGAAAGTCTGGCAAAGGGGCATATTAGACCTTCATCTTCCCCGGTGGCCGTGGGGTTCTTCTTTGTGAAGAAGAAAGATGGAGGCCTACGCCCTTGCCTGGATTTCCGTGAACTTAATCGGATTACGGTCCGAGATCCGTATCCGCTCCCACTTATTCCCGATCTCTTCAATCAGATCGTGGGCGCCAAATGGTTCTCTAAGTTGGATCTCAGGGGGCGTACAATCTGATTAGGATGAAGGAGGGGGATGAGTGGAAGACGGCGTTTAACACTCCAGAGGGGCATTATAAGAACCTTGTCATGCCATTCGGTCTGACTAATGCCCCGGCGGTGTTCCAACACTTTGTAAATGATATTTTTCGCCGCTTGGTGGGACAGTTTGTGGTCATATATCTGGATGATATCTTAATTTACTCGCCGGATCTTGTGTCTCATCAGGAGCATGTTAGGCAGGTGTTACAGATCTTGCGGGATAATAAACTGTACGCCAAATGGGAAAAGTGTGTATTCGCCGTACAGGAACTCCAGTTTTTAGGCTTTCTAGTTTCAGCGTCCGGTTTTCGTATGGACCCTGGGAAGTACGGGCAGTTCTTGAGTGGGATCTGCCAGAGAATCTTAAGGCTCTACAACGTTTCCTGGGGTTTGATAATTATTACCGGAAATTTATTCGTAATTTCTCGTCCATGGTTAAACCTCTCACAGACATGACAAAAAAGGGGACGGATTTTTCTAGGTGGTCTGACAAGGCTTGTCAAGCATTCTCCTCCTTGAAAAAATGCTTTGCCTCGGCACCCATACTTATTCAACCTGATGCGTCACAGCCGGTCATTGTAGAGGTAGACGCTTCCGAGGTAGGGGTGGGAGCAGTATTGTCACAAGGTTCGTCCCCTGGTAAGTGGCATCCGTGCGCATTTTTCTCTAAAAAACTGTTGTCCGCTGAGAGGAATTACGATGTCGGCAATAGGGAACTCTTGGCCATTAAGTTGGCTTTTGAGGAGTGGCGCCATTTTTTGGAGGGGGCAGTCCATCCGGTCACTGTCATCACCGATCACAAGAACCTGCTATATCTGGAGTCTGCAAAACCTCTGAATCCCAGACAAGCTAGGTGGTCATTATTTTTTACCAGGTTTAATTTTGTCGTCACATATCGTCCTGGGTCAAAAAATGTAAAGGCGGATGCCTTATCTCGTAGTTTCCCTGGGGCCGGGAATACGGAGGACCCGGTTCCTATCCTTCCGGAGGCGGTGGTGGTGTCGGCAGTATGCTCTGAGCTTGAGGAGGAGGTATTGGAGGCTCAGGGGGACGCCCCTGTAGGACCTCCAGGGAGACTGTTTGTTCCAAATCAGTTGCAACAAAAGGTGATCGAGGCACACCATAATTCAGCTTTAGCAGGACACCCAGGGAGTAAAGCAACTGAGGATCTCCACTTGTGTCGGTTTTGGTGGCCTAACTTACATAGGGAGGTGGTAACTTTTGTCGCGTCCTGCGAGGTTTGTGCGCGCTCTAAGACCCCACATACCCGTCCGTCTGGGGCCCTCTTACCTTTGAAGATCCCGGAGCGTCCGTGGACTCATCTGTCTATGGACTTCATTACGGACCTCCCGCCATCTTCGGGTAAAACAGTCATACTCGTTGTAGTGGACAGGTTCAGCAAGATGGCACATTTTATCGCTCTTCCCGCTCTTCCTAATGCTAAAACTCTTGCGCAGGTGTTCATTGGGGAGATTGTAAGGCTTCACGTGGTACCCTCCGATGTGGTGTCGGATCGGGGGTCTCAGTTTGTGTCCAAATTCTGGAAGGCATTTTGTACACGGCGGGGATGCAGTTGTCATTTTCATCGGCTTTTCATCCACAGACCAATGGTCAGACAGAGCGTCTGAACCAGAGCTTGGAGACATATCTCCGGTGTTTTGTGTCAGAGAACCAGGAGGACTGGGCTTCTTTCTTGCCTCTGGCGGAGTTTGCTCTTAATAATAGGCGGAGCGAGTCCACTGGTAAGTCCCCGTTTTTGGGGCATATGGTTTTCATCCCCAGTTTTGTACTTTCAATAGAGGGGGCTCTTCTGGGGTTCCTGAGGAAGAACGATTTTTGTTGTCACTTGCTTCAGTGTGGAGAGGAGTGCTGAATAATCTGAGTACTATGGGGAACCGATACAAACGTATGGCTGATAGGAGAGTGTCTGGTCCGGACCTAAGTGTGAACGATCTGGTATGGTTGTCTACCAAGAATATAAAACTTAAGGTTCCCTCCTGGAAACTGGGTCCCAGGTTCATCGGGCCATACAAGATCAGTTCTATAATTAATCCGGTGGCATTCCGTCTTGACCTCCCTCCTACATTTAAAATTCACAATGTGCTCCACAGATCGTTGCTTAAGAGGTATGTGGCGCCTGTGATACCTTCACCTTTACCTCCTCCTCCTGTGGTGGTCAATGGTAACTTGGAGTTTCAGGTGTCGAGAATCATCGATTCACGTCTGAATCGCCGGTCCCTTCAGTACCTGGTTCATTGGAGGGGGTATGGTCCTGAGGAGAGGACGTGGGTTCCTGCGTCGGATATTAACGCAGACCGATTAATTCGGGCCTTCCACACTACTCACCCAGATAAACCCGGCCCTGAGGGTCCGGAGGTCCCTCGTAGAAGGGGGGGTACTGTCACGGGTGTGTCGCTACGAAGATCATCGCGATTGCACAGTCTGACTTCTCACAGCTGAGTTTCTGGTGCTGGGTGTTTTTCGGCAGTGAGGGAGTTAATTCTCCCTCTCTCTGTGCTAGACGAGGCCAGCCTCGCCCAGCTGCAATTAATGTTGCTGTAATGGGATTCCTTCAAATACCTGCCAGTCTGCTAGGGAAGTGTCGGTGAAAGCATTCCTGGCAGACAAACAGAGCGGCTTGTGGTATTTTGGAGTTTGGAGTGAAGTGTACTTTGTGTGTGGTTTTTTCCCTTCCTCGCTTTATCATTTATCTCCTTACCCGTTGGTGTTCCCTCTGTTGTTGTGATGTAGTTTTGTATGCAAGGTGGTTGTTGATTTTCCCCTTGTACTGTCTCGTTCGTCTAGTACTGTGTGTGGGCTTATATTATCCCGTTCCCTGTTGTTGTGATCGGGGTCCTTCTCAGGACTAGATCACTGAGGTTCAGGGATCCTCAGGAGGTAGGGATTACGCTGGCGGCCTGGACCTCTGTACCTTTAACAGTACCTCCAGGTAGAGGGATTAGTCAGGGCCCCAGCTTAGGGTCAGCTTAGGCCCCTAACCTCCGGTACGCAGAGACAGCGTGACATTATGTGGTTGAGAAGATATTGGATTCTCGTTTGGCCAGGCGTAGACTCCAGTACTTGGTGGAGTGGAAAGCCTATGGTCAGGAGGACAATTCTTGGGTGTTTGCTTCTGACATTCATGCTGAAAGACTGGTCCATGCCTATCACCGAGCTCATCCTAATCGTCCTGGTGGCACAAGTGAGGGTTCGGTGACCTCTCCTCAAGGGGGGGTACTGTTTCGAACATATTGGAGACGACTTCGGAGCTGAAGCTCCCTCTGGTGGTTGCTGAGGGTATTGAACTTATGTTGAACACCAAGAGTCCTACACCTGCAGTTAAGGAGTGCTTGTCAGGTGATACTGACTGGCCTGATATAAGTGAGCTGACCTCCCATGATCCTTGCCGGTGATCAATTGTTCTTCCTGGTCTAGGTTGGAATTCAGCTTGCTTTTCTGCTGTCTCCTGCTTGCATTCAGATAAGTCTCTTTCAGTTATTTTTACTGTTATTTGAATTCCTTGCTTTTTGCTGCATTGCTTTTTGTCTTCAGCCGGGTCCCCTTTGGGGGCTTTGGCTGGTCTCCGTTCGTTTTTTGTATTTGTTATTTGTTCAGTTCTTGTGATATTTACTGCTGGGTTGCTACGTGTCAACACCAGAGATCTGATATAGGTGTCGAGACCGTGTGGTCTCAGTATTTTTGGATTCAGAATTGTTGGTTTTCTCCTGGGGTTTTTTGGGTTGCAGACAGTATTCTCTCCTTTGCTGTCTTATCTAGACAGTTTTGGGCCCCAGCATTTGCTCAATCTATTTTCTGTCTGTGTTCGTATTTTCATCTTGTCTAACCGCCATTATATGTCTGGGGGCTTCCTATTCTTTTGGGATCTACTCTGGGGCAGTTAGCTTTCCTCTTTCCATCTTTAGGGATAGCTATCTCTCCGGCTGTGACGAGGCGTCTAGGGCACCGAAGGAACGTCCCACGGCTACTTCTAGTTGTGCGGTTAGTTTAGGGGTCTGCAACCTATTATTTTCCAACCTCTCTGGTGTTAGGCTGCCTATGCGGTTTTTTGCTCCTGCCTCCTCAGCTACCTAAACATAACATTTGTCCATGCTTACATCCACAGCAGATCTGTGATTAGTTGTTCAAGCTGTTTGGAACAACCTCCTTGCTGAGTTCCTTCAAATATTGTGCAAGTGTACCTTGTGGATTTGATGCTGCTTTGCCGATAGTGACACATCAAGCTTGACATGCCAACGTGAGGAGAATTTTAAGCCGCAATGCACTCTGCATTGATGAGGGACAGTACCCCGAAACACAGTGTCTGCTAATTGAGATTTTGGTTTTTATCCTAAGTCATGTGATAAGGCTTGTTAGAGTCGATATTGACTGTTAGGATTGCTACTTCCTATAAGTGGCACTAGAGTTCTAGTCCTTTTTCTCTCTAAAGAGATAATTTGCATACTTTCCAGAGGAGCATTGCGGCTTAAAAGTCTCCTCACCTTGGAATGTCAGGCTTGACATGTCACTCTCCACAAGGAGGAACATTACCCCTTGGATCCCGGTCACACGCCTTTCACCTACTCAAAGCAGAGCTCACACTTTGCACTGATGAGGGGCAGTACCCCGAAACACAGTGCCTGCAAATTGAGATTTTGATTTTGGCTTTTATCCTAAGTCATGTGACAAGGCTCGTTAGAGAGTCGATATTGACTTTTAGGATTGCCACTTCCTATAAGTGGCACTCGAGTTCCAGTCCTCTTTCTCTCTGAAGAGACCTCTCCAAACTAGAAACACATGAATGATCTAGAGGAAAGTATTTATGGGACAGCTACGTTTTTCAATTTCTCCATAATCCCTTTATAGGTACAGGAGTCCAATTTTTATTACAGTATACTACAATATGACATTTACAGTGCCTGGTTGACACATGTGGAATTAACTTGGCATTGTGACATTTGTACTGTAGATCAGCCTGGAAGTGGGAAATGTACTGCAGCAAAAATTTTTGTTCTAATTTTTTTTTTTTTTTTAAAAACGTTAAAATTCAGAGTGTCATTTATTATTCAACCCCTCAAACCACAAGAATTCTGTTTGGTCCCCCTAAAGTATTAAGAAGTAGTTCAGGCACCAAGAATAATGAGCTTCACATGTGTGGATTAATGATCTCTTTTACCAGCCTTTTCTGACTATTTAAGACCCTCCCCAAACTTGTGAACAGCACTCATACATGGTCAACATGGGAAAGACAAAGGAGCATTCCAAGGCCATCAGAGGCAAGATCGTGGAGGATCACAAGGCTGGCAAGGGGTACAAAACCCTTTCCAAGGAGTTGACCCTACCTGTCTCCACTGTTGGGAGCATCATCCGTAAGTGGAAGGCTTATGGAACTACTGTTAGCCTTCCACGGCCTGGACAGCCTTTGAAAGTTTCCTCCCGTGCCGAGGCCAGGCTTGTCCGAAGAGTCAAGGCTAACCCAAGGACAACAAGGAAGGAGCTCCGGGAAGATCTCATGGCAGTGGGGACATTGGTTTCAGTCAATACCATAAGTAACGTACTCCACCGCAATGGTCTCCGTTCCAGACGAGCCCGTAAGGTACCTTTACTTTCAAAGCGTCATGTCAAGGCTCGTCTACAGTTTGCTCATGATCACTTGGAGGACTCTGAGACAGACTGGTTCAAGATTCTATGGTCTGATGAGACCAAGATCGAGATCTTTGGTGCCAACCACACACGTGACGTTTGGAGACTGGATGGCACTGCATACGACCCCAAGAATACCATCCCTACAGTCAAGCATGGTGGTGGCAGCATCATGCTGTGGGGCTGTTTCTCAGCCAAGGGGCCTGGCCATCTGGTCCGCATCCATGGGAGGATGGATAGCACGGCCTACCTGGAGATTTTGGCCAAGAACCTCCGCTCCTCCATCAAGGATCTTAAGATGGGTCGTAATTTCATCTTCCAACAAGACAACGACCCAAAGCACACAGCCAAGAAAACCAAGGCCTGGTTCAAGAGGGAAAAAGTCAAGGTGTTGGAGTGGCCTAGTCAGCCTCCTGACCTTAACCCAATTGAAAACTTGTGGAAGGAGCTCAAGATTAAAGTCCACATGAGACACCCAAAGAACCTAGATAACTTGGAGAAGATCTGCATGGAGGAGTGGGCCAAGATAACTCCACAGACCTGTGCCGGCCTGATCAGGTCTTATAAAAGACGATTATTAGCTGTAATTGCAAACAAGGGTTATTCCACGAAATATTAAACATAGGGGTTGTATAATAATTGACCCACACTTTTATGTTTAAAATTTATTAAAATTCAACTGAGCAACATAACTTTTTTTTTTTTTTGTAAGATTTATGCTTCTGTTAATAAATCCTACTCTCGTTTGCAGTTTGAAGGCTCTAACTTATTTGCATCTTATCAAACCAGCTAAATCTGCAGGGGGTTGAATACTACTTGTAGGCACTGTATATATGTTATTGTCCTATAGAATCCCTTGATTAAGTATGTTTTTTTCTTATGATTTCCCAGTTAATTAGAATACTAGCTCCATAGCCGCAAATTTAGTTCCACTAAATCATATATCAAAAATCAATTACACATGAATACTGAAGCGACATAAAACAAATCACTGCTTACTGTACCTATGTAATCACACAGTAGTTATTTTGTAATTATAATGTAATCATGTACAGATGTTTCCATTTTGTAGAGTAAACAGATTATTTTCCAATTACAAGGCAGTTATACATAGAACCTTGTCAGCGCTGGGGAAAATATAAAACTGCATTATTCTCTAACTCAGTAGTAAAAATCCTGAATGTCTGGAGCTTACGAATTGCACATACTGTACATCTGCAAACAAAATTAATAAAAACTGTAATTGCAAATTAGCAAAATTTACAAACTGCAATAAACCAATCAAAGAAGACCAGTGAAAAAAGCTAAATACAACTAGTAAAACAAGTCATTTCTTCAAATTCAACACAGAATGCAACTTTAATCTCTTCCTGCCTCTGCCAATTTTAGTTTTTTACGCTTTCATTTTTCTCCTCTCTTTTTCTATTTTTCCATTTTTCCATCTATGTAGCTATATGATATATTATTTTTTTGTGGGACCAGTTGTAGTTTTGAATGATAACATTCATTTTTCCATAAAATGTTCTTTGCATAGGAAAATAAAAATTCCACATGCAGTAAAATAGATTCTGCTTTTGCTTTTTTTACTGTGTTCTTTGTGCTGTAAAAATTTCCTTGAAACGTAATAAATCACCAGATCAAAAAGATTACAGCGATACCAAACTTTTAAAGTTTTTTTAAGTAATGAAAAGAAATTTTGAAATTTCAGTTGGGAGAACTCTAAAAGGCTTCTTCAACACTGAAAATTTAAGTTTTTTTAATACCATTTTTGTGTTTATCGCTTTCTATTGCATATTTTGGGGCACATATGGCAACTCAAACATTATTTCTGATGTTTACTTTGTTTTTGATTTTTGGCTCTTACTATGCAGGTTAAATAATTTAATATTTTGATATATGGCACTTTTATGGACAAGGAGATACCAAATATATGTTTCATAATTTCTGTATTTTTAACTTGGGAAAAGTAGAATGATTCAAATATATCACCCTGTGATTGCATTGTGGGTGGAGGAAATGGTTGCCTGTACACATGTATTGGCAAGCAAGACATTTAAATACTGTCATCAGTGATTGACAGCAGCATCCAATTGGTTAAACAGCTGCGATTATACCAAGCTCGTCACTACTGTTACAGACGAATGTATAACATAACTCACATCTGCAGTTACAGTACCTGCTTTACCCACTTGCATATTTTATTTTATTTAAGTGGTTATAAAATTTCAAAAATTTGTGAAAAAAATTTGAGATCGCCTCGCCATTTTTAAGACCTCAAACTTTTTTATTTTTCCATCAATGGAATTCTGTGAGAGCTTTGTTTTTTTTTTAGTGTAGCGAGCTCATGTTTTTTAGGTTGGATACGATGCTTTCATAGCTTTTAATTGCATTTTATGGGGGAGCAGGTTTTAACAGTTGAAAGGGCTCCACTTAGTACCGATGATGCTTGTAGTGATGGGGTTAAATAATTCGGAGACTGCAGTAGTCATTAAAAGTGGCACTTTGTGTTGCATTTTGAAAAAACACGTGTTATATTAATTGTGTTGATGTAATTGAATTATTTTTGTTTCATTGGTTTATTGCAAACAATAGAAAGTTTGTAAATTTTGTTAAAAAAAAATACATTTGTTCAATGTAATTGATATTCTGTTGATTTTCCTTTTTGGGACTTTTCTGCTTTATTGTCCCCCATGTTTTTTTTTATAAATATTACTGATATGAACTATTACTAACACTTATCCCTGGGAAGTGTATTTCCTCTCTTCTACGTAAACTGATTCCAGTATTGGCGTCTGTCTCTTAGAGCAGATCTTGCTGTAATTACCTGATCAGTGGAGGAGGTCCCCACAACTCAGTCGAGGTTGAAGTGTGAGCTCTCGCGTTCCCAGCTTTAATTAGTTTTTCTCTTTCACAGCTATAAGTAATACTATATGTTCAATGTGGAGGTTGAAGTATTAGTTTTTCCTCTCTGTTGCCAGCTATAATTAATCCCATATGTTGAAACTCTACGGAAATTATTAGGGATTTTAATTTTTCTCTTTGACAATCTAATAAAAATAATTATTTTTTTTATCATACAGAATACTAAACCAAACAGTTTATATATATTCTCAGTATCTTTTTGGTTCATTAACCCGTAAAGGATTTAGAAATTTTGAGCTGAAAAGACAGCAGTATGTTTCATGTTTCTATAGCTGCATGAGGAAGTTTTTTTGTGAGACAAGTTGTATTTTAATAGCACCTCAATGGGATACATATGTTTTGTATAAAACTTTGATCAAAGTGAATCTGTTACCCTGAACTAGTATAATGTGTGGGGAGCTGAAGAGACAAGAATGTCATACTTTTATGTGAACTCACTTTCTCGCCCTCGCAGTATGCCTGCAAACGGTCTACACTCTGTATCCTCATGCTGTATCTAGGAGTCCTCCTACTGATTATCAGTGCTTAGGAGTCCTGAGGATGTATTATTACAGTGCAGAGCACAGGCCTTTTGTAAACTTACTGAAGTGGGTATAAAGCAGTTTCAGACTTATGAATTACAATGTTGGGATCTCTGAGAAAATAAAGGTGGATCAGCAGATCAGCAAAAAAAAAAGTAGGAAACCTAATCAAAGGTGCAATGAATCTATAGGTCCAACTTCAATCTAAAACGGTCTTTATTCAGAATAATGACACAAAATAGAAAGAAAAAATTAAAAAACACCTAAAAGTAAATAAACTTTTCATGGACATATATAAAATATAGAAAACTATCGGAGTCTAGTCCTCAAAGGAGCAACATGTTTTGGAGAAACCAGGTCCCCCCTTTCTCACTTTCTCAAGCCAATGTTTGTTAGTTGGAATCTCTTGTCTCTTCAGAGAGGAAGAGGACTAGAACTCTAGTGCCACCTATTGGAAGTAGCAATCCAAAAAGTCAATGTCAACCCTTTAACGAGCCTTGTCACATGACTCAGGATAAAAGCCAAAACCAGAATCTCAATTTGCAGACACTGTGTTTTGGGGTACTGTCCCTCGTCAGTGCAAAGTTTGAGATCTGGTTTGGGTGTGTGAGAGGCGTCTGACCGGGATCCAATAAGTATCGTTGTAATACTATTGTAGGAACTCGAGGATTCTGATAGCGTGGGGCAATGAACAATCAGAGACGGGTTTCTTTGAATGCAAAATAATGTATTTGTGAAACAGCAAAACCCCCAAAACAATATTCAAACAACCCGTAGTGACATGCAATGAGTCCATATATATATATACACAAGTCCAGTTATATGAATCCGGATATAAGTCCTTGAACCTCTATAGCGAGGGTGGTAAAGTTCTTACGACGAAGTCCTCACACAAATGTGACCACAAGGTAAGTCTGATGCACAAGTTACGTGGCTGGATTTACACACTGCTGGTGTGTGAAGAGTCAGATCCAGGTATGCAGAAAACACAGGGAGGTCCAGGAACAAGTTAATCTCAGTTGTGGCTAAATTCAATGAAGTCCAACAACAAGTTCATAAGTCAGTAAGGTTCCAGTAATAGTTCCAACAGCTCTCACCAAAGGTAATGCACAAAGGGTTAAACAGCAACAGTTCAGAAACGCAGTTCTTATCAGATGGAGTGAAACAAAGGTTAATTTCCCAAGTCAACAGTTTAGTGACAACACAGTCTGTGCAACTTACATATGCAGGGAAAGTCCAGAGCCATGGGTAGAAACTGCTGTGGCAGAGAAACACCTGAAGATAACCTGATTATGCACTTCCCTGGTAAACACACAACGATCTGTGAGGAACAAGCAGCTGGGTTGCAGGGAAACAGAAGCAGAATATTCCAGCAGTGAAGCCAGCACCTGAGCCGGGTTTTAAACAAACGAACAGGAAGTAGGGCACAGAAAACAGCAAACTCCATCTTAACAAAGGGCAAAATCATTGACAAAGTTACCTAGAAAACCCGGAATACTGACATTACTCCCCCCCTAAAGACGGCCTCCGGACGGTCCTGGACCAGGCCTGTCCGGGTATCTCCGATGAAACTGAGCAATCTTCAGAGGCGCATTGATGTTACTTACTGGTTCCCAAGAATCATCTTCAGGAGAGTAACCTTGCCATCTAACTAGATACTGAAGCCGGTTTCTATGAAGTCTCGAATTAACAATCTCCTGTACCACGAATTGTTCTTCGCCATCAACCAACACTGGTGGAGGGGGAGGTACGATACGTCCCTGAAATGTGTTAGGAGAGACTGGTTTTAATAAGGAAACATGAAATACTGGGTGTACCTTTAAAGTCCGTGGTAGCTTCAACCGACAGGCAACAGAGCTCACAATCCCCGTGATCTTGAATGGACCGATGAATTTCTGTCCCAGTTTCTGCGAAGGAACACCCAATTTTAGATTCTTGGTGGACAACCAAACTGAGTCTCCTACCTTATACATAGGTGCTGGTTTCCGGAATCTATCGGCCGACTTTTTGTAACGCTCCTGTGCTGTGGTCAGGGAGTCCTTCAAAACTTCAAGATTACGTTGCAACGCCGTCACTCTGTCTTCAACCGCTGGTACCGAAATCGTAACCGGAGACCTAGGCAAAATATTTGGATGATAACCCAGGTTGGCAAAAAAAGGCGTTACCTTCGTGGAACTGCTTTGGGAGTTGTTGTACGAAAATTCCGCTAGAGGAAGTAGCTTCAGCCAATCGTCCTGCAAATGACTGACGTAACAGCGTAGATATTGCTCCAAGGTTTGATTTGTCCGTTCGGTCTGCCCGTTGGTCTGAGGATGGTATGCAGAAGACAAGCAAACATTAATGTGGAGCGCAGAACAAAATCCTTTCCAAAATCTAGAGGTAAATTGTATTCCCCGGTCAGAAATGATGTCATCTGGTACCCCATGCAGCCGGAAAATGTTCTGGATAACTAGATCTACTGTCTCTGTAGCTGAGGGAAGACCAGCGCACGGAATGAAATGAGCAGCTTTCGTTAAACGATCTACTACCACCAAAATAGTATTTTTACCACCAGAGGTGGGTAACTCCACAATAAAGTCCATCGAAATAGACCCCCAAGGGCGAGACGGTACAGGTAGCGGTTTAAGAAGACCAGTAGGTGAAACACGAGGAACCTTGTACCGGGCACAAACTTCACAAGAGCGGACATAGTCATTCACATCCTTCAAGCAGGTAGGCCACCAAAAAAAACGAGTTAACAATTCCTGCGTCTTCTGTACCCCCCTATGACCAGCCAATTTAGAGTCGTGGACCAATCTGAGAACTCGAAGTCTTACAGCCTCTGGGACATAAATACATCGATCTCTAAGCCACACACCATTCCGAAGGACAAGATTCACATTGTCAGGTGGAGCTGCAAGAAATACGTCACCGTCATAGGCCAGCTTGATCTCCTGCCACAAGTCCCGGTTCCGGAGCACTCCAACGAAATTGGCCTCCGACAAGATGGTCTTCGACGGGGTCCCAGGCACGGAATCCACGGTATGGATTCGGGATAATGCGTCAGCTTTCCCATTACGTGAACCTGGGCGGTACGAAATAATAAAATTAAACTGGTTCAAGAACAAACTCCACCTAGCCTGTCGAGGAGAAAGACACCTGGCAGACTTAAGGAATTCCAAATTGCGATGATCCGTGAGTACTACTACCTGCTGAGTTGCCCCCTGCAAATGGTGTCTCCATTCCTTAAAGGCAGAAATAATTGCCAAAAGTTCCTTATCTGCCACATCATAGTTCAGTTCTGCAGAAGATAACCTACGAGAGAAGAAGGCACACGGGTGCAGCAAACCTTTGTCTCCGGTACGTTGTGAGAGGATAGCTCCCAATGCACAGTCAGACGCGTCCACCTCCACAATAAAAGGCTGTGCAGGATCCGGATGCATCAATATTGGAGCTGTGGTAAAACAACCCTTCAGGCGATCAAAGGCTTCCTGAGCTTGCGAAGACCATTCAAACTTCTTCCCCTTCTTGGTGAGGAGAGTGATGGGACGGACAATTTCTGAAAAATTTCGGATAAACCGTCTATAAAAGTTAGCAAAGCCAATGAATCGTTGTACCTCCTTAATGTTTCCTGGTACCGGCCAGTCCAAGATTGCCTGGATCTTGCTGGACTCCATATTCAATCCCTGAGGCGAGATAACATAGCCCAAAAATTGAATTTCAGAACAATGGAACTCACACTTTTCGAGTTTGATGTACAAATGATTATCTCTCAAACGTCTAAGTACGGTCTTGACATGTTCCTGATGTTCCTGTAAGGAGTCAGAAAGATTAAGATGTCATCAAGGTAAATTACCACATATTGGTCCAATAAATCCCTGAAAATGTCGTTGGCTAGATGTTGAAAAGCAGCAGGAGCGTTACAGAGTCCGAATGGCATCACCAAATATTCAAAATGTCCATACCGGCATCTAAAAGCTGTCTTCCATTCGTCTCCGGGCCGTATACGGAGTAAATTATATGCCCCACGAAGATCTAATTTGGTAAATACTTTGGCCTGGCGAACTCTTTCCAACAATTCTGGAATTAGGGGCAACGGGTACCTGTTACGAATGGTTACCTTATTTAACTCCCGGTAGTCAATGCAAGGTCTTAGAGTACCATCCTTCTTCTTTACAAAGAATATTGGAGCTCCCGCTGGTGAAGAAGATGGTCGGATAAACCCCTTGGCTAAATTCTCATCTATATACTCTCGTAAAGATTTTAATTCCGGAGCCGCCAACGGGTAAACATGGCCGAAAGGAATCGCTGCTCCAGGAAGCAATTCTATGGGGCAGTCATACGGCCTATGTGGGGGAAGTTGATCTGCCTTCCTTTTATCACAAATGTCTGAGAATTCCTGATAAATCAGAGGGAGAGTAGGTACCTGTATCACCTCTTCCAAGTTCTGGGTAACTGGAGCCGCTACAGTTGGACTGATGGTAGAACTGCACTTCGGGAGAAAGGTTATCTCCTTGGTTTCCCAATTGATGATTGGATTTTGTGACCGTAACCAGGGAATTCCTAAAATTACAGGAAAATGAGGAGAAGATATTAACATGAATGAAAGTGTTTCTTGATGGTCTGGTTCCATCTTACACTCCAGAGGCACTGTCTCCCGATCTACTGGTCCAGAAACTAATGGGGAACCATCCACCGTTTCCATAGTGATTGGTGAAGCTCTTAGTTGTGTCTTTATACCATGTTTCTCTGCAAAAGAAGAATCCATGAAATTCCCACCTGCTCCAGAGTCTATCATGGCAGAACTTGATATCCACTGTTCCTCCCACTGAATCTGTATAGGAAGAGAACAATGTGAATATTTCTCCCCGTGATCTTTAGGGGAAGTCGGCATCAGTATTGGGGGAAAAACCGCATCTAGATGTAGACTGGTTTCTGAAACTTCAGACTCAGCGTCTGTGTTATCATAATCTCCTACTACCGCCAACACCTTGTTGGGTCGCCTAGGACATTTAGGACAATTGATAAGGAAATGGTCCGATTGACCACAATAGAAACATAAGCGCTCACGGAAACGGTGTTCGCGGCGTTCATTATTCTCACGTCTCTGCAGTGAGTCCACCTGCATAGGCACCTCCTCAGCCTCTCGCGGGTTTTTGCCTGTGGTTTCCCTGGACGGAAGAGAGTAATTAGTAATGCGATTTACAGCGGCCCATTTTTCTTGTCTGCGTTCAGTTAAACGGGTATCAATACGTACACAGTGCTGTATAAACAATTCAAACTCCTGTGGAGACTCTGAACGAGCTAGCTCATCCTTGATTACATTTGACAAACCTTTTCTAAAGATTGGTAACAAAGCATTGTTTTCCCACTGGGTGTCCACCACTAACCTTTTAAATTCAGTAACATATTCTATGACTGACCGTTTCCCCTGGCGTAAGGAAAGCAAGGCAGATTCAGCGGTAGCACGGCGGTTGGGATCGTCGAACATTTGCGCCATGGCTGCCAGAAAATTATCCAAATTATTTAGACGGGTATCATGACTTTCAACCATAGGATTTGCCCAAGCCAGTGCACGTGATGTCAACAACATAATAATACATAGAACCTTAGATCTATCAGACCGGTAGTAAGAGGCATGTACATCAAAAAATAATATACATTGATTAACAAACCCACGGAATTGACTTCGGTCACCATTAAAACGGAATGGAGGCAATTTGGGCATACTGGTGGATGAGGTAGGCTCAGTAGGTAAGGCCTCCAGGACTCCTAACCTAGAACGTAGATCTTGGAGAGCCTGACCAAACCCTGTGCATTGTGGTTAACCCGAGACTCCAAGTCTCTAATTTGATTGAGTGCAGCTGACACCTCCTGCTGCAAGGAGTTAACTATGGTGAACAGTTTGTCTGCCCGTGTCTCCGTCATTGCCCCAGCAGAATCCTCTTTTTTAGGCTGGAATATCCTGTAATACTATTGTAGGAACTCGAGGATTCTGATAGCGTGGGGCAATGAACAATCAGAGACGGGTTTCTTTGAATGCAAAATAATGTATTTGTGAAACAGCAAAACCCCAAAACAATATTCAAACAACCCGTAGTGACATGCAATGAGTCCATATATATATATACACAAGTCCAGTTATATGAATCCGGATATAAGTCCTTGAACCTCTATAGCGAGGGTGGTAAAGTTCTTACGACGAAGTCCTCACACAAATGTGACCACAAGGTAAGTCTGATGCACAAGTTACGTGGCTGGATTTACACACTGCTGGTGTGTGAAGAGTCAGATCCAGGTATGCAGAAAACACAGGGAGGTCCAGGAACAAGTTAATCTCAGTTGTGGCTAAATTCAATGAAGTCCAACAACAAGTTCATAAGTCAGTAAGGTTCCAGTAATAGTTCCAACAGCTCTCACCAAAGGTAATGCACAAAGGGTTAAACAGCAACAGTTCAGAAACGCAGTTCTTATCAGATGGAGTGAAACAAAGGTTAATTTCCCAAGTCAACAGTTTAGTGACAACACAGTCTGTGCAACTTACATATGCAGGGAAAGTCCAGAGCCATGGGTAGAAACTGCTGTGGCAGAGAAACACCTGAAGATAACCTGATTATGCACTTCCCTGGTAAACACACAACGATCTGTGAGGAACAAGCAGCTGGGTTGCAGGGAAACAGAAGCAGAATATTCCAGCAGTGAAGCCAGCACCTGAGCCGGGTTTTAAACAAACGAACAGGAAGTAGGGCACAGAAAACAGCAAACTCCATCTTAACAAAGGGCAAAATCATTGACAAAGTTACCTAGAAAACCCGGAATACTGACATTCGTTTGTCTTTGCGGAGAGTGACATGTTAAGCATGCCGAGATGAGGAGACTAAAGCCACAATGCTCCTCTGGGAAATATGTAAATTGTCTCTTCAGAGAGGAAGAGGACTAGAACTCTAGTGCCACCTATTGGAAGTAGCAATACTAAAAGTCAATGTCAACCCTTTAACAAGCCTTGTCACATGACTCAGGATAAAAGCCAAAACAAGAATCTCAATTTGCAGACACTGTGTTTTGGGGTACTGCCCCTCGTCAGTGCAAATTGTGATATCTGGTTTGGCTGTATGAGAGGCATCTGACCAGGATCCAAGAAAAATTATTACAGAACCCGACAGGATATGAGACATGGTTTACAAACCAGGGGAGGAGTCCCGAGGAGATAATTTGCATATTCCCAGTGCCTTCTGGGATAAGTGAAGAGTCTCCGCGAGCTCAAGGAACACTGGATTTTGGCTGTTGCAGCTGAAAGGAGGACATCAGTAAACCAGGGGAGGCGTCCCGAGGAGATAATTTGCATATTCCCAGTGCCTTCTGGGATAGGTGAAGAGTCTCCGCGAGCTCAAGGAACACTGGATTTTGGCTGTTGCAGCTGAAAGGAGGACATCAGTAAACCAGGGGAGGAGTCCCGAGGAGATAATTTGCATATTCCCAGTGCCTTCTGGGATAAGTGAAGAGTCTCCGCGAGCTCAAGGAACACTGGATTTTGGCTGTTGCAGCTGAAAGGAGGACATCAGTAAACCAGTGGAGGAGTCCCGAGGAGATAATTTGCATATTCCCAGTGCCTTCTGGGATAAGTGAAGAGTCTCCGCGAGCTCAAGGAACACTGGATTTTGGCTGTTGCAGCTGAAAGGAGGACATCAGTAAACCGCGCGCCGCTAGTTTTGGCTTATATTTCACCGCTTGATTATCTCTTGAACAATAAGAACATGGAAGAGGCTAGGAGCCATGTGGTGAGCTGCATTTCTTGCTACATGTTCATAGACTTACCAGTGGAAAAGCCAAACTTCTCATGCCAGAAATGCAAGCTTGTGTCCCTGTTGGAGGAAAAGTTGCAAAATCTGGAAGAGAGGTTATCTACATTGAAGAACATTAAGGAAGGTGAAGAGTTCTTAGACAGAGCAGAATTATCTCTTCATGGTACAGAAAGAGAAGAAATTCGAAGTGCAACTGAAGAAACAGAGGAATGGAAGCATGTGACCCAGAGAAGCAGGAGGATCAGGAGGCAGTCAGCACCAATTCTGCTCAGGAACCAATACCAGGCTCTTACACAGGAGAACGATGAAGAAATACATCAGGATAAGACTTTGCCCACAAACAACCTTGTACGCCCTCAGAGTCCTCCTGAATGGAGAAAGAAAACTGTTGTGAAGAAGAAACGGAGAGTTGTTGTCATGGGCGATTCCCTGTTGAGAGGAACAGAGGCCGCTATCTGCAGACCGGATATAACCTCAAGAGAAATGTGCTGTCTTCCAGGTGCAAAAATTAAAGATGTGTCTGACAGGATATCAGGACTCTTCAGACCTAAAGATGACTACCCATTCCTGCTAATACATGTGGGGACAAATGACACCGCTAGAAACGACCTGGAAACCATCTGCAGTGACTTTGAAAACTTAGGTAAGAAAGTGAAAGAACTGGGAGCGCAGGTGGTCTTCTCTTCCATCCTCCCAGTGGATGGCCATGGAACAAGGAGGTGGAATAAGATTCTGCAGGTGAACAACTGGCTACGTCGATGGTGCCGTCAGCAAGGATTTGGATTTCTGTATCACGGAGTGAATTACCTATACGATGGACTACTTGCTAGAGATGGGGTGCACCTTACGAAGACTGGAAAACATGTATTTGGAAGTCGCCTTGCTACACTCATCAGGAGAGCTTTAAACTAGAACAATGTGGGAAGGGAAGCAAAACGCCAGCAAAAGCCATACACTTGACAAATACTATTGAGATTTCTGCTATTAGAAGTGAAGGGGAAGAACAAAGACAAAAAATTTACATAATAAAAATATTGAAGGAAGAGAAACCAATCACAAACTAAAGTGTTTCTATACGAATGCACAAAGCATGGGCAACAAACAAGGAGAACTGGAGCTACTAACGCAGGAGAAGAAATATGATGTCATTGGAATCACTGAGACTTGGTGGGACGATACACATGATTGGAATACAAGGCTAGAAGGATACAACTTATTTGCAAGAAACAGACTTGATAAACGAGGAGGAGGTGTTGCATTGTATGTTAGAAAAGTGTATATCTGCACAGAGATTGACGCTTCAGAGACTGGGCGTTCTGTGGAAACTGTTTGGGTAAGAATACAAGGACAGAACAATGGAAAGGACACCATTGTAGGCATTTACTACAGGCCGCCTGTGCAAGCTGAAGATATGGATGAACTCTTTATGCATCAAATGGCCAAGTTCTCCAAAAAATATGACATAGTGGTCATGGGAGATTTCAACTATCCAGACATTTGTTGGGAATCTCTCTCAGGCAAAACTAACAGGTCCAGGAAATTCTTATCCTCTCTTGCTGGCAACTTTATCTTCCAAAAGGTAATGGAGAAAACAAGGGGATCTGCTACCTTGGATCTAATCCTCATAAACAGGGAGGAAATGGTGGAGGAGGTAAGAGTGGCTGGGACTCTAGGAGGTAGTGACCATGCTATTTTAGAATTTTGGATAACAAGAGGAGGAAGACCTGTGAAGACTCAGACGTCAAGGTTAGATTTCAGAAAGGCAGATTTTAAGGAACTCAGAAAGAGAATTGGAGGGATCCAATGGCTGGATATCCTTAAGGACAAAAATGTCCAGGAAGGATGGAAAATCTTGAAAAATGAGATTCTCAAAGCACAATCGTTAACAATTCCGAAAAGAGGGAAGAATGGGAAGCATTTAAGGAAACCAGGATGGATGAACATAGAACTTAAACACATGCTAAAAAGGAAGAAAGAAATGTTTATCAAATGGAAAGAGGGAGGCATATCTAAAGAAGAATATAATGCCGTCTGCAGAACCTGCAGGGCACAAATCAGATTATTTAAAGCTGACAATGAATTAAGGCTTGCAAGTGACGTCAAAAGCAACAAAAAAGGATTTTGGGGATACGTCAAAAGTAAAAGAAAAGTCAAAGATGCTATAGGATTTTTACAGGATGAAAATGATGAAATGGTAAGTCAGGATGTTGAGAAGGCTGAACTTTTAAATTCCTATTTTGCATCTGTTTTCTCTCAGAAAGGAAATGTAACATCAACTGATCTTCACTGTCCTATTAAAGGAATAGAAGAATCCAGGATATCTATAAACAGAAAGACAGTGAGGAAACACTTAGCTAACATAAATGAATTCAAGTCTCCAGGTCCAGATGAATTACACCCCAGGGTACTGAAGGAGATAGCAGAAGAAATTCTTGAACCACTGTCCATAATCTTTGAAAATTCTTGGAGAACAGGAGAAGTCCCAGAAGACTGGAGAAGAGCAAATGTTGTTCCTATCTTCAAAAAGGGGAAGAAGGTGGACCCAGGGAACTACAGGCCGGTGAGTCTGACTTCTATACCAGGAAAGATCTTTGAACAAATTATTAAAGAACATGTATGCAAGTACCTGGATAAGAATGAAGTGATTAAACAGAGTCAGCATGGGTTTGTAACTAATAAGTCATGTCAGACTAACTTAATTTCCTTCTATGACAGAATCACTGACTGGATGGATCAGGGAAATGCTGTAGATATAGTATATCTTGACTTCAGCAAAGCATTTGACAAAGTATCTCACACAATCCTTATTGAAAAAATGACTAAGTATGGAATGGACAAGGCAACTGTTAGGTGGATTCATAACTGGCTTAGTGATCGGACCCAAAGAGTGGTTGTAAATGGCTGCACATCCAGTTGGAAGAATGTCTCAAGTGGGGTACCACAAGGCTCTGTTTTGGGCCCTGTATTGTTCAACATCTTTATCAATGATTTAGATGAAGGAATTGAGGGCAAACTGATCAAATTTGCTGATGACACAAAGCTAGGAGGG
The DNA here is from genome assembly GCA_033576555.1 of Oophaga sylvatica. Lineage (NCBI taxonomy): Eukaryota > Metazoa > Chordata > Amphibia > Anura > Dendrobatidae > Oophaga > Oophaga sylvatica. The sequence continues at coordinate 46,396,107 of JARQOD010000007.1, forward strand.
GTAGCTAATACTAGAGAAGAGAGAGAGAGGATTCAAAAAGATATACATAAACTGGAGCAGTGGGCAGCAACTAACAGAATGGATTTTAACAGGGAAAAATGCAAAGTACTACATCTGGGCAATAAAAATGAAAAAAGCATATACAAAATGGGAGGAATAGGGCTAAGTAACAGCACATGTGAAAAAGACTTGGGTATACTAATTGATCACAGACTTAACATGAGTCAACAGTGTGATGCAGCAGCAAAAAAGGCAAATGCAATTCTAGGATGTATCAACAGAAGCATACAGTCTAGATCACGTGAGGTCATTATTGCCCTCTACTCCTCTTTGGTCAGACCTCATCTGGAATACTGTGTCCAGTTTTGGGCACCACATTTTAAAAAAGACATCAACAAACTGGAGCAAGTTCAGAGAAGAGCCACCAGAATGGTGACCGGTCTGCAAACCATGTCCTATGAGGAACGGTTGCAGGATTTGGGAATGTTTAGCTTGCTAAAAAGAAGACTGAGAGGAGACTTAATAGCTGTCTACAAATATCTCAAGGGCTGTCACATTGTAGAAGGATCATCTTTATTCTCATTTGCACAAGGAAAGACTAGAAGCAATGGGATGAAACTGAATGGGAGGAGACACAGATTAGATATTAGTAAAAACTTTGTGACAGTTAGGGTGATCAATAAGTGGAACAGGCTGCCACAAGAGGTGGTGAGTTCTCCTTCAATGGAAGTCTTCAAACAGAGGCTGGATAGACATCTGTCTGGGATGATTTAGAGAATCCTGCTTTGAGCAGGGGGTTGGACCAGAAGGCCCAGGAGGTCCCTTCCAACTCTACCATTCTATGATTCTATGATTCTATGATATCCATAAAATTTATATATTTCCCTCACTAATAATGTTAGTAGTGTATGTGTGTAAAATTTTGGAGCTGTAGGTGTTAAATTAAAGGATTAATTCGCGGAAAAAACTTGTGTGGGCTCCCGCGCAATTTTCTCTGCCAGAGAGGGCAAGCCACTGACTGAAGGTAGAAATTAATAGCATTTGTAAGATGCGCCAATTCTGTCACTTACCCTCTCTATTTCCATTGCCCTGTAGTGGGTGGCATATGGGGTAATAAGGGGTTAATGTCACCTTGCTATTTTAAGGTGACATTAAGCCTGATTAATAATGAAAAGGTGTCAATTAGACACCTCTCCATTATTAATCCACTAGTCTGAAAGGGTTAAAAAACACACACACATTAAGAATAAAGAGTTTTAATGAAATAAGTAAACACACATTTTTTCCATCTTTATTTAACTCCTAATCCATTGGAAGCCATCGTTCTCCTGTAAAAAATCCAAAATAAAAAAGCAACAATATACTCATACCTGTCCGCCGTACAGTCAAGTCCCACGCTGCAATCCATCTGAAGGGGTTAAATTGTTTACAACCGGGAGCGGCGTTAATGCGACCGGCCTGGCTGTAAACCACGGAGGAATGAAGGAAAAACTGCCTGTGCAGCCTTCCCGTCTGACCGGAGATGAACTGATTTGCATGGGAAAGTTTCTGAACATTTTCCCACACTGTCAGTTCACCGCGGGTCAGGCGGGGAGTCTGCGCAGCCTCAGTGACTACCGCTGAAGTGGCAGAATTGGCGCATCTTACAGATTTGCCTTTTCTGGGGTTGCTGGGGGCAGATTTTTTTAGCCAGGGGGGCCTAAAAACAATGGTCCCTCTCTAGGCTATTAATTTCTGCCCTCAGTCACTGGCTTGCCCTCTCTGGTGGAGAAAATTGCGCAGGAGCCCACGCAAGTTTTTTCCGTGAATTAATCCTTTAATTTAACACCTACAGCTCCAAAATTTTACACACACACACACACACACACACACACTGCTTACATTATTAGTGAGGGACATATATAAATCTAACGGATATGCAATGGTTTACTGTATGTAAACCATGTCTCATTTCCTGTCGGGTTCTGTAATGATTTGACAGATGCCGGCAATTGAATTTTCACCTATTCTTCTGTCTATATCTCTATGAAATATAAATATATATATGTGTGTCAATGGAATATATATATATATATATGTAGATGTATAGATAACCTGGCCTCCCACTTTATAGAAAAAATAGATAATATCCGTCAGGAAATCTGCTCTCAACCACCAAGTGCTGTGACTCCCATCCCTCCCTGGATTTCCCCTGGCTCACTTTCCACATTTGATCCCATCACAGAAGAAGAAGTCTCTAGCCTCCTCTCGTCCGACTACATGCACTATCGACTAGAGTTGAGCGATACTTTCCGATATGCTAAAGTATCGGAATCGGAATGGTATCGCCGATATCACTAAAATATCGGCGATACCCGATACCGATACCGGAAGTCCCATGTAAGTCTATGGGAACAAAATATCGCAACTAAAAAAACCCCATTCTTTCCTTGTAAACACTAAATATACACACATAGAATACATATATATATATATACATGTCATTGTGACATATATATATACATATATGTATAGTTTATACACTTCTACATAGTAAAATATCCTTTGATTCAATTGCCGGGTAAAGCCGGCTTCAGTGAAAAGACAGAAGCACCCGACATGAAATGACACTTGGTGTACATAGGGTTATAAACATTTCTTTTCATGTCCTTTGCTATCTAATTTGCACAAACAATTAAATCAGACTATGTGTGCAAAATTTCACACCTGTAGGGGTTAATTAAAGGTGTAAATTCGTTGTAAAAAAACAGACTTTTTTGCTATGAATTTACACCTTTAATTAACCCCTAGAGGTGTGAAATTTTGCACACATAGTCTGATTTAATTGTTTGTGCAAATTAGATAGCAAAGGACATGAAAAGACATGGTTAACCCTATGTACACCAAGTGTCATTTCATGTCGGGTCACCCGACATGAAATGACACTTGGTGTACATAGGGTTAAACATTTCTTTTCATGTCCTTTGCTATCTAATTTGCACAAACAATTAAATCAGACTATGTGTGCAAAATTTCACACCTCTAGGGGTTAATTAAAGGTGTAAATTCGTTGTAAAAAAAACGGACTTTTTTGCTACGAATTTACACCTTTAATTAACCCCTAGAGGTGTGAAATTTTGCACACATAGTCTGATTTAATTGTTTGTGCAAATTAGATAGCAAAGGACATGAAAAGAAATGTTTAACCCTATGTACACCAAGTGTCATTTCATGTCGGGTTCTGCATTTTCACAAAAGCCGGCAATTGAATTAGCGGCTATTATACTATGTAGAAGTGTATGAACTACAAATATAAATATATATATATATGTGTCACAAATTCAATGACATGTATATATATATATATGAGGTGTAAAATTGCTGAAAAAAAATGCGTGGGCTCCCGCCCTATTTTCGCAACCAGACAGACAAAGCCAGTGAGTGGGGGCAGATAATAATAGCCCAGAGAGGGACCATTATTTTTGCCCCCCCCGGCTACTAACATCTGCCCCCAGACACCCCAGGAAAGACAAATCTATAATTAGATTCGCCCTTTCTGGCACTTTGCCCGTCTATTCCCATTGCCCTGTAGCGGTGGCGAATGGGTTAATATGGGGTTAAAGCCACCTTGCTATTGAAAGGTGACCTTAAGCCAGGTTAATAATTGAGAGCTGTCAATTAGACAACTATCAATTATTAATCCTATTGCATGAAATAAAAATAAAACACACACACTTTAATTAAAAATCATTTTAATGAAATAAAGACACATGTTTTTGACCATCTTTTATTTTACTGCAAAAACCATTTCCTGTAATAAAAATAAAATAAAAAAGCAAAATTATTCTTACCTATCCCATGCACAGTCAGGTCCCACGGTGGTAATCCTTCAGAAAGGGTTAATGTTTACTGCAGGGACCGCAGCTAATGCTGCAGCCTCACAGTAAACCCCAAATGAATGAGTTCCTCTCCTGCCTGACAGGAGAGTAAAGGCTGGGTGTCACATAACGATACACCAGCGATCCCGACAACGATATGCACTTGTCAGGATCGCTGGTGTATCGCTACATGATCGCTACTGAGCTGCCAAACAGGCAGCTCAGGCAGCGATCTGGGACAGCGACACTGCGGGTAACATCGCTTAAGGGCCCGTCTCACATAGCGATATCGCTACCGAGATCGCTGCTGAGTCACTAGTTTTGTGACGCAGCAGCGAGCTCACCAGCGATATCGCTGTGTGTGACATTCAGCGACGATCAGCCCTCCTGCCGGGTATCGCTGATCGTCGCAGAAATGTCAGGACCTTTTTTTGATCGCTGGTTTCCCTCTGACAGGCACGCATCGCTGCGTGTGACAGGCGGGAAACCAGCGATCAAAGGTCCTGACATTTCAGCGACGATCAGCGATACCCGGCAGGGGGGCTGATCGTCGCTGAATGTCACACACAGCGATATCGCTGGTGAGCTCGCTGCTGCGTCACAAAACTAGTGACTCAGCAGCGATCTCGGTAGCGATATCGCTATGTGAGACGGGCCCTTAAGTGGAAAGCTTAATTGATTGCTTTCCACTTTCACTTCAGGTCAGCCAGGGACACAATCAGTGACGTCAGAGGGAACTGATTAACAAAAATAGGGGTTCCCTTCGAAAAAAAAATGGCGTGGGGTCCCCCCTATTTTTGTTAACCAGCCAGATGAAGCAGACCGCTGAGGCCTGGATTTTCAGGCTGTTAAGGAGCCAAGATCCATGGACCTTGCCAGCCTGATAATACCAGGCCACAGCAGTCTGCATATCTTGGCTGATTAACAAAAATAGGGGATCCCCTCGAAAAAAATTGGCGTGGGGTCCCCCTATTTTTGTTAACCAGCCAGATGAAGCAGACCGCTGAGGCCTGGATTTTCAGGCTGTTAAGGAGCCAAGATCCATGGACCTTGCCAGCCTGATAATACCAGGCCACAGCAGTCTGCATATCTTGGCTGATTAACAAAAATAGGGGATCCCCTCGAAAAAAATTGGCGTGGGGTCCCCCCTATTTTTGTTAACCAGCCAGATGAAGCAGACCGCTGAGGCCTGGATTTTCAGGCTGTTAAGGAGCCAAGATCCATGGACCTTGCCAGCCTGATAATACCAGGCCACAGCAGTCTGCATATCTTGGCTGATTAACAAAAATAGGGGATCCCCTTGAAAAAAATTGGCGTGGGGTCCCCCCTATTTTTGTTAACCAGCCAGATGAAGCAGACCGCTGAGGCCTGGATTTTCAGGCTGGTAAGGATCCAATATCCATGGACCTTGCAAGCCTGATAATACCAGGCCACAGCAGTCTGCTTAGCTTGGCTGATTAACAAAAATAGGGGATCCCCTCGAAAAAAAAACGGCGTGGGGATCCCCCCTATTTTTGTTAACCAGCCAAGTAAAATGCAGACTGCTGCGGCCTGGTATTAAAAGACTGTCAAGGCCCATGGATTTTGGCCCTCAACAGCCTGATAATACCAGGCTACAGCAGCCCCACATTTGGCGCATCAAAAGATGTGCCAATTGTGGCACTTTACCCAGCTCTTCCCACTGCCCTGTAGCGGTGGCAAGCGGGGTAATAAGGGGTTATTGTCACCGTTGATTGCACGGTGACAATAAGCCCGGTTAATAATGGAGAGGTGTCAATAAGACACCGATCCATTATTAATCCCAAAGTTATTAAATGTTTAAAAAAAAGACAAAGCAAGAAAAAAGTCTTTTAATGAAATAAAAGAGACAACACAGTTTTCATTTCTTTTATTACTCTCTCATTCCTGCGACGCCATCGATCTCCTGTAAAAAAGAAAAAAAACAAACCAACAGTATACCACCTGTCCGACGCAGTCCATAGTAACGATTGTCCCACGATGATCCAACTCTGCTACATCGCAATGACAGGCAGAGCCTGTCATTGCAACGCAGCACAGCTGATTACCTGCTTCCCCGGCGGTGACGTCATCGGACTGACTGCTTTACGGCCGGGATTACCCAGCAGTCACTGCAGTTATCGCGAGAAACTGCATGTGACCGCCGGGGAGAAGAGGATGGCGGCCATGAAGCAGTCCAGGACGTGACCGCCGGAGATCTTCTGCCAGGTAAGTGCCGCTGACTCCTGACAGACCCGACCGACGGACACTGACAGTGACAGTGACATCCCGATTCCGGTATCCGATAAGACGAAAATATCGGAACTCGGAATCGGAATTCCGATACAGCTAATATCGGCCGATACCCGATATTTGCAGTATCGGAATGCTCAACACTACTATCGACCCCATGCCCTCACATCTCCTCCAATCTTTCTCTCCAGTTGTCACAACTCACCTAACTACAATCTTTAATCTCTCCCTCTCCTCTGGCATTTTCCCATCCTCCTTCAAACACTCCATCATTACTCCATTACTAAAGAAACCCGCTCTCGACCCTTTCTGCACAAACAACTACAGACCAGTCTCCAATCTCCCCTTCATCTCTAAACTCTTGGAGCGACTAGTCTACTCCCGTCTTACCCGTTACCTCTCCACTCACTCCCTCCTAGACCCTTCACAGTCCGGCTTCCGCCCCCTACATTCGACTGAAACTGCACTCATTAAAGTGACCAATGACCTTCTGACAGCAAAACGTAATGGTGACCACTCTCTGCTCATTCTTCTCGACCTTTCTGCAGCTTTTGACACGGTTGACCACCGTCTACTACTCTCTAGGCTCCAGTCACTAGGCATTAAGGACACTGCTCTCTCCTGGTTCTCTTCCTATCTTTCTGACCGCTCCTTTAGTGTTTTGTTCTCTGGCTCCATGTCATCTCCTCTTCCTCTCGCTGTCAGGGTACCTCAGGGCTCAGTCCTTGGCCCCCTTCTCTTCTCTCTCTACACGGCCCCAATTGGACAGACCATCAACAGATTTGGCTTTCAGTACCATCTTTATGCTGATGACACACAACTATACACGTCATCCCCCAACATTACCCATGCTGTACTACAGAACGCCACTGACTGTCTGTCCGCAGTCTCCAACATCATGTCCGCTCTCTATTTGAAACTCAACCTCTCCAAAACTAAACTTCTTCTGCTCCCGCCATCTACTAACCTCCCTAAATCTGACATTTCCCTCTCCATGAGTGGCACCATAATAACACACCGGCTCGCTGTCTGGGTGTTATGTTTGACACCAATCTCTCCTTCACCTCCCATATACAATCTCTTGCCCGCTCTTGCCGCCTACACCTAAAGAACATCTCTAGAATCCGCCCTTTTCTCACCATGGAAACAACAAAAACCCTCACTGTCGCCCTGATCCACTCCCGCCTGGACTACTGCAACGCTCTATTACTTGGCCTCCCCATTACTCGACTATCCCCTCTCCAGTCCATCCTTAACGCAGCAGCCAGGGTCATTCATCTGGCTAATTGGTACTCGGACGCGTCAGGGTACATACTCACTGGCGACGAAAATGTCCGACGCTCAGCGCATGTAAAATCCCAGCTCTGGCGCCGGCACTGTATTTCTATGCAGCCGCGCACTCCACTCCCGAGTGCGGCGCTAGAGCTGGGATTTTACATGCGAGCGTTGGACGTTTTCGATGCTAGTGAGTACGTATCCTAAGGCAGTAACACAAGTAGTCAAGACCCCAACTGTCGGATGGTCCAGCCCTACACACATGTCCCAGAAGTAAGAAGTGTCTTTATAGAGCCAGAACACTACAGAACAACTGTGTAGAGGCCGTTCTTGGGTAGTACAGCTCAGCTCTCATCTGCAAAACTAGCAAAGTGGATAAGATTTTACCAAATTTCATTGACATGCATTGGGAAATAACCTTATTTTAAGTCATGTTTATTTATTCTGTAGATTTTTGCTGTGGATTTCACATTTTACATGACATAAAATGCAGCAAGTCTGCATCAATATCTGATAAAAATCTGCATGGATCACAAATTTGTGAATTTTGGTGTAAATTTGCTGAAAAATCTCCAATTTGTATATGTGAACGTACCGTTAAAATAATTGTTGTTCTTGTGTAACATTAGTAAAACAATTAAAAATCCCATATAATGTAAATGTTTTAATACTTTATTAAAGGGGGTCTCTGGTTTCAGAAAATCCCTGTCTCCAAATGATGGACCCAGGGAGATAAGTAAAGCCAGTTCGTTTTTTTTTTGTTTGTTTTTTTAAATAAACTGCGCCTGGAAGCAGAGGTTTTCTGAAACCCCACTCAGAATAAAGGAAAAATGCTTTTTTTTCTGCAAAACGTTTAGTATAAAAATTTTGAGGAATTATTGATTTTCCTCACATAAAGAGTTCATAAAAATTAATCAGAGTGGTTGGCCACTACTAGAGAAGCCATTATTAAATGTTAATGTATCTGGATAAAATGTACCCAAATCCAACTCAACCAGCAACAAATAAGACATCATGTGGTTACGGTGACATAAATATAAAAAGGCTTTCAGAATTAGGAGATTAAAAGTAACCTAGATTGGCTGAGACTTTAAGAGGTAAAAATATGTATTAAAATAAAGTACTGCTGGGACAGGATGTGTATATATATATATATATATATATATATATATATATTGTACATTTTCATTAGTATATTGTATAGATAATGTCACTTGTGTGATTATTGCACCTGTGAGTCTCACTCTGCAATGAATGGGTTAAGCGCCACGTATTGTAATCCTAAAATGTGTGGTGAGGTATAAGGAAGGGCTATTACCGCCAGCAGCTAATCTGCATCATGTCCCGCAACAGGTGCATTATATTTAACCACACACAAAACCCCAAGCTTCCTGATATTCCTGTCCATCTGGCTTCACAAGAACAACATTTTCCTACCAGCAAAAGTATTCGCCCTAAGTACAGTGCTAAACCAGATAGAGGCTCCATAAAAGGAAGAAAGGCAGCAAAAGAAAAGAAAAAAATGCTCTTTGAAACTGATCAAAGTCAGGACAACTGTCAGGAACTTCAAGTGTCCTAAATAAGAGGTAGTTATATAGAAAGTGTGGACAAACATAGTCCATAATGACTCGGAAAGGGACCAAACAGACCGGAATCTGTATGACCGAGCCAAGTTCATACCGTCAGACAAAGGTCAAGCCGTTCAGGCTGTCCTATAATATACTGGTGCCTAATGGGGAGACTTCAGATCGGTGGCAGACTGCTGCCTATTGATTATGGATAATTTTATTGGTTAACACCTTGCAGTACGCCCATGACTTGATTTTGAAATGAGCAACATGTAAATGATGTTTTCATGTCTTCTCCATGTATGTAATTCTTTCATACCGATTATAGATTATTGACAGGCAGAATGACTGTAGGATCAGACTACACGGGGGATGCCATTGCTCTTTTACAATGAAGTCAGACAGGGTTTCATTTGATCTGCTGACACAAAATAAAAGGAGATTTTCAATCAGAACTATTCCCAAAGTTGCTTCATTTTTATATTTTAAATGCGATTAATGGTGGCAATGTTGTTCGTAGCTTTCAAATGGCTATAATAAAACATTAAAGAATAATGTCCACATAGAGCCATGTGCATATAATGAGCAAAACAAACTTGTGGTTTTCATGGATAAGACATACATTATAATCTATGAGGCTGTTTATATGTCTGGGTTTTTCTTGCAGACAGTGGAGATGATTAATCAAATCTTTTATGCCATAAAATTGGCATTGAAAACTCACAAAATTGTTGCACAATGGGGACTTGCTAGAAAACATTGTGACTTTTGGTGTTTTCACACCAGACTGAAACAGCTCTGCTGAAATCTGGGCTGTGCAGCGACCACCAAATTAATTAGAATTTCTGGCGCTTTATACAGCAGAAATGCTATTCTGGCTGGAGTAGCATTTCTAGTGCAGCACACACAGACTCATACCACTAAGATGTCCCAAATTTATTAAGTGGTATGCATCTCTTAACCCCTTCATGACCCAGCCTATTTTGAACTTAATGACCTGGCCATTTTTTGCAATTCTGACCAGTGTCCCTTTATGAGTTAATAACTCAGGAACGCTTCAACAGATCCTAGCGATTCTGAGAATGTTTTTTCGTGACATATTGGGCTTCATGTTAGTGGGAAATTTAGGTCAATAATTTTTGCGTTTATTTGTGAAAAAATTGGAAATTTGTGTGAAAATTTTGAAAATTTCATAATTTTCAAATTTTGAATTTTTATTCTGTTAAGCCAGAGAATTATGTGACACAAAATAGTTAATAAATAACATTTTCCACATGTCTACTTTATATCAGCACAATTTTGGAAACAACATTTTTTTTGTTAGGAAGTTATAAGGGTTAAAAGTTGACCAGCAATTTCTCATTTTTACCACAAAATTAACAAAACTTTTTTTAGGGACCACCTCTCATTAGAAGTCAGTTTGAGGGGTCTATATGTCTGAAAATACCCACAAGTGACACCATTCTTAAAACTGCACCCCTCAAGCTGATCAAAACCACATTCAAGAAGTTTATTAACCCTTCAGGTGCTTCACAGGAGCTGAAGCAACGTGGAAGGAAAAAATGAACATTTAATTTTTGTCACAAAAATGATCTTTTACAAACAATTTTTTGATTTTCATAAGGGTAAAAGGAGAAAATGGACAGAGAAAGTTGTTTTGCAATTTCTCCTGAGTACACCGATACCCCATATGTGGGGGAAAACCACTGTCTGGGCGCACGGCAGGGCTCGGAAGGGAAGGAGCGCCATTTGACTTTTTCAAACTAAAATAGGCTGGAATTGAAATTGGACGCCATGTTGCATTTGGAGAGCCCCAGATGCTCTTAAACAATGGAAACCCCCACAAGTGACCCCATTTTGGAAACTAGACCCCTAAGGAACTTATCTAGATCTGTTGTGAGCACTTTGAACCACCAAGTGTTTCACTAAAGTTCATAATGAATGGGTGTAAAAAAAAAAAAAATTCCACAAAAATTATTTTTTTAGTCCCCAATTTTTGATTTTTCCCAAGGAAATTGGACCCTAAAAGTTGCTGTACAATTTGTTCTGAGTATGCTGATACCCCATATGTGGGGGGGGGAACTGGGCGCATGGCAGGGCTCGGAAAGGAAGGAATGACGTTTTGGAATGCAGACTTTTATGGGTGTCATGTTCAGTTTGCTGAGCCATTGATGTGCCTAAACAGTGGAAACCTCCCACAACTGACCCCATTTTGGAAACTAGACCCCCTAAGGAACTTATCTAGCTCTGTGGTGAGCACTTTGAACCCCCAAGTGCTTCACACAAGTTTATAATGCCCGGGCATGAATATAAAAAATCCTATTTTTTTTCCCACAAAAATGATCTTTTAGTCGCCAATTTTTTATTTTCCCAAGGGTAACAGGAGAAATTGGACCACAAAAGTTGTTGTCCAATTTGTCCTGAGTACGTTGATACCCCATATATGGGGGGAAACCACTGTTTTAGTGCATGGCAGAGCTCAAAGGGAAGGAGTGCCATTTGACTTTTTCAAACCAAAATTGGCTGGAATCGAGATTGGACGCCATGTCACGTTTGGAGGGCCCCTGATGTGCCTAAACAGTGGAAACCCCCTACAAGTGACCCCATTTTAGAAAACAGACACCCTAAGGAACTTATCTAGATCTGTTGTGAGCACTTTGAAACCCCAAGTGCTTCACACAAGTTTATAACGTAGAGCCGTAAATTTAAAAGATGATATTTTTTCCACAAAAATGATCTTTTCACCCAAATTTTTATTTTCCCAAGGTTAACAAGACCCCAAAAGTTATTGTGCAATTTGTCCTGAATGCGCTGATACCCCATATGTGGGGGTAAACCACTGTTTGGGTGCATGGCAGAGCTTGGAAGGGAAGGAGCGCCGTTTGACTTTTTCAACGCAGAACTGCCTGGACGCCATGTCGCGTTTGGAGAGCCCCTGATGTGCCTAAACAGTGGAAACCCCCCACAAATGACACCATTTTTGAAATTAGACCCCTCAAGGAACTTTTCTAGATGTGTGGTGAGAACTTTGAACCCCCAGGTGTTTCACCAAAGTTTATAACGCCCGAGCGTGAAAATAAAAAAATCATTTTTTTCCATAAACATGATATTTTAGTCCCTAATTTTTTTATTTTTCCAAGGGTAACAGGAGAAATTGGACCCCCAACGTTCTTGTCCAATTTGTTCTGAGTACGCTGATACCCCCAGAGAAAATTACTGTGTGAGCACATGTCGGGGCTCGGAAGAGAAGTAGTGACGTTTTGTAATGAAGACTTTGATGGAATGGTCTGCGGGTGTCATGTTGCTTTTGGAGAGCCCCTGATGCCTAAACAGTGGAAACCCCCCACAAGTGACCCCATTTTGGAAACTAGACCCCTAAGGAACTTATCTAGATGCACAGTGAGCACTTTGAACCCCCAGGTGCTTCACAGAAGTTTATAACGCAGAGCCGTGAAAATAAAAAAATCATTTTTTTTTTCTCAAAAAATGATTTTTTAGCCCCTATTTTTTATTTTCACAATGGTTACAGGAGAAATCGGACCCCAAAAGTTGTTGTGCATATTTCCTGAGCATGCTGATACCCCATATGTTGGGGTTAACCACTGTTTTGGCACACTTTGGGGCTTGGAAGGGAGGGATCACTGTTGGACTTTTTGAACGCAAAATTGGCTGGAATCAATGGTGACACCATGTCGCGTTTGGAGACCCCCTGATGTGCCTAAACCGTGGAAACCCCTCAATTCTAGCTCTAACCCTAACCCCAACACACACCTAACCCTAATCCCAACCCTAATTATAACCCTAACCGTAATC
>JARQOD010000007.1:46408969-46440597 GCA_033576555.1 Oophaga sylvatica
CCCCATGCCCTCACATCTCCTCCAATCTTTCTCTCCAGTTGTCACAACTCACCTAACTACAATCTTTAATCTCTCCCTCTCCTCTGGCATTTTCCCATCCTCCTTCAAACACTCCATCATTACTCCATTACTAAAGAAACCGCTCTCGACCCTTTCTGCACAAACAACTACAGACCAGTCTCCAATCTCCCCTTCATCTCTAAACTCTTGGAGCGACTAGTCTACTCCCGTCTTACCCGTTACCTCTCCACTCACTCCCTCCTAGACCCTTCACAGTCCGGCTTCCGCCCCCTACATTCGACTGAAACTGCACTCATTAAAGTGACCAATGACCTTCTGACAGCAAAACGTAATGGTGACCACTCTCTGCTCATTCTTCTCGACCTTTCTGCAGCTTTTGACACGGTTGACCACCGTCTACTACTCTCTAGGCTCCAGTCACTAGGCATTAAGGACACTGCTCTCTCCTGGTTCTCTTCCTATCTTTCTGACCGCTCCTTTAGTGTTTTGTTCTCTGGCTCCATGTCATCTCCTCTTCCTCTCGCTGTCAGGGTACCTCAGGGCTCAGTCCTTGGCCCCCTTCTCTTCTCTCTCTACACGGCCCCAATTGGACAGACCATCAACAGATTTGGCTTTCAGTACCATCTTTATGCTGATGACACACAACTATACACGTCATCCCCCAACATTACCCATGCTGTACTACAGAACGCCACTGACTGTCTGTCCGCAGTCTCCAACATCATGTCCGCTCTCTATCTGAAACTCAACCTCTCCAAAACTAAACTTCTTCTGCTCCCGCCATCTACTAACCTCCCTAAATCTGACATTTCCCTCTCCATGAGTGGCACCATAATAACACACCGGCTCGCTGTCTGGGTGTTATGCTTGACACCAATCTCTCCTTCACCTCCCATATACAATCTCTTGCCCGCTCTTGCCGCCTACACCTAAAGAACATCTCTAGAATCCGCCCTTTTCTCACCATGGAAACAACAAAAACCCTCACTGTTGCCCTGATCCACTCCCGCCTGGACTACTGCAACGCTCTATTACTTGGCCTCCCCATTACTCGACTATCCCCTCTCCAGTCCATCCTTAATGCAGCAGCCAGGGTCATCATCTGGCTAATTGGTACTCGGACGCGTCAGGGTACATACTCACTGGCGACGAAAATGTCCGACGCTCAGCGCATGTAAAATCCCAGCTCTGGCGCCGGCACTGTATTTCTATGCAGCCGCGCACTCCACTCCCGAGTGCGGCGCTAGAGCTGGGATTTTACATGCGAGCGTTGGACGTTTTCGATGCCAGTGAGTACGTATCCTAAGGCAGTAACACAAGTAGTCAAGACCCCAACTGTCGGATGGTCCAGCCCTACACACATGTCCCAGAAGTAAGAAGTGTCTTTATAGAGCCAGAACACTACAGAACAACTGTGTAGAGGCCGTTCTTGGGTAGTACAGCTCAGCTCTCATCTGCAAAACTAGCAAAGTGGATAAGATTTTACCAAATTTCATTGACATGCATTGGGAAATAACCTTATTTTAAGTCATGTTTATTTATTCTGTAGATTTTTGCTGTGGATTTCACATTTTACATGACATAAAATGCAGCAAGTCTGCATCAATATCATAAAAATCTGCATGGATCACAAATTTGTGAATTTTGGTGTAAATTTGCTGAAAAATCTCCAATTTGTATATGTGAACGTACCGTTAAAATAATTGTTGTTCTTGTGTAACATTAGTAAAACAATTAAAAATCCCATATAATGTAAATGTTTTAATACTTTATTAAAGGGGGTCTCTGGTTTCAGAAAATCCCTGTCTCCAAATGATGGACCCAGGGAGGATAAGTAAAGCCAGTTCGTTTTTTTTTTGTTTGTTTTTTTAAATAAACTGCGCCTGGAAGCAGAGGTTTTCTGAAACCCCACTCAGAATAAAGGAAAAATGCTTTTTTTCTGCAAAACGTTTAGTATAAAAATTTTGAGGAATTATTGATTTTCCTCACATAAAGAGTTCATAAAAATTAATCAGAGTGGTTGGCCACTACTAGAGAAGCCATTATTAAATGTTAATGTATCTGGATAAAATGTACCCAAATCCAACTCAACCAGCAACAAATAAGACATCATGTGGTTACGGTGACATAAATATAAAAAGGCTTTCAGAATTAGGAGATTAAAAGTAACCTAGATTGGCTGAGACTTTAAGAGGTAAAAATATGTATTAAAATAAAGTACTGCTGGGACAGGATGTGTATAATATATATATATATATATATATATATATATATATATTGTACATTTTCATTAGTATATTGTATAGATAATGTCACTTGTGTGATTATTGCACCTGTGAGTCTCACTCTGCAATGAATGGGTTAAGCGCCACGTATTGTAATCCTAAAATGTGTGGTGAGGTATAAGGAAGGGCTATTACCGCCAGCAGCTAATCTGCATCATGTCCCGCAACAGGTGCATTATATTTAACCACACACAAAACCCCAAGCTTCCTGATATTCCTGTCCATCTGGCTTCACAAGAACAACATTTTCCTACCAGCAAAAGTATTCGCCCTAAGTACAGTGCTAAATCAGATAGAGGCTCCATAAAAGGAAGAAAGGCAGCAAAAGAAAAGAAAAAAATGCTCTTTGAAACTGATCAAAGTCAGGACAACTGTCAGGAACTTCAAGTGTCCTAATAAGAGGTAGTTATATAGAAAGTGTGGACAAACATAGTCCATAATGACTCGGAAAGGGACCAAACAGACCGGAATCTGTATGACCGAGCCAAGTTCATACCGTCAGACAAAGGTCAAGCCGTTCGGGCTGTCCTATAATATACTGGTGCCTAATGGGGAGACTTCAGATCGGTGGCAGACTGCTGCCTATTGATTATGGATAATTTTATTGGTTAACACCTTGCAGTACGCCCATGACTTGATTTTGAAATGAGCAACATGTAAATGATGTTTTCATGTCTTCTCCATGTATGTAATTCTTTCATACCGATTATAGATTATTGACAGGCAGAATGACTGTAGGATCAGACTACACGGGGATGCCATTGCTCTTTTACAATGAAGTCAGACAGGGTTTCATTTGATCTGCTGACACAAAATAAAAGGAGATTTTCAATCAGAACTATTCCCAAAGTTGCTTCATTTTTATATTTTAAATGCGATTAATGGTGGCAATGTTGTTCGTAGCTTTCAAATGGCTATAATAAAACATTAAAGAATAATGTCCACATAGAGCCATGTGCATATAATGAGCAAAACAAACTTGTGGTTTTCATGGATAAGACATACATTATAATCTATGAGGCTGTTTATATGTCTGGGTTTTTCTTGCAGACAGTGGAGATGATTAATCAAATCTTTTATGCCATAAAATTGGCATTGAAAACTCACAAAATTGTTGCACAATGGGGACTTGCTAGAAAACATTGTGACTTTTGGTGTTTTCACACCAGACTGAAACAGCTCTGCTGAAATCTGGGCTGTGCAGCGACCACCAAATTAATTAGAATTTCTGGCGCTTTATACAGCAGAAATGCTATTCTGGCTGGAGTAGCATTTCTAGTGCAGCACACACAGACTCATACCACTAAGATGTCCCAAATTTATTAAGTGGTATGCATCTCTTAACCCCTTCATGACCCAGCCTATTTTGAACTTAATGACCTGGCCATTTTTTGCAATTCTGACCAGTGTCCCTTTATGAGTTAATAACTCAGGAACGCTTCAACAGATCCTAGCGATTCTGAGAATGTTTTTTCGTGACATATTGGGCTTCATGTTAGTGGGAAATTTAGGTCAATAATTTTTGCGTTTATTTGTGAAAAAATTGGAAATTTGGTGAAAATTTTGAAAATTTCATAATTTTCAAATTTTGAATTTTTATTCTGTTAAGCCAGAGAATTATGTGACACAAAATAGTTAATAAATAACATTTTCCACATGTCTACTTTATATCAGCACAATTTTGGAAACAACATTTTTTTTGTTAGGAAGTTATAAGGGTTAAAAGTTGACCAGCAATTTCTCATTTTTACCACAAAATTAACAAAACTTTTTTTAGGGACCACCTCTCATTAGAAGTCAGTTTGAGGGGTCTATATGTCTGAAAATACCCACAAGTGACACCATTCTTAAAACTGCACCCCTCAAGCTGATCAAAACCACATTCAAGAAGTTTATTAACCCTTCAGGTGCTTCACAGGAGCTGAAGCAACGTGGAAGGAAAAAATGAACATTTAATTTTTGTCACAAAAATGATCTTTTACAAACAATTTTTTGATTTTCATAAGGGTAAAAGGAGAAAATGGACAGAGAAAGTTGTTTTGCAATTTCTCCTGAGTACACCGATACCCCATATGTGGGGGAAAACCACTGTCTGGGCGCACGGCAGGGCTCGGAAGGGAAGGAGCGCCATTTGACTTTTTCAAACTAAAATAGGCTGGAATTGAAATTGGACGCCATGTTGCATTTGGAGAGCCCCAGATGCTCTTAAACAATGGAAACCCCCACAAGTGACCCCATTTTGGAAACTAGACCCCCTAAGGAACTTATCTAGATCTGTTGTGAGCACTTTGAACCACCAAGTGTTTCACTAAAGTTCATAATGAATGGGTGTAAAAAAAAAAAAAATTCCACAAAAATTATTTTTTTAGTCCCCAATTTTTGATTTTTCCCAAGGAAATTGGACCCTAAAAGTTGCTGTACAATTTGTTCTGAGTATGCTGATACCCCATATGTGGGGGGGGGGAACTGGGCGCATGGCAGGGCTCGGAAAGGAAGGAATGACGTTTTGGAATGCAGACTTTTATGGGTGTCATGTTCAGTTTGCTGAGCCATTGATGTGCCTAAACAGTGGAAACCTCCCACAACTGACCCCATTTTGGAAACTAGACCCCCTAAGGAACTTATCTAGCTCTGTGGTGAGCACTTTGAACCCCCAAGTGCTTCACACAAGTTTATAATGCCCGGGCATGAATATAAAAAATCCTATTTTTTTTCCCACAAAAATGATCTTTTAGTCGCCAATTTTTTATTTTCCCAAGGGTAACAGGAGAAATTGGACCACAAAAGTTGTTGTCCAATTTGTCCTGAGTACGTTGATACCCCATATATGGGGGGAAACCACTGTTTTAGTGCATGGCAGAGCTCAAAAGGGAAGGAGTGCCATTTGACTTTTTCAAACCAAAATTGGCTGGAATCGAGATTGGACGCCATGTCACGTTTGGAGGGCCCCTGATGTGCCTAAACAGTGGAAACCCCCTACAAGTGACCCCATTTTAGAAAACAGACACCCTAAGGAACTTATCTAGATCTGTTGTGAGCACTTTGAAACCCCAAGTGCTTCACACAAGTTTATAACGTAGAGCCGTAAATTTAAAAGATGATATTTTTTCCACAAAAATGATCTTTTCACCCAAATTTTTATTTTCCCAAGGTTAACAAGACCCCAAAAGTTATTGTGCAATTTGTCCTGAATGCGCTGATACCCCATATGTGGGGGTAAACCACTGTTTGGGTGCATGGCAGAGCTTGGAAGGGAAGGAGCGCCGTTTGACTTTTTCAACGCAGAACTGCCTGGACGCCATGTCGCGTTTGGAGAGCCCCTGATGTGCCTAAACAGTGGAAACCCCCCACAAATGACACCATTTTTGAAATTAGACCCCTCAAGGAACTTATCTAGATGTGTGGTGAGAACTTTGAACCCCCAGGTGTTTCACCAAAGTTTATAACGCCCGAGCGTGAAAATAAAAAAATCATTTTTTTCCATAAACATGATATTTTAGTCCCTAATTTTTTATTTTTCCAAGGGTAACAGGAGAAATTGGACCCCCAACGTTCTTGTCCAATTTGTTCTGAGTACGCTGATACCCCCAGAGAAAATTACTGTGTGAGCACATGTCGGGGCTCGGAAGAGAAGTAGTGACGTTTTGTAATGAAGACTTTGATGGAATGGTCTGCGGGTGTCATGTTGCTTTTGGAGAGCCCCTGATGCCTAAACAGTGGAAACCCCCCACAAGTGACCCCATTTTGGAAACTAGACCCCCTAAGGAACTTATCTAGATGCACAGTGAGCACTTTGAACCCCCAGGTGCTTCACAGAAGTTTATAACGCAGAGCCGTGAAAATAAAAAATCATTTTTTTTTTCTCAAAAAATGATTTTTTAGCCCCCTATTTTTTATTTTCACAATGGTTACAGGAGAAATCGGACCCCAAAAGTTGTTGTGCAATATTTCCTGAGCATGCTGATACCCCATATGTTGGGGTTAACCACTGTTTTGGCACACTTTGGGGCTTGGAAGGGAGGGATCACTGTTGGACTTTTTGAACGCAAAATTGGCTGGAATCAATGGTGACACCATGTCGCGTTTGGAGACCCCCTGATGTGCCTAAACCGTGGAAACCCCTCAATTCTAGCTCTAACCCTAACCCCAACACACACCTAACCCTAATCCCAACCCTAATTATAACCCTAACCGTAATCCCAACCCTAACCATAACCCTAATGACAAGCCTAACCCTAATCCGAACCCTAACCCCAACAAACCGCAACCCTAATCTAAACCTTAATTCCAACCCTAACCCTAATTGCAACCCTAACCCTAATTGCAACCCTAACCATAATTCCAACCCTAATCCTAAACCTAACTCTAATCCTAACCCTAACCCTAATCCCAACCCTAATCCTAACCCTAACGCTAACCCTAATGGAAAAATAAAAATAAAAATATTTTCTTTATTTTATTATTGTTCCCTACCTATGGGGGTGAAAAGGGGGGTTATTTACAATTTTTTTTTATTTTGATCACTGTGATAGGGTCTATCACAGTGATCAAAATGTATTTTCAATGAATGAATGAATCTGCCGGCCGGATGTGCTCAGCAACAGGATGTGCCAAAGGAGGGGACATTTTCATTCCAAGAATTCCATTAATTCCATTTGATTTGCCTTTAGATTTTAAACGCCTACAGTTTTCACTTCAACCGGCATTTGCAATGTCCATTAACAATGCTAAGGGACAGTCCTTGAAAGTAGTAGGGATCGATTTGCAATCTCTATGCTTTTCTCATGGTCAACTTTATGTGGCCTGTTCAAGAGTTGGAACTGCCAAAAATCGGTTCATCCTGCATCACTTTCCCAAGTCTTCCGATGACTTTCCTCACCAGACCTCTGGGCACTTGAACTATGTTTTCCACCGATTCCAGCCAACTTTCAGCTTTTCTTGCATGCTCCAGACGTCGAGCGGCTTCCTTATTCCTCAACATGATCATCTGTTTCGTGCGGAGGCATTGTAGATGCATATCCCTCAGGACAGCCACCCGCTTCACTGTAACTTTTCTAGTCGACAGTATGACCAACTGCTGAGTCTCTGGGCCCAGTACACACTACACACTTCTATTGCCTTTCTAAATGCCTCATGCACATCCTCACTGGCACACGCTTATCGCATGTGTTCGGGTACCTCTATTACACACTTGAAAACCAAAGTCTCGCCTTCTTGGACAGACTGTTGGATCTCCTCCTCCTGAGAGTCAGTACTGTTTTCCAAGACGTCGACCTCCTTTGTGTGGCCGTCTGCATGGTACTTCCCCTGCTGGATTTCTTCCTCCGTGGAGGCCCCTTCTTTGGTCAGCCTCTCCAGCTCACTCTCCTTCATTGCGATCAGATCAGGAGAGCGCAACAGTTCGATTTCCCGGTCATCTGTGGATTTCTGGAGCTGGGCATTAGTCTCCTTCTCTATCTTGAGTGCTCTGAGAACGTTATCTTGCTTCTCTGCCAAGCAGTGACACTCCTCTCTCTGGAGAATCTCCTGCTGATGCTTCTCTTGGGCCTCTCTGTGCACCTCCATATCTTACAATAGGGCCTTGTTCATGGTTTTACACACTGACAGGTGACCTCTGAGTTCAGAGACTGCCTTCTCCAGCTCATCCACTCTGTGCTCAATAGCTTGTCTCAGGACCCTTTCTCGCTCGACTGTCTCTTTAAGCATGAGTAAGCAGACAGGAGAATGGCACTCACCGGGTAAAATTCAAGGCTTTATTCACTCATGTGCAGGGGAGAGAGAATGGGAGCTGGGGAGCAGGAGTGACGACGATCGTTTCGCGCACACTGCGCTTCCACAGGTCACATGGCAACGAGGAGGAGACGGAAGGAGAAATACCTGAAGCCAGGTAAACTCCTTCCACCAAACCCCCCGCTGCACAAATGTACCAGACGACAAGAAAACAACATGCAAGATTAAAAAACATAATGAATATATGCATAGAATAATAATACAACATACATTAACCCCTTCATGACCCAGCCTATTTTGACCTTAAAGATCTTGCCATTTTTTGCAATTCTGACCAGTGTCCCTTTATGAGGTAATAACTCAGGAACGCTTCAACGGATCCTAGCGATTCTGAGATTGTTTTTTCGTGACATATTGGGCTTCATGTTAGTGGTAAATTTAGGTCAATAATTTTTGCGTTTATATGTGAAAAAAATGGAAATTTGGTGAAAATTTTGAAAATTTCGCAATTTTCAAAATTTTAATTTTTATTCTGTTAAACCAGAGAGTTATGTGACACAAAATAGTTAATAAATAACATTTCCCACATGTCTACTTTACATCAGCACAATTTTGGAAACATTTTTTTTTTTAGGAAGTTATAAGGGTTAAAATTTGACCAGCGATATCTCATTTTTACAGCAAAATTTACAAAACCATTTTTTTTTAGGGACCACCTCACATTTGAAGTCACTTTGAGGGGATCTATATGGCAGAAAATACCCAAAAGTGACACCATTATAAAAACTGCACCCTTCAAGCTACTCAAAACTACATTCAAAAAGATTATTAACCCTTCAGGTGCTTCACAGGAACTAAAGCAACGTGGAAGAAAAATATGGACATTTTAATTTTTCCAACAAAAATGTTCTTTTAGCATCAATTTTTTCATTTTTACATGGGCAACAGGATAAAATGGATCCTAAAATTTGTTGGGCAATTTCTCCTGAGTACACCGATATGTCATATGTGGTCATAAACTACTGTTTGGGCGCACGGCAGGGCTCAGAAAGAAGGAGCGCCATTTGACTTTTTGAATAGAAAATATGCTGGAATATTTAGCGGTTGCCATGTCGCATTTGGAAAGTCCCTGTGTGCCTAAACATTGGAGCTCCCCCACAAGTGACCCCATTTTGGAAACTAGACCCCCCCAAGGAACTTATCTAGATGCATAGTGAGCACTTTGAACCCCCAGGTGCTTCACAAATTGATCCGTAAAAAAAAGAAAGTACTTTTTTCACAAAAATTTTCTTTTTGCCTCAGTTTTTTCATTTTCACATGGGCAACAGGATAAAATGGATACTAAAATTTGTTGGGCAATTTCTCCTGAGTACACAGATACCTCATATGTGGTCATAAACCACTGTTTGGGCGCACGGTAGGGCCCAGAAGGGAAGGAGCGCCATTTGACTTTTTGAATGAAAAATTAGCTCCAATCATTAGCGGACACCATGTCGCATTTGAAGAGCCCCTGTGTGACTAAACAGTGAAAATAAAACACATTTGACACCATTTTGGAAACTAGACCCCTTATGGAACTAGATGTGTTGTGAGCACTCTGAACCCCCAAGTGCTTCACAGAAGTTTATAACGCAGAGCAGTGAAAATAAAAAAAATCATTTTTTTCCTCAAAAATGATTTTTTTAGCCCGCTATTTTTTATTTTTACAACGTAACAGGAGAAATTGGACCACAAAAGTTGTTGTGCAATTTGTCCTGAGTACACCAATACCCCATATGTGTGGGGGAACCACTGTTTTGGCGCATGGGAGAGCTCAGAAGGGAAGGAGCGCCATTTTGGAATGCAGACTTGATGGAATGTTCTGCGGGCGTCATGTTGCGTTTGCAGAGCCCCTGATGTGCTTAAACAGTAGAAACCCCCCACAAGTGACCCCATTTTGGAAACTAGACCCCCCAAGGAGCTTATCTAGATGTGTAGTGAGCACTTTGAACCCCCCAAATGCTTCACAGAAGTTTATAAACGCAGAGCAGTTAAAATAACAAAATCATTTTTGTTTCTCAAAAATCATTTTTTAGCCCGCTATTTTTTATTTTCCCAAGGGTAACAGGATAAATTGGACCCCAAAAGTTGTTGTCCAGTTTTTCCTGAGTACGCTGGTGCCCCATATGTGGGGGGGACCACTGTTTGGGTGCACGGCATTGCTCAGAAGGGAATGAACGCCATTTGACTTTTTTAATGGAAAATTAGCTTCAATCGTTAGCGGACACCATGTCGTGTTTGGAGAGCCCCTGTCTGCCTAAACTTTGGAGCTCCCCCACAAATGACCCCATTTTGGAAACTAGACCCCCTAAGGAACTTATCTAGATGCACAGTGAGCACTTTGAACCCCCAGGTGCTTCACAGAAGTTTATAACGCAGAGCCGTGAAAATAAAAAATCTTTTTTTTTCTCAAAAAATGATTTTTTAGCCACCTATTTTTTATTTTCACAATGGTTACAGGAGAAATTGGACCC
Source organism: Oophaga sylvatica (assembly GCA_033576555.1). Taxonomy (NCBI): domain Eukaryota; kingdom Metazoa; phylum Chordata; class Amphibia; order Anura; family Dendrobatidae; genus Oophaga; species Oophaga sylvatica. The sequence continues at coordinate 46,419,519 of JARQOD010000007.1, forward strand.
CAAAAGTTGTTGTCCAGTTTGTCCTGAGTATGCTGGTACCCCATATGTGGGGGGCAATCACTGTTTGGGCACACGTCAGGGCTCGGAAGGGATGTAGTGATGCTTTGAAATACCGACTTGATGGAATGGTGTGCGGGCATCTTGTTTTGTTTGCAGAGCCCCTGATGTGCCTAAACAGTAGAAAAAACACACAAGTGACCCCATTTTGTAAAATAGACCCCACAAAGAACTTATCCAAATCTGTGTTAAGCACCTTGAACCCCACATGCTTTCACAGAAGTTTTATAACGCAGAGCCATGAAAATAAAAAATCATTTTTTTCCTCAAAAACTGATTTTTTTAACCCGCAATTTTTTATTTTCACAAGGGTAACAGGAGAAATTGGACCCCAAAAGTTGTTGTACAGTTTGTCCTGAGTACACTGGTACCCCATATGTGGGGGAACCACTGTTCGGGCACACGTTGGGCTCGGAAGGGAAGTAGTGATGTTTTGAAATGCCGACTTTGATGGAATGGTCTGCGAGCGTCATGTTACGATTGCAGAGCTTCTGATGTGCCTAAACAGTAGAAACTCCCAAGTGACACCATTTTGGAAACTAGAGCCCGCAAGGAACTTATATAGATGTGTGGTGAGTACTTTGAACCCCCAAGGGCTACACAGAAGTTTATAACGCCTGGGCATGAAAATAAAAAAATCATATTTTTTCCACAAACGTGATCTTTTAGTCCCCAATTTTTTTTTATTTTCCCAAGGGTAACATGTAAAAATTAGACCCCAAAAGTTGTTGTCCAATTTGTCCTGAGTACACTGATATCCCATATGTGGGAGAAAACTACTGTATGGGCACACGTCGGGGCTCGGAAGGGAAGTAGTGACGTTTTGAAATGCCGACTTTGATGGAATGGTCTGCGGGCGTCATGTTACGTTTGCAGAGCTCCTGATGTACCTAAACAGTAGAAACTCCCCACAAGTGGCCCCATTTTGGAAACTAGACCCCGCAAGGAACTTATCTAGATGTGTGGTGAGCACTTTGAACCCCCAAGGGCTACACAGAAGTTTATAACGCCCGGGCATGAAATAAAAAAATCATATTTTTTCCACAAACATGATCTTTTAGTCCCCAATTTTTTTATTTTTCCAAGGGTAACAGGAGAAATTAGACACCAAAAGTTGTTGTCTAATTTGTCCTGAGTACGCTGATATCCTACATGTGGGAGAAAACTACTGTATGGGCACACGTCGGGGCTCGGAAGTGTGCCCATACACTAGGAGGGGTAGCTAATACTAGAGAAGAGAGAGAGAGGATTCAAAAAGATATACATAAACTGGAGCAGTGGGCAGCAACTAACAGAATGGATTTTAACAGGGAAAAATGCAAAGTACTACATCTGGGCAATAAAAATGAAAAAAGCATATACAAAATGGGAGGAATAGGGCTAAGTAACAGCACATGTGAAAAAGACTTGGGTATACTAATTGATCACAGACTTAACATGAGTCAACAGTGTGATGCAGCAGCAAAAAGGGCAAATGCAATTCTAGGATGTATCAACAGAAGCATACAGTCTAGATCACGTGAGGTCATTATTGCCCTCTACTCCTCTTTGGTCAGACCTCATCTGGAATACTGTGTCCAGTTTTGGAGACCACATTTTAAAAAAGACATCAACAAACTGGAGCAAGTTCAGAGAAGAGCCACCAGAATGGTGACCGGTCTGCAAACCATGTCCTATGAGGAACGGTTGCAGGATTTGGGAATGTTTAGCTTGCAAAAAAGAAGACTGAGAGGAGACTTAATAGCTGTCTACAAATATCTCAAGGGCTGTCACATTGTAGAAGGATCATCTTTATTCTCATTTGCACAAGGAAAGACTAGAAGCAATGGGATGAAACTGAATGGGAGGAGACACAGATTAGATATTAGAAAAAACTTTTTGACAGTTAGGGTGATCAATGAGTGGAACAGGCTGCCACAAGAGGTGGTGAGTTCTCCTTCAATGGAAGTCTTCAAACAGAGGCTGGATAGACATCTGTCTGGGATGATTTAGAGAATCCTGCTTTGAGCAGGGGGTTGGACCAGAAGGCCCAGGAGGTCCCTTCCAACTCTACCATTCTATGATTCTATGATTCTATAAGTGAAGTAGTGACGTTTTTAAATGCCGACTTGATGGAATGGTCTGCGGGCGTCATGTTACGTTTGCAGAGCCCATGATGTGCCTAAACAATAGAAACCTCCGGGGCCAAGTGACCCCATTTTGGAAACTAGATCCCCAAGGAACTTCTCTAGATGTGTGGTGAGAACTTTTAATCTCCAAGTTCATCACAGAAGTTTATAACGCAAAGCCGTGAAAATAAAAAATCATTTTTTTTTCCACAAAAATAATTTTTTTAGTCCCCAATTTTTTTTTTCCCAAGACTAAAAGGAGAAATTAGACCCCCAAAGTTGTTGTGCAATTTTTCCTGAGTATTCTGATACCCCAAATGTGGGGTAAACCACTGTTTGGGCACATGTCCGGGCTCGGAATAAAGGGAGCACTGTTTGACTTTTTGAATGCAAAATTTGCAGCAATCAATGGTGGCGCCATGTCATGTATGAAGACCCCCTGATGTGCCTATATAGTGGAAATCCCTCAATATTAACTCCAACCCTAACCCCAACACACCCCTAACCCCAACCCTAACCCCTACACACCCCTAACCCTAATAAAAACCCTAACCATAACCCTAACCCTAGCACACCCCTAACCCTAATCCCAACTCTAACCATAACCCTAACCACAAGCCTAACCCTAATCCCAACCCTAACCCCAAAACACCCCTAACACTTATCCTAACTCTAACCCTAACCACAAACCTAACCCTAATCCCAACCCTAATTCCAACCCTAACCCTAATTCCAACCCTAACCCTAATTCTAACCCTAACCCAAATTCTAACCATAACCCTAATTCTAACCCTAATGCTAACCCTAAGGCTAACCCTAACCTTAGTTCTAACTCTAACCCTAAAGCTAGGTTCATATTGCGCTTTACCAGCCCGTTCAACACATAGCGTTGACGGGCTAGTAACGGTATAGCATAACGCGATCGTGTTATGCTATACCCGCTAGCGCAGATGAATTAGCAGAGGATTCATCTGTGCTAGCGGTGACGGAGCCCAGACGCTGCAGCCCGCATCCAAGGCTCCGTCACTGAATGACGGCACTTCATGAACGCATGCCGTTTTACGGCATGCGTCGCGATGCGCCCGACAATGGGGCTGTAGGGCAGCGTTAACGGACTGCGTTACAACGTGTTATACCGCGGTGTAACGCAGTCCGTCTAATGGACTGCCATAACGCAATATGAACCCTGCCTAACCCTAACCCTAAGGCCCCGTGCACACACTGCGGATTCACTTGCCGATTTTTACCTGTGGATTTAGCGCGGATTAAGGGCCTGTGCACACGTTGCGTATTTATTGCGGTTTTGCTGCTATTTTTGTGCGGATTTGCCCTGCGGTTTTACACCTATAATGGAATAGGTGTAAAAACGCTGCGGAATCCACACAAAGACATGCTGCGCATTTGAAACCGCACCAAATCTGCGCGGAAAAATCCGCAGCATGTGCACAGTGCTTTTTTTACCATTTATTTACATTGTACTGTACATGGTTTCCGGATCTGCTGCGGATCCGCAGCAGAATCCGCAACGTGTGCACAGGAAAAAAAAAATTTTTATTTTATTATTTGTCCCTACCTATGGGGGTGATAAATGGGGTGTTTATTTACTGTTTTTTATTTTGATCACTGTGAGAGAGTATCACAATGATCAAAATACATTTTTTGACACTGGAGGGCGCACTGCGCATGCGCCGGCCGAGGTGGGCGCACTGCGCATGCGCCGGCCGGGCGGTGGGCGCACTGCGCATGCGCCGGCCGGTGGGCGCACTGCGCATGCGCCCACCATTTTCCAAGATGGCGGCGCCCATAAAGAATCCCGGACCGACGCCGGGACGGTCCCAGGGACATCGGAGGACCGGGAGAGGTGAGTAGGGGGAGTCGGAAGGTAAGGGCGGTGGATCGGAAGGTGGAGGGAGCGGAGGCAAGGAGGAGGGGAGCAGATAGTGACGGTGGCGACCGATCGCCGCCATTTATCGGTGGCGGCGGCTAATCGCCCCCGTCACTCGGTATGGGGGGGGTAAGATCTCGGTGTCCAGCCATGGCAGATGCTATTGCAGCATCGGCCATGGCTGGATTGTAATATTTCACCAAATTTCATTGGTGAAATATTACAAATCGGTCTGATTGGCTGTTTCACTTTTAACAGCCAATCAGAGCATAGCCACGTGGGGGTTAAGCCACCCCCACTGTGGTGATGAACAAAGGGTCTTGTGCCTGCGAGTCAGGTGACCTTTCAGTGACCCCGGTCACCCGACCCGCAGGAACATGATTTATAGCATGACGCCTACGTAGGCGTCATGGGTCGGGATGCCACTTGTTTTAATGACGCCTACGTAGGCGTCATGGGTCAGGAAGGGGTTAAGCAACATAAATCCATATTACAAAAAAATAGACATATCCAGTTTCTCATTTAGACCGGTGTATCCTAGAGTGCCTCTTTGCATGCAGGAGGAGTACTAGCCTGAAGGTTGTTTTGGTTCATGGTCGTATGTTGAGTACGCATAATAATTGGCTAAGTACTAATATCCCTAAAGGCAATTTCAGATGTGGGCACTGTCCTTTTTGTACATATCACATCATTGATCGTTGTTTACACATTGGGGCGGTCAGACACTGTGTCACTGATTTTATTTCCTGTAAGTCTACTCATATAGTTTATGTCATTTTTTGCCCATGCAGATTTTTTTACATAGGCAAAACTATTCGTCCGCTTTACGTTAGATTCAGGGAGCATTTTAACTCTGTTGTATCAGGGAAAGGTGTCCCGAAATTGATTTGCCATATGAAAGAAGCACATGGGGCAATCCTAAGCTTCTATCCTTTGCCGGTATTGAGAGGGTGGTTTTACCACCTCAAGGGGGTGATCTGCATAGGAATTTGCTTAGGAGAGAGGCGAGGTAGATCATGCGCACAGGCGCTCTAGGATCCACCGGTCTAATTGAGAAACTGGATATGTCTATTTTTTTGTAATATGGATTTATGTTGCTTAATGTATGTTGTATTATTATTCTATGCATATATTCATTATGTTTTTTAATCTTGCATGTTTTCTTGTCTGGTACATGTGTGCAGCGGGGGGTTTGGTGGAGGAGTTTACCTGGCTTCAGGTATTTCTCCTTCCGTCTCCTGCTCGTTGCCATGTGACCTGTGGAAGCGCAGTGTGCGAGAAACGATCGTCGTCACTCCTGCTCCCCAGCTCCCATTCTCTCTCCCCCTGCATATGAGTGAATAAAGCCTTGAATTTTACCCGGTGAGCGCCATTCTTCTGTCTACTTACTCATGCTACAATTGGATGTTTTTTTTCTATGGATGTGCACCCATGGGTATTGGATATATGAGCTGGCTGCAGCTCCTGCGGTGTCTCCCCCAGTTATACTGGTGGTGTAAGTGGTGCCAAACTCTTTCTTCTGTGATTGTCTCTTTAAGTAGCTTTACCTCGTGGTCCTGCTCTCTTTTGGCCAGCATGTGTTGCACCATCACTTCTTTAACTAGATTTTCAGATGGGCTCTCTTGCCCACCCACACTCTGTCTCTTCAGAGTTCCATCGGTTCCTGCATCAACAGATTCAACTCTCTCGACTCTCGGTAACTTCAGAGAACTCCAGCACTTCAGCATCAGGTACTCTGGAGCCTTCATCATACTGAGCCACTTCACCCTTTCCGGGTATTGCAGATGTGGGTCTACTACAGGTCTGTTTTACTTCCAGCCCTACCTCTGTGTTGGGATTTGTCAGAGATAAAGTGATCTCCTTATCAAGGACAGTAAACTGATCTGTACCTGACTCTGATTCTTCCTCATCATCTCTCTTCTCAGAGGGTGTAGCCTGTCCCGCCTTTCCGCGGCCCCGATGACGAGAGGAAGATCTGTCATTTTTACTCAGCTCCACCTTACTGCACTCTCCTTCCCTTGCGTTCGAGTCACAGTCTGATTCGGAGTTACCTCCACGCACACTGTCATTGTGGAACAGCAAGTCCCCACTTAAACAGGTGTTGGACCCCTTTCCTGGAACTACCCCATTTCCCATGGTCACATGTTTGTTCATTCCAACTAAGTCCCTGAGTTGGTCAGACCCACACTTTTTTCTGGTCACCCGGAACTCTGGACTATCGACCTTAGGTGGTGCTACCTCCTCCTCTTTATACATCCCATTAACACAAATCCCCACAGCCTGCTACTGTAGAGGGGCTTCCATACGACCGTTCCGTCTCTCTTCTGAGCAACCCCACACTTCATCAACTTCTCATGCATCTTCAAACAACACGAAGTCCAGGTCCCTCTCAAAGGGGTACAATAAGTTCGGTGTTATACCACCATATTGGCACTCGACACTTTTGGACATATCCATGATCACTCTACTGTATAGTCCACAGTGACCCCATGGATGCAGCGAATCTTGACCTTTTTTCTCGGTCAGACAGAGAACAAGAGTCACCTGACTCTTTGAGTCCAGCAGTCCAGAGACTCCTTCCCGATGTAACATCACATTACACACCTGTGGCCTGTCATCAAACGGGAAGTCTATACCGCACTCGGAATAGGTATAACATAAACACCAGACATGTCCACTGAGGTAACCGGTGTCGGCCCTTTTGAAAGCTTAGCCCATTTTTGGGCCATCACCCCTGTTTGGGTCACTGCCCCCTTTCGGGACTCCACCCCTTTTTGGGCCACCACCCCCTTTTGGGACTCCACCCTTTTTGGGCCACCACCCGTTTGGGTCACCACCCCCTTTCAGGATTCCACCCCTTTTTGGGCCACCATCACTCCTTGAGGTGTACGCTGTGGACTCCCCATGTACCTCTACAGGCCCCTCACCGCCTGTGCACGGCAGTTTATCTGCCCCCACAGCGAGGTTCCTATGGGTGCTACTGCAGCTCTTGCTGCTGCAGAACCTCTTCTCTTGCTGCAATCTGCTGCCGCAACTGCAGCTCCTGCTGCTGAACGTCTTGCTGCAAGGCTCCACACCGGCTCTGCATGGCTCTGCAAACCTCCAGACGGCTTTCAGTCTTTGTGGCCCGCCGAGCCACAGCAAGCTGACTTGAAAGAAAAAGAAAATTCTGTGGACCCACTGGTACAATGTCCGTAACACCTTCAGCTTTATAGAAAAAAAAAACAGTCTCTCACTGACCCCGGTCAGCATAACACAGACTATTGTCCGTTACCTGTTGGTGTTTGCGCCACAGGTTCCCGGATGCCTCTTCTCCTCAGAGGTATCCCACAAACATTTTTCACTAGCATGAACACAGTCTCTCACTGACACTGGTCAGCATAACACAGACTCCTGTCCGTTACCTGTTAGTGTCGGCCACACAGGTTCCCGGATGCCTCTTCTCCTCAGAGGTATCCCACAAACATTTCTCACTGACCCCGGTCAATATCACTCACAGTTGTCAGACTGTCCACTCCTCTGGCTCACACTAGCCAGCACTGCAGCATGTGCTTCTTGGACCATTGCCTGCAGTCTAGCACCAATTGTAAGGATTGTACTCACTCAGGTGCATAGGAGGAAACAGGAGGCTCATTCTCTTCAACGTGCATGTGGGTTTATTTGCTTCATAAACCATCAAGTCAGCAACAAAAAGGTAAACAGTCTTTACATCAGGCAAACACAGCATCAATGTCCATAGTGAAGCTCTGCTCTCTCAGGCCTGTGGGTACACAGGCTGTTCAATGTCCAGCACGCAGGCTCTATCTGGAGCCACAGACACAGGGAAGCTTTTTCCTTTCAAGACACAGACCTGTCATGCTCACGCCCTGGCTGATGGGCGTGAGCCAAGAGGGGTTGTGGCCCCACTGTGCCACAGACCAGACTACCCTGGAAGGGGCGCGACTAAGACAGCTGCCTCAGTCTTCACTGGAGCCTCTAATGGTGAGGTCACGCTTGTGCAGCAGGCAGCTGCCACTCCAGGGTGGTGTCTGGCTGTGGCTGCTGATCCCACTTGGGGAGACGGTGGCACGGCTGAGACACAGGGCAGGCAGGCACGGACGAGACCCAGGACTGGCAGGCACTGATGAGACACAGGACTGGCAGGCACTGACGAGAGACAGGGCAGGCTGGCACTGATGAGAGACAGGGCAGGCTGGCACTGTTCAAACAGCAACTGTAGATGCTGGGACAGACTAGAAAGAATGGTATATGGAGGGGCAGGTAGAGATGTGTTCACACAGGAGGAGAACCGCAAGGCTGCGGAGAAGGGCTGTAGAGCCGCAAGAGATACTGCAGAGGCAGGAGCAAAGCAGAGTGAAACCGCAAGATATTACGGAGAGGGGTTGCAGCAAGAGGTTCTGCAGCGGCAGGAGCAAAGCAAAGCGGAACCACAAGGTATGCGGAGAGGAGCTGCAGAAAGAGGTTCTGCAGCTGCAGGAGTGAAGCAGAGCGGAGCCACAAGATATGCGGAGAAAAGCTGCAGCAAGAGGTTACAGTGGCAGGAGCAAAGCAAAGCAGAACCGCAAGGTATGCGGAGAGGAGCTGCAGAAAGAGCTTCTGCAGCTGCAGGAGTGAAGCAGGACCGCAGGAGTGCGGACAAGAGGCAGAGAGAGATACAGAGAGACCACAAGGCAAGACACAGCAGGGAAGAGACCAAAGACAAGGAGACTAAGAGACAGAGATAGGACTGGGCTCAGACAAGGTAAGGACACAAGACAGGGAACAGAGACAAAGACACAGAGTCCAGGATATGCAGCCTCCTGGAGGACAGACAAACAGGTACAAGGCAAAGTCAGGAACAATAGCACAGAGACCAGGATATGCAGCCTCCTGGAGGGCAAACAAACAGGTACAAGACAAATGTAAGGTTCTTTGTCTCTTTTGACATGTTTCTTGAAACTCAGTTTTTTCACTCGTCCATTTTGCTTTCTGTCTTGCTGCAGCTATCTTGCCCTCAGTCAATATGGAGTTTCCAGCTTTCATGTTCCCGCCCTGATTCTCTCCCTCTTGCCTCTTAAGCAGCCTCAGCTAAGCAATCAGTGCTTCAGAATCAAGCCTGCAGTCAGCCTGTGACCTGACTCCTGGAAACCTTGGACTTTGTACTCCAGCCATTTCCTACTGAGGAACTTTTGAACACTTGTGGACTCTGGAGACCTGCTGTTTGGTAAATCCACGTTTGCAAGGGAATTACGGTAACAGAGAAGAGATCCTGAACCTGTTGTGGAGAGTTATTGCTGAGCTTAAAGTTACTCTGGCCTGCTGTGTCTCCTGCCTCTGTACCTGCAAACTGTGTGACCCTTTTGCCTACTTGTATGAAGTAATACAAGTCCTTCCATATCAAACCTGTGTCTCATGTGTTTTCCTCACACCCAAGCACAAGACGCTATATGAACTGTATACCATACATCACAAGATTCTGAAGCCAACGTTAGTGTCTGCTGGGTCTGGGAAGGCCGTGTCTGCTGTGACTGTGGATATCAGATGTCCGTTTATACCTTCTGTGATGACAGTGGTTGTGACTTCTCACAACCATTCCAGGTGAGCGCATTCCCTTAATTTTACTCTGGAGTGTTACCACAGGTAAACACTATTGTGTTTTTTTTTTTTTTCCTTTCCTCTTCTCCTTCCAGTACTTCTGCCTTAAAAGATCTGGAAGATGGAGGCTCGCATAAAGGAGCTTTGCGGAGTGACTGATACAATCCTTTCAGATATACAGACTTTAAAGACCCGTTTTGCAAGCCTACAGGACCTCACTAATCACAATTTGCAAGTGTTTGGACAAACTACCCAGGATTTACGAGACAGGATTGAGGCTCTAGAGGAACGAGTCCAGGCTCCTGCCATAACCCCGAGTTCTGGGATCCCCAAGTTACCCCCTTTTCATTTTGGCGGTGAACGTGAGAAATTCAGGGGATTTATTAACCAATGCAATCTATTTTTCTCTGCATATGCTTCACAATTTCCCACTGAACGATCTAAAGTGCTTACTATAATCATGTTGCTTACCAACAAGGCTTTGATGTGGGCAAACCCTCTGATTGAGACTGGGGATGAATGTTTGAATCATCTTGATGCTTTCATTTCAGCCATGGGGCAGGTGTTTGATGACTCCAATCGAGGTGCAACAGCTGAAGCAGCCATGTTAACTTTGCGCCAAGGTAAGCGCTCAGTAGCCGAATATGCCTTGGATTTCAGGAGATGGGCCCTTGATACCACTTGGGACAGTTCCGCCAAAAAATCTATTTTTCGGAAAGGGTTGTCTCCACTGATTAAGGATGAACTTGCTCGTGCCGACCCTCCCACTGCGCTAGGTGACTTTATTAACTACTGCATCCGTATTGATGCTCGTCTGACAGAACGCAGACAAGAGAGATGGTTCGAAAGTAATCGCACTAACCTTTTCCTACCTTCCTCCCCAGCTAAGGAACCTTTGAGTAGGATCACAAGGGAACCAGAACCTGAACCCATGCAGGTGGACTCTTTACAAAGACAGGTTAGTGATGCACGCAAAGAACATTGTTTAAAGGAAAATCTATGTTTCTACTGTGGTAAGTCAGGGCACTTCATTATAAACTGCCCCAGCCGTTCTCGTAAGACTACTGCAGCAGTCATTCATTGTGAGTGTTGCGAGAGGAGATCTGTCAGGTCCGAGCCTCAGGCTCCAGAGAGATCTGCAGCAACAGATATTGATTTCTTGGACTTAAACTCCGTTATTTCTGAGGACGATGACTGTGTAAACGCTGCGATTTTTCAAGTTTCCTCAGCGGTGTCCCAGCTGAGTTGTAAGAAAAACAATTCTCATTGCTTCCTTTCCATCAAACTCTGGGTTGACTCAGTTTGGGTGTCTAGCTCTGCTATGATCGACTCAGGGGCAAGTGGAAATTTTATGGATATCTCCTTTGCTCTGAAACAGGGGATACGTTCAGTGAAGAAGGCTACTCCAGTACAGATGGAGACTGTGGATGGCTCCCTGCTGACCTCTGGACCAGTGGATCAGGAAACGGAGCCTTTAAGGGTCCTTATGGGTAAAGATCATCAAGAGAAACTGTCCTTTATGCTTATCTCTTCTCCCCACTTTCCCATTATTCTAGGGCTACCATGGCTGCAGGCTCAGAACCCTACGATTAACTGGGAGACCAAGGAATTACACTTTCCGGAGAAACAGATGAGTCCAGAAGTTTCAGCTTGCTCTGTTCCTAAAGGAACCATGTCAGCCCCTGAACTACCAGCTGTATACCAGGACTATGTGGATTTATGTGACAAGAAGAATGCTGACCAGCTTCCCCCTCACCGTCCATATGATTGTCCAATTGAATTATTGCCTGGAGCAGAGATACCTTTTGGTAAGATCTATCCCTGGCGGGGCCTGAGCTAAAAGCTTTGAAGGACTACATAGATGAAAATCTAGCCAAGGGCTTCATACGCCCCTCTTCATCTCCTGCAGGTGCACCCATCTTCTTTGTGAAGAAGAAAGATGGATCTCTGAGACCCTGCATAGACTATAGGGAACTCAATAAGGTTACTATTAGAAACCGTTATCCATTGCCTTTAATCCCTGAGTTATTGGAGAGAGTGCGGCATGCCAAAATTTTCTCTAAACTGGATCTCCGTGGGGCCTATAACTTGGTCCGTATTAGACCTGGGGATGAATGGAAGACTGCATTCAGGTCACGCTATGGACACTTTGAATATCTAGTCATGCCTTTTGGTCTGTGTACCGCCCCAGCCACTTTCCAACACTTGGTGAATGACATCTTCAGGGATCTCCTAGATACATTTGTGGTGATTTATCTGGATGATATCTTAATTTTTTCTAACTCCACAGAGGAACATCATGGACATGTGAGAATGGTCTTAGAACGCCTAAGACAGAACCATCTTTACATCAAACTTGAAAAGTGTGAATTCCATAGGACCGAGATTCAATTTCTGGGGTATATACTGTCTACGCAAGGGATTAGTATGGATGGAAGCAAGACCCAAGCTATCAAGGATTGGCCAATTCCTAGGAATGTGAAGGAGGTGCAGCGCTTCATCTGGTTTGCCAACTTCTATAGACGTTTTATTAGGAATTTCTCTGAGGTAGTGTCACCTATCACCCAACTTACCCGGAAAGAGTCTAGGTTCTCCTGGACCCCGCAAGCCCAGGAAGCATTTTCCCGTCTAAAGGATAAATTTACCACCGCACCTATCTTAGTACATCCCAACCCCGAACTTGCCTTCATAATAGAGGTGGATGCTTCAGACTGTGCCGTTGGAGCTACACTCTCTCAGAGAACAGGTGAGAAGAATGTCTTGCATCCCTGTGCTTTCTTTTCCCAGCGGTTGTCTTCGGCTGAGAGGAACTACGATGTGGGCAATAGAGAATTGTTGGCCATTATTGCCGCCTTCAAGGAATGGAGACACCTTCTTCAGGGAGCTGCACAGCAAATAGTCGTTCTGACAGATCATCGTAACCTTGAATTTATCAGGTCGGCTAAGTGCCTGACTTCTCGCCAGGCTCGCTGGAATCTTTTCCTAAACCAATTTAATTTTGTAATTTCTTATAGGCCAGGATCGCGCAATGGAAAGGCTGATGCACTCTCTAGGATTCATTCAGCAGAGACCCGTCCACTTACTCCTCCTAAGACTATTCTTCCTGACTCTAGATTCCTCGGAGTGATTCATAATCAAGACCTACTTAAAGACATCAAGGAAGCATACCATGCGGATTCTTTGTTGGCACAACCCCCAAGGGACGTAAGTCTTGTCTTTAAGAATGGTGTGTGGATTCAGCGACAACGTCTGTATATACCTGAAACAGTCAGATTGAGAGTATTGCAACTCATCCACGATTCCAAGATAGCTGGGCATAGAGGAATTCTAAAGACACAAGAATTGCTTTCTCGTTTCTTTTGGTGGCCCACTTACAGGAAAGACGTTTTAAACTATGTCACTTCATGTGAAGTCTGTGCAAGATGCAAAACACCTCGCTCCTCACCAACTGGTCTGTTGCAACCCCTTCCCACCCCGTCCCGCCGTGGGGATCCATTTCTATGGACTTCATTGTGGAGTTACCAACCTCTCAAGGGAAGAACACCATTCTAGTGGTGGTCGATCGTTTAACAAAGGCAGCTCATTTTATCCCCTGTGTCGGCTTACCCACTGCAAAACAGACATCAGATTTGATGATTAAGAATGTGTTTCGCTTGCATGGAGTACCGGATGAGGTCATTTCGGTTCGAGGGGTGCAATTCACTTCAAGGTTTTGGCAAAATTTCTGTGCCGCATTGGACATTAAAGTAAACCTTTCTTCTGCTTTTCATCCCCAGACTAATGGACAGACAGAACGAACCAATCAGACCCTGGAGCAGTATCTCCGCTGCTTTATCTGCCACCTACAGGATGATTGGGTGGATCTACTCCCACTGGCTGAGTTCTCTTATAACAACTCTCAGAGCGCCTCCACAAAGCAGTCTCCTTTTTACTCCAATTTAGGTTATCATCCTAACATTCTTCCTCGATTTCCCATAGAAACGCCCTTGCCGGCAGTGGCTTAAAGAATCACGTCTTTACAAAAGAATATGGATCTTCTAAAGGAAAATCTGGAATTGGCTCAGGAAAGGTACAAGAAAGCAGCAGATAAATTTCGTAAACCTGCACCAGCTTTTAAGGTAGGAGACTTGGTCTGGCTGTCAACCAGAAATCTTAAGTTAAAGATTCCATCGTCTAAATTGGGACATAAGTACATTGGACCCTATAAAATCAGTAAAATTATAAGTGCCGTTGCTTGTCGTCTTCAACTGCCCAGGACTATGAGAATCCACCCTGTCTTTCATGTATCTCTACTAAAGGCTGCAACACCCAATACGTTTCCTGGACGTTCTTCTCCTTGCCCTGACCCAGTGCTGGTCGATGGTCAGGAAGAATTTGTGGTGGAAAGGATTCTAGATTCCAGGTTGTACAGAAATCAGTTACAATATTTGATTAAATGGCAGGGCTACCCAGAGGAGGACAACTCATGGGAACCAGCCAATAACATTAATGCTCCTCGCTTGCTCCGCCAGTTTCATCAGAGGTACCCAGACAAGCCTGGTCTGAGGTCATCCGGAGGTTGTCCCTAAGGGGGGAGTAATGTAAGGTTCTTTGTCTCTTTTGACATGTTTCTTGAAACTCAGTTTTTTCACTCGGCCATTTTGCTTTCTGTCTTGCTGCAGCTATCTTGCCCTCAGTCAATATGGAGTTTCCAGCTTTCATGTTCCCGCCCTGATTCTCTCCCTCTTGCCTCTTAAGCAGCCTCAGCTGAGCAATCAGTGCTTCAGAATCAAGCCTGCAGTCAGCCTGTGACCTGACTCCTGGAAACCTTGGACTTTGTACTCCAGTCATTTCCTACTGAGGAACTTTTGAACACTTGTGGACTCTGGAGACCTGCTGTTTGGTAAATCCACGTTTGCAAGGGAATTACGGTAACAGAGAAGAGATCCTGAACCTGTTGTGGAGAGTTATTGCTGAGCTTAAAGTTACTCTGGCCTGCTGTGTCTCCTGCCTCTGTACCTGAAAACTGTGTGACCCTTTTGCCTACTTGTATGAAGTAATACAAGTCCTTCCATATCAAACCTGTGTCTCATGTGTTTTCCTCGCACCCAAGCACAAGACGCTATATGAACTGTATACCATACATCACAACAAAGCTAAGAGTGAAGCCTCCAAAGATGGAGGAACACACGGCAAGGCCTGAGACCTGGCAGCTCAGTAGCAAGATACTGAGTTAACACATTGCACAGGCCCAGTCCACAGGGTGGAGCTGCCTTAAATACTAGAGGGCTAATGGTAATTGGTCAGTCAGGTGTACCCTGACTCCATAAGAACCAGAGAGTTCTGGCGCCGCCCCCCTATGGACACAGTCATGAGACATGCAGTGAGCAGATAGGAAGCCAGAGGTATAGAGCCTGGAGCTGGCAGCAGACAGAAATCACAGCATGACCTGGAGCAGTGAGCAAGTAGGTGTGTGAGGGATGGGAGGCCATGCAGTGATGCCAGCAGAGTTATTACAAGACCACTCTGTAGTGTCCACACTGGCAGACTCCCAAACACTCACTCCCATGTGCCAAACACACCTCCATTACATAGCTGTAACCACACCCAGGTACCTATCACATGGCTAGTCATGTGCTCATGACATCACTGCTGGTCCTCAAACTCACAACCGCACACAGAAGGGAACAAGGGGTACAGTGAGCACCCTCACCTCAGGGCGAGTTATATGGGTAGCCAGACCCTTCCATCTCTCAGAGCTACCCATAATCCGGACCCAAGTATGAACAACAACTACTAAGTGCTTACATGCACTAAAGAAAAAATAATCCAGGTTACATCACAGGAAGCAGCTATCCCTGTGATACATACCTCCCATTAATTATGCGGCCATTAGTCACACTACAATATGTATACTGTATATATAAATATAAATATATGTATCTATGTACTGTATATGTATATATGTATATATACATATACAGTACAGACCAAAAGTTTGGACACACCTCATTCAAAGATTTTTCTGTATTTTCATGGCTATGAAAATTGTAGAATCACAATGAAGGCATCAAAACTATGAATTAACACATGTGGAATTATACATTACACTTTACAAAAAAGTGTGAAACCACTGAAAATATGTCTTATATTCTAGGTTTTGTTACTCATATGTTTGCAATTTTTATATTTCTGTCTGTGATAAAAACATCTGTTAAACACACACATAAAAACCAGAGGGCAGCAGATTATTATTATTATTATTTAATATTTATTTCTATAGCACCATTGATTCCATGGTGCTGTACATGAGAAGGGGTTACATACAAATTACAGGTATCACTTACAGTAAACAAACTAACAATGACAGACTGATACAGAGGGGAGAGGACCCTACCCTTTCGGGCTTACATTCTACAGGATTGTGAGGCAGGAGACAGTAGGTCGGGGGGTTGCAGCAGTTCCGGTGTTGGTTGAGGCAATAACTCCGGTAGTGGTGAGGAGGCAGCAGGGTCATTGCAGGCTGTAGGCTTTCCTGAAGAGATGGGTTTTCAGGTTCCGTCTGAAGGATCTGAATGAGTTCATGTGAAAATATAATATTTGTGTCATTCTCAAAACTTTTGGCCATGACTGTATATATATAATATATATATATATATATATATATATATACATACATAATATATTAACTAATAGTTGTTTTGTGTGTAAACATTATATTTGAACATAGTATGTAATGATATTATGGTTTTTAATGAAATAGGTAAAAGAAGAGGTTGGACAAGGAAATGGCATCACAATTTTTTTTTTTGTTAAATAATATATCTTTATTTAGCTTACAAAAACACATACAAATCTGCATGAAAAATCCACACGAAAATCGCATCAAAATGCATCAAAAATACGTGGATTTTCTGCCAAGAGAGGAAGACTTTTACAAGAGCAAGTCCGCAACATGTGCACATACCCTAAAATGGATTATGTGAAGGAATAAGTCACAATAAATTGGGTTCAACCTAGTGACCTGGAAGTTTTGCAATGTTTTCTAGGGTTCACCATCATTTATAGGAAATTCATTAGGGTTTTTTCTCAGCTTGCCTAAATCTCTTGCTGACCTCATATGTAAGGGGGCGAATCTCAAATTCTAGTCCTTGGATGATATTACGGCTTTTGAGAAATTTAAAGAGTCTGCTCCTGTTTTAATCCAACTCGATCTTCAAGAGCAGTTCATTGTGCAGATGGATGCTTCGGAAGTCGGGGTAGGGGTAGTTTTATCTTAAGGTTCAAAAACTATGACCAATTTGTGTCCATATGCATTTTTTCTCGAGAAAATTTTCTTCTGCTGAAATAAATTATGATGTGGAGAATCGTGAGTTACTCGCTGTTAAATTAGCATTTGAAGAGTGGAGGCATTTTTTGGATGGGGCAGTTCGTTAAGTCACTATAGTGACTGACTATAAGAATTTACCTTATGTTGAATCAGCCAAACAGCTAAACATCCCACACAGTCCTTATTTTTCCCCAAATTCAATATCTCCATCACATTCAGGCCGGGGTCCAAGAATATGAAGGCTGACGCATTGTCACGCACTCTTTATTCAGTTTCTTCTCCAGAACCTCAATCCTCCATTCTCCCTAAGGGCATTGTGGACTCTGTGGTATCCTTGGCGTTGGAAGCGGAAATCCAGTCCAGTTGTTGGCTCCTTCCACCACTCCAGGGTCCAAGTTATTTGTACTTCTGTACCTAAGATTGTGTCTGCTGCAGAAGTTTCATGATTCATGATCTTGAATGGTCATTCTGGAGTCACAGTTACTCAGAAAGCTATTACTAGACTCTTTTGGTGGCTGTCTTTGAATAGTCATATTAAATATTTTGTATCCACTTGTGCTAAGGTCTGTCATAACCAACTGACTGGGGAATTGGCTACATTGACAATTCCAGAAAGACTGTGGACCCATATGTCCATGGATTTAATCACAGGTTTGCCTCTGTCTGGTAAGAAAACTGTTACTTGGGTGTTAGTTGACCGATTCAGTAAACAGACTCATTTTATTCCTTTGTCAAGGTTACCTAAAGCAGTGACACTCTCCAAGTAGTTTATTTGTCATGTTCTGATATTGCATGGAATTTCTCTTAACATTGTGTCTGACAAGGGAGTTCAATTTGTCTCCAAATTCTGGAGAGCTTTTTGTAATAGACTGGAGACTCATATGTCATTTTCCTCTGCCGACCAGCTTGAAATCAATGGTCAGATAGAAAGGACAAATCAATTTTTGTAACAAATTTTAAGGTGTTTTGCATTTTCCCAGCAGGAGGACTGGTATCATTTTTATCTCTTGCTGAGTTTGACTTTAATAGTCAGGTCAATCAGTCCACTGGAACTTGTCTTTTTTTGTAATTATGGTTTTCATCCTCATTTTGGTGAATTTTGTATGATAAGTTCTGAATGTTCTGGGGTGGAGGTCATCATACAGAAACTTAGGGATGTCTGTAGAGAGGTTCAAAAGAATATTAGGGCCACTTAGATTTGCCAAAAAAGGAAGACTGATAAAATACGGTTCGCCGAGTGCTTTCTTTAAAGTAGGTGAAGGTTTGGTTGTCATCCAAAACTATTAAACTTAAAGTACCATCGGTGAAGTTGAGTCAGAGGTTTATTGGTTCCTATGATATTGTGGAAGTGGTCATTCCAGTGACTTTTAGGTTGAAGCTTCCTAAATCTTTTTGCATCCCTAACGTCTTCCACAGATCCTTGTTAAAGGAGTTTGTCACTTCGATTTTATCTCTCTCATCCCCGCCTCATCCGGTTTATGTTGATGCTAGTTTAGAGTATGAGGTACAGAGAATTGTGAATTCTCAGAAGCTCCAATTCCTTCCAGTACTTCATCCATTGGAAATGATATGGTTCTGGTTGAGAGATCCTGGGTTCCAGCCCGAACAGTGAATGCTGATCGTCTGGCCAGGGCCTTCGATTGTAGGTTTCCTAGGAAACCTGGGGGTCAGGTGGACCACTAGAAGAGGGGCTACTGTCACGATTCCACAATTCATGGTACTCTAAGGAAGCTGTGAGTGACAGCTCACTTGTCCAATATGAGGCAAGGGTGTGCTGAGATGTCTTTATTGTGAATGACAGCCCAGCTGTCCAACCTGGCCATGCCTGTGGGGTTTCCTCCAGGTGTCACCTGTTCAGTGAGATTACCTGGCTATTTAGCTGGCTGGCTATGATCAGAACATTGCCAGTTGTAGACTTTATCTGTGGTGTGTTAGCTCTGTGTTCTGATTTTCTGATCTTTGTTGTCGGACCTTGGATTTGCCTCCTGGCTACTCATTTTAATTAGCCCTTTTGCCCTGATGCACTCTGACCTTAGTTACCTGACTCAAGACTTTGCCTTTGACTATCCGTTTGTCTTATCCCTTAGTCTTTGTCACGCTGTCTAATGATATGTATACAATGTCAGTAAACTATTAATACAGGAACAACACTCTATACAACAACTAGTATAGCAACATCAGCATGTAAGTATAGAATAGATTTACCTGACACGATATCTGCTGAACTCAGGGTTAATCTTGAGGACTTGATGAGCTGAAACAGGAAAGAGGTGGACCGGGATCTAACCTGACCCTAAACTGGGGTCCTAACTAATCCCTCACCTTGGAGGTACTGATAATGGTTCAGAGGTCCAAGTCACCAACCTAACCCTGTCTCCTATCAGACCCTGAACCCTGTAATCAGTCCTAAAGGTACTGCCACACTAAACAATCCCGCTAGCGATCACAATAACGACGCATACTAATGCGATCGCTAGCGGGATTGTTTCTATATCGCTAAATGCGGCCACATTTAGCGATATAGTTAACGACGCTATCGCCGTTAGCGATCTTCTTAACGACTTTAGCGGTACAAAAGTACCGCTAAATCGCTAAGAAAAGGTGCCACACAGCGATTAGATACTTACCCAGTGGGAGCGCCGACGAGAAAATAGGGTCCGGAGCGATTCCAGCGACGAGCGAGATCACAGCAGGAAGCTCGTCGCTGGAAGCTGCCGCACTGAACAACATCGCTAACAGGATCGCTAAATAGTGACGTTTTTTAGCGATCCCGTTAGCGATATTGTTTAGTGTGGCATACCCTTAAGAAGGATCCTGACTACCACCAAAGGAATATGGGCTGATCTTAGCTAAATACACAGATTAGACATATAAGACAGACAGGATAACACTCGCTTGCATACACACTCAAACACCAAAGGAACATAAATGGTCTGGGAAATAAACTCTAACCAAGTTGAGCCCAGAACAACTAAGGAGCTCACAACTAAAGTCTATACAGATTCATTCCTATCTGTGGTCTGCATGAAGGTTTCACTGGCAACTCCCCCAGCAGACAACCAGGAATTTAAAGGAAACCAATCAACAAATAATCAATTGCAGCTGGGAGAAACTGCACCCAGTCCCAGCACCGAGCACAGACAGAATTAAGTCCCTAGCTGCCAAACACAAAGAAACAGCAGCTCAGCTGTGAGAAGTCAAAATGTGCAACCGCGACGATCTTCGTGGCAATGCACACATGACAGTACCCCCCCTTCTACGAGGGGCCTCCGGACCCTCAGGGCCATGCCTGCCCGGGTGAGTTCTGTGGAAGGTCCGAACCAAACGATCTGCGTTAACATCAGACGCAGGGACCCACGTCCTCTCCTCTGGACCATACCCCTTCCAATGCACCAAGTACTGAAGGGACCGGCGATTCAGACGTGAGTCAATGATCTTTGATACTTGAAATTCCAAGTTACCATTGACCAACACAGGAGGAGGAGGTAGAGGTGACGGTATGACTGGTGCCACATACCTTTTAAGTAATGACTTGTGGAACACATTATGAATTTTAAACGTAGGAGGGAGGTCCAGACGAAATGCCACAGGATTAATTATGGAACTGATCCTGTACGGCCCGATGAATCTGGGACCCAGTTTCCAGGAGGGCACTTTAAGTTTTATATTCCTGGTAGACAACCATACCAGATCGTTCACATTCAGATCTGGACCAGAAACTCTCCTCCTATCAGCCATACGTTTGTAACGGTTCCCCATCGCACTCAGATTATTCAATACACCTCTCCACACAGAAGCAAGTGACGACGAGAAACGCTCCTCCTCAGGAACCCCAGAAGGGCCCCCCCATTGAAAGTACAAAACTGGGGATGAAAACCATATGCCCCAAAAAACGGGGACTTACCGCTTGCATTTCACACTCAAACACCAAAGGAACATAAATGGGCCGGGAAAATTTAAAACCCAACCCCAAATTGACCCAAAAACAAAAAAAGCTAAAAAACTAAATCCCATACAGATTCATTCCCACTGTGGCTGCATGAAGGTTTCACGGGGAACTTTCCCCAAACAGACAAAACCGGGAAATTTTTAAAAGGGAAAACCCAAACAAAAAAAAATCAATTGCAGCCCGGGGGAAAACCCGCA
>JARQOD010000007.1:46440697-46512997 GCA_033576555.1 Oophaga sylvatica
CCACACATGAAATAATCGGCCCTCCCTGGATTTCCGGCTTTGTGGATTTGGGAAGCATGTAGAATGTCCCTGTTCTTGGACTTTCTGGTATCAGGTCATCAGCTCTTATGGATTTGTCAGACAGACAAGATACCAACTTGCTTAGTTCCTTGTAATAGTCCTGTGTAGGGTCCGACTCCAGTTTTCTGTAGTAGCGTGTGTCCGTAAGTTGTCTGTTTGCTTCCTTCATATAGTCTGATGTGTTCATCATGACTATTGCACCTCCCTTGTCAGCAGGTTTAATGATGATTTCTTTGTTGGTTTTCAGAGGACTGTATGGCCTTTCTCTCCTGGGCACTGATGTTGGAGGCTTGTCTCTTGTTGGTGGCTATGATGGTGGATTTTATCAAATGTCTGAATGAGTCTATATATTTATCCAAATGAGGGTTACGTCCAGGTGGAGGTGTCCAGTCTGACCTCTTCTTGGTTATTGGGATCCCTCTTCCTTCAGTCCGAGTGTTATCTGAATCTTCTGTATCATTGAGTATTCCCTCAGGCGCAGTCTCCTGAAAAAATGTTCCATATCACTGCAGAGTTCGGTTTTATCCAGGGCCTTAGTAGGACAAAATGAAGTCCTCTAGAAAGCACGGCAAGCTCCACTTTGCTGGTTTGTAATCTGAGAGATTGATGACACAGTTAGATGCTTTTGTGTCTGGAATGGAGTGGTTGTCAGAGTTGTCAGGTTTTGGTTTTGTTTTGTATCTGTTTGTATAGAGTCGGAATGGAGGCGCAATCTGTGTTAGTTTCTTTTCCTTGTTTTTGAATCAGAAAGGTCCGTAGTTTGTTGTAGTATTGTTGTAATTTTTGCTCTGTGCTTTCTGTAAGTGTTTTCCTCAGAGTTTCCAATTGTCCTTGGACTTTACTCCCTTATGCTGTAGCAGACATGCAAAAGATGGTTCCTTAGTCTTTCAGAAGTCCTGTGACAAAGGTTTTGTGCATAATGGGTATTGTAGGTGTGAAGAATTGGGTTTGTAATCCAGAGTCCTTTGGGAATTAGATTCTCCTTTTTGCATTTAGATAAGAAAAAAATGTCGCTGTCCATTTGTGCACGTTTCTTCAGAAGTGGTTTCAGTTCCTAAAGATGCGGTTCATTCTGGTATCCTCCATTTTGATATAGGAAAGATGTGTATCTTCGTACCGTGTTAGCCAGTAGATAGAAAAATATTTAGACTTGAGAGTCCTCAGTGGTTGATACCTTTTAATGCTAACTGAAAAGATGGTAACAAATTGCAAGCTTTCGAGACTACTCAGGTCTCTTCATCAGGCATAGACTAATACAACATCTGAAGAATCACATATTTTACACAAAATAGCACAGAAAAAATGCAATAGGTAGGACAAGTGACATGAAGCAGAACTGTCATTATGGCAGAGGGATTAAAATAAATATGACTAGTTCATAGATAAGGAGTGAAGGTTTTATTACCCTCTGATTGGGGTCTGGTATTGTGTTGTGATGACCCTAAAAGGTCAGGGAGGCAGATTCCTTAATTGTTGTAGAACGACATAAAACTCTGGGATATATTCATCCCAGCACTAAGAGTGTCAAAGTGTCATCATAAGTTTATATTCCCAGACTTTTCTATCCTTCTCAGATTTGAAGTTAGATTTTAATACAAGTAATTCCATATCTGTCATGCTATGACCGGGCATACAAAAAGTGTTTGGCCACAGGTAATCCATTCTTTTTTCTCTTATCGTGTGGCGATGAAATTCATCCTTGTTCTCAGTTTTTGCCCGGTCTCCCCCACATACAGACCCCCAGTTGGACATTTAGTACATATAATTAGGTACACCACATTAGATGTGATGCAGCTGAAAGTACCTGGTATCTTGTAGTCCTGATGGGAGTTGGGGATCTTTATCCTGTCCGTGGTCATTATAGATGTACAGGTCTTGCATTTCTTTTGTCTGCAAGGAAAGGTTCCTGCAGCTGTTGGGAGGACAGGGAGCTTCTGACAATGATGCTTCTTAGATTTGGGGCTGCCTAAAACATAGTAGTGGGGGGTCTGGAAATATGGATTGTAATCGGCATCTTTTTGTAGTAAAGGTTGTAGTTTCCGTGCAGCTCCCCTTAGCATCTCCAGACTTGGATTGTAGGGTGACCATAGAGGCACCCGGTTATTTTCTTCTTTAGCTTTGTAATGTAGCAGGTGATTCCTTGATATTCTGGTGGCTCTTGTAATTTGGTTTTCAATTGTTCTTGGATGGTAGCCCTGGTTCAAAAAAGTCTTTCTGAGGCGACCAAGGTGTCATCTCTATCCATGGGGTTGGAACATATACGGTTGATCTGATGGCTTGGCTGTAGACAATAGAGTTTTTTATGTGTTTAGGATGGAAACTGTCCCATTTAAGATATGTTGGACGGTCGATTGGCTTCTGATACAGGGATGTCTCTATTTCATTGTTCTTTAGCTTAATGGTGGTGTCTAAAAAGTTAATTCAGTGCTGGAGTAGTTAAGTGTTAAGTTGATGGTGGGATGAAATTGATTGAACTGTTCATGGAACGTCTTTAGCTGTGTTGTTCAGACTCCGTCCAGATGATTAAAATGTCATCAATGTTAGCGGTAGTAGGCCCGAGGCCTGATGGGGCAGGAGGACAAAAATTCGCTTTCAAGCTTGGCCATGAAAAGATTTGCATACTGTGGAGCCATTTTACTTCCCATAGCTGTGCCAGTCTCCTGAGATAGATCTTGTTGTCAAATTCGAAGTAATTGTGGGTGAGGATGAATTTTGTGAGTTTCACCACAGAATCAGCATCATTCCCGGTGTTTCCCATGAAGACTTTGCAGGCATTTAATCCATCCTGGTGTGGGATATTAGAGTACAAAGATTCCACATCCATGGTGGCCAGGATGGTTCCTTCTGGTAGAGAACCTATTGCTGCTAGTTTATTCAGTAGGTCAGTTGTGTCCTGAATGTAGCTGGGTGTATCCTTTACCAGGGGTTTAAGAACACCCTCTACCCATCCAGATACTTGCTCAGTAAGGGTGTCCACACATGAAATAATCGGCCTCCCTGGATTTCCGGCTTTGTGGATTTTGGGAAGCATGTAGAATGTCCCTGTTCTTGGACTTTCTGGTATCAGGTCATCAGCTCTTATGGATTTGTCAGACAGACAAGATACCAACTTGCTTAGTTCCTTGTAATAGTCCTGTGTAGGGTCCGACTCCAGTTTTCTGCTCCACTTTTTTCTACTCACTCTTCTATAAAGCCCACCTCTATGAAGTGTACGGCTTATTGTGGCTGTTTAGACTGATACTCTAGCCTTTGCTTGGGAACTCTGCTGCTGGGCTGAGAGTTTTGGTGGACAGCCCTCTCTTGGCAGGTTTGTTTTGATACCATGATCTTTCCTTTTGGTGATAATGGATTTGAATGTGCTCAGGGGATCATTGGGGTTGTTTTTTTTTTTATAATCAACCCTGACTTGTACTTCTCAACAACTTTGTCCCTCACTTGTTTGGAGATCTCCTTGGTCTTCATGGTGTGTGTTTGGTTAGAGGTGCCTCTTGCTTTCTATAGTGTTGTAGCCCTCTGATGCCTTTCACAAAGGTGTGTATATTAGTGTTGAGCATTCCGATACCGCAAGTATCGGTATCGGCCGATATTCGCGTATATCGGAATTCCGATACTTATTCGTACTTTTTCAATATCAGTATACCGGAACGGAAGTTCCCTAATTCTTTGAGAGGCTATGTGATGTTAGTCAGCAATGTGAATCTTATGAAGTGTGGCACATCCTGTAATGCTGCGGTCCATCTTAACTAATGGCATGGCTGTGATTGGCTGCTGAAATGATGTCAGAATGCACTAATAAAAGGCGCCGCAGCCATTTAGCGTCACTGTGCTGTGAACTCAGTTAGGAAAGACGCTGCTCTGCTGACTTTGAGGGACGTTTAGAGATTGCGATTTAGTGTACTGTGGCTTTAGGCAGGCTAGTTTACCACGGCTGTGTAAAGCTTCCTTTTGCCTGCAGTGTTGTTTTAACAGCTCTGGCAAGGTGTGTGTGAGTGCGGTGACGCTGCAGTTTGCTCTGCATGCAACGCTGTCTGTAGGCATCTGCACGTGTCACTCACAGACTCTTTTTTTTTCTTCAGTGTATAAAAGGCGCCCGCCGCCATTTTAGCGTCACTGTGCTGTGAATTCAGTAAGGGACAGAACGCTGCTGTGTGACTTGAGGGACAGTTAGTGATTGCGATTTAGTGTACTGTGCTGTAGGCAGGCTAGCACCACCGCTGTTGTAAAGCTTCCTTTTGCCTGCAGTGTTGTTTTAAACAGCTCAGCAAGGTGTGTGTGAGTGCAGGTGACGCTGCAGTTTTGCTCTGTATGCAACGCTGTCTGTAGGCATCTGCAAGTGTCCATCTACAGACTCTTTTTTTTTCTTCAGTGTAATTCTTGCTGCTCATGTAATTGAAATAATAGTGTGACGCGCTTCCTCCGTATACAATACCTTGGTTGCAAACACCTATAGAAGTCACAATGGAGCCTTTCACAGCAAGTGAAACAGTTGTGTTTCAGGTTCACTGCAGTCTGTGATTTTTTTTTTTTTTTGAGTGCAGATCACGCTCCAGTTACTTCAACTAATGCTGCGTGTACTCTGCTGAGTGTCTGTCACGGCTATCCTTTGTAATTTTTCAAAAATTGCTGCTGCTTTATTCTATTTTAAATTTACAAAAAATATATTAGTGTGACGCTCTTCCATCAAAAATACAATATCATTGCTTGCAAACTTAATAGAAGTCCACAAAAAGGCCTTTCACAGCAAAGTGAACAGTTGTGTTTCAGTGTTCACTGTAGTCTGAGGTTTCATTTTTTTGTGAGGAGTGTAGATCCCGCTCCACTTCACCACCGCAGCGTGTACTCTGCTGAGTAGTCTGTCACTGGCTCATCCTTTTATTTTTCAAAAATTGCTGCTGCTTTATTCTATTTTAAATTTACAAAATATATTAGTGTGACGCTCTTCCATCAAAATACAATACTCATTGCTTGCCTACAGACTTAATAGAAGTCCACTTAAAATGGCCTTTCACAGCAAGTGAACAGTTGTGTTTTCAGTGTTCACTGTAGTCTGAGGTTTCATTTTTTGTTGGAGTGTAGATCCGCTCCACTTCAAACCACCCAGCGTGTACTCTGCTGAGTGTCTGTCACTGGCTCATCCTTTATTTTTCAAAAATTGCTGCTGCTTTATTCTATTTAAATTTACAAAAATATATTAGTGTGACGCTCTTCCATCAAAATTACAATACATTGCTTGCCAAACTTAATAGAAGTCCACAAAGAGGCTTTCACAGCAAGTGAACAGTTGTGTTTCAGTGTTCACTGTAGTCTGGGTTTCATTTTTTTGTTGGAGTGTAGAATCCCGCTCCACTTCAACCACGCGCGCTGTGTACTCTGCTGAGTGTCTGTCAGTGGCTCATCCTTGTAATTTTTCAAAAATTGCTGCTGCTTTATTCTATTTTAAATTTACAAAAATATAATAGTGTGACGCTCTTCCATCAAAATACAATACATTGCTTGCAAACTTAATAGAAGTCCACAAAAAGGCCTTTCACGCAAGTGAACAGTTGTGTTTCAGTGTTCAACTGTAGTCTGAGGTTTCATTTTTTTGTAGGAGTGTAGATCCGCTCACTTCACCACCGCAGCGTGTACTCTGCTGAGTGTCTGTCACTGGCTCATCCTTGTAATTTTTAAAAAAAATTGCTGCTGCTTTATTCTATTTTAAATTTACAAAATATATTAGTGTGACGCTCTTCCATCAAAATACAATACATTGCTTGCAAATTAATAGAAGTCCACAAAAAGCCTTTCACAGCAAAGTGAACAGTTGTGTTCAGGTTCACTGTAGTCTGAGTTTCATTTTTTTGTAGGAGTGTAGATCCCGCTCCACTTCAACCACCGCAGGTTTGTACTCTGCTGAGTGTCTGTCAATGGCTCCCCCTTGTAATTTTTCAAAATTGCTGCTCCCATATTTTTTTTTTTAATTTAAAAAAATATATTAGTGGGGCCCGCTCTTCCTTTAAAAATTACAATACATTGCTTCCCAAACTTAATAGAAGCCCAAACTAAAGGCCCCTTTCACAGCAGTGAACAGTGTGTTTCAGTGTTCACTGTAGTCTGAGGTTTCTTTTTTTTGTAGAGTGAGATCCGCTCCACTTCAACCACCGCAAGGGTATCTGCTGGTGTCTGTCACTGGCTCTCCTGGTAATTTTTAAAAAATTGCTGCTGCTTATTTTATTTTAAATTTAAAAAAATATAATAGTGGGACGCTCTTCACAAAATACAATACATTGCTTCAAATTTAATTTAAAAAGTCCACAAAAAGGCCTTTCAGCAAGTGAACATTGGTTCAGTGTTCACGTATCTGGGTTTCATTTTTTTTGTGGAGGGAGATCCCGCTCCATTTCCCAACCACCGCACCCGTTTACTCTCCCTGGTGTCTGTCTTGGCTATCCTTGTAATTTTTCAAAATTTGCTGCTGTTTTTTTTCTTTTTTAAAAATTTACAAAAATATATTAGTTTTGGACGCTCTCCATCAAAATACAATACATTGCTCCCAACTTAATAGAAGCCCCAAAAAAAGGCCTTTTTCACAGCAAGTAAAACAGTTGTGTTTAAAGTTCACTGTAGTCTGGGGTTTTCATTTTTTTGTAGGAGTGTAGATTCCCCCCATTTAAAACCACCGGCGTGTACTCTGCTGAGTGCTGCCCACGGGTAACCTTTAATTTTTCAAAATTGCTCTGTTTTATTCTATTTTAAATTTATAAAAATATAAAGTGTGACCTCTTAAAAAAAAATAATACATTGTTTGGCAAACTTAATAGAAGTCCACAAAAAGCCTTCAAGCAAGGGGAACGTTGTGTTTCAGTGTTCACTGTAGTCTGGGGTTTCATTTTTTTTGAAAGGAGGTAGATCCCGTTTCCACTTAAAACCACCGCAGCGTGTACTCGCTGAGTGTTCCTGCCATGGCTCATCCTGAAATTTTTTCAAAATTGCTGCTGCTTTATTCTATTTTAAATTTAAAAAATTTATATTAGTGTGACGCCTTCCAGAGGACAGCGTTTTTTGGCCATTTGTGATCTGCAGCCCCATGGTTTGATTCATGCTGCTGCCTGAAAAACCCCGACCGTGCATCGGCCACCCACCACACGTCGGATTATTGGGTTTGTATACCCTCCTAGACCCCGTACTGGGACAACTTAAAAAACCTCATCACACCGTTGAACCCGGGACCGTAAATGTGGAGGACCAAGACACACTGTTAAAAAATCCATAATTTCTCCATTCCAGCCGGGGAGCGTTTGCTGCTTACTGCTTACAAAGCACTCTGTGCGCGGGCATTGTAACACCTCTGCAAAAAGGGAGAGAGCAAAAGCAGCGCCTCTCACGGGGAAAGGGAGCTTTTATGTTACAAATGTGGCGAATTTTGTGACAGGGGCCACCAAGTGTACACCATAGTGAGGGGAAAAATCTAGTTAATTTTTGGGTGATTATTTCACCATAAACTAGTTCACTGAAAAGATTAGTTAAAAAGATTAGTTCCATTTTTTCGTTTCTCCACCCTACCTGTAGGAGCTGTTGGGGAAATCCCTCTTTGGGGACCCCGAATAAATGAACGGGTGACTCTGAACAAAATGTTTTTATGGAATGACTCAGGAAAGCCTAGTTCAATCTGATGCCTCTGAGGGAGCCCGCAGTGCCAAATAAATTTATTGTGTTGAGGGCTGAGAAGCAGTTTAGCAAACCACCATTTTTAAAAAAACAAACGGGGGCGTGTTAAGATTTTAGCAAGACGGGTTTTTCTGGCTAAAAGGGATGAATACAACGAAACCTTCTATACACCATAAGCTTGTCTGTGTACTGTGTGTTCTTTTTTATTTTTTTTTTTTTAATATTATTATTATGTTTTATTTGTATTTGTTTTGTGGTATGTTTGGAGGTGGGTGCTTGCCTGCTGCAGTGTATTTTAAATGAGCGGGTCTAAGGGTGCAGGGGGGTTTTTACTTTAAAATACCGTCGCATGCGACCCATCCTCAACAATGTAGACCGGGGTTATTTTCGAAAATGAAAAAGGGATGGATCTCACCTGAATTTTCCCCGTCCGTTTTCAGATGAATAACTGTTGCCAACGTTTTCCCTCTCCTGTTATGTTCTCTTTTTACAAAAAGAACTCTATCCCCCTGGGGTACAACCCCCGCGTCACAGGGGGGGGATCATTTACAAAAAAAATGTTATCCCAACAATGTAACGCAACGACTCCATGCCCAAATTTTCGCCAGGCACTCTCTCTCTTTCAAAGCGTTCCTGTTTTTTTTTGGAGTAAGTTTTCGACTCAGGAAAAATAATGGGGTGCTCCTCCCGTTTAAGCCAGTCCCGAGACAACACGGCACCCAGACCTACTCTGACGCATCAGGGCGGACAATGATTCTCTTTTGAACCTTTGGGTCGGGGGCAAAAAATGGTGACCCACAGTGCCCTTTTATTGCCCCTGTTTGATGCCTTGCTGATTTTTTTAAAACCGGGTCACCAGATCCAAAGGATATTCTCTCAAACTGGACCTCTAAAATTTTTAATGGCACCAAGGGACTTACAAAATGAGGCTGAGACTGTGTATCTGGCGCATGCGACAAGAGTTACATACCGTTTAACTTCTTGATAGCCCCCCAGCCAGTAAAACCGTTGTATAATTCTGTGTAGGGTTTTCTTTTGGCACAAATGTCCACCCTAGTACAGCGCATGCGCTAATTTCCATTACCAACCTCCGATATGACTGCGGTAGCAGCAATTGCTAAAAAATTTCAACATGTATTTTTTTAAAACCTGATACAGCAAATCTTGGTTCAGCTCTAATTGTTTCAATACTGTAGCTGCCCCGGGGTGTTGGGGTTCCCCATGACAACCAGTAAATTTTCACGGGCTAGACTCAACGTAGGGGCCGCGTAGTTGCGCCTTAACAAATTTGTCACCTGTCACATTTAAGTATTACAATTCAGGTCCCGGTGTCAAATTTCCATCTCCCCAACTAACACTTCGATAGGAGAGGGTTTTCCTACTCCACCGAAGGCAAAGGTAATACTGCCCACTGCACACATGTGTTTATGCATAGTGAGACTGATAGTAGCCAACAAAGTAGCTAACAAAGGCCACTTGTGATCGCCCTATCAGCGTAGGAACAATGCTACTCAAAAGATCTTCCATGATCCTGGACAAAATTCTTGATATAATGGTCAATGAGTGAGAATGTACGATAGGATCCAGGCAGATGTGAGGTTTGTTTGGTTTTAGTAGCAACTTCATGTGTGACATGTTTGAATGGTGGGCAACCCTCCTGTCTCCAAATATATGATTGAAGGTGCGTACCAATGTGGAGGGATATCCTCACTCAATAATTTTAAAAATTTGGCTGTAAACCCGTCAGATCCTGGAGCTTTCCCGTATTTAAGTACTTATCGCCGCTGTCATTTCCGTCACCTCAATTTGTTTTTTAAAAGGAGAAGCTGATAGTTGTGATGGATGGTAACCGTATTCCATCTACAAAGGTGTTACCCTCCTCCTATCCGTATTGTTCCACCTTATATAAGTCTGAGTAGTATTCTTGTAGAATGGTGTTTATGGTTCGAGGGTCTGTGTTCATGATCCCATGTTTATTCGTTAACGCTGTAATATGTTGATGACGAATGTGATTTCCTTTCGCTAGTCGTGATAATAGTCTCCCTATTTGCTACCATAACGATATACATCGGCTCTATAATTGTTATTACTGCTTCTCTCTCGTCGATATACCCATACGTGTAAGTCAACCTTAGCCTGCTTACATCTATTTTTAACCTGTGTTGATGAACTTGTCTTGTTTGCCGTGTTACCTATCGCGTAATATCCTGCTAGCCTGCGAGTAGTTTGTCGCCATCTTCTTTTTTAGCGTTGTCTGATAACCTATTAGTTTCCCGCGCATTACTCCCTTCCCTGCTGCCCATAAAAGTTCCGGCCTATCCTAGTATCTCCATTATCCCTTACATATTAAAAACACCATTGCTTCACATGATGTCGAAACTTCTCATCCATTAACAAATAGGTCGGGAAGCGCCAAGTTTGGTTTGGCCCCATCTGCACCATATCTGGCAGGGTCACTGATACGGGCGCGTGGTCATATATAGCTACGCTGTGCACATCTGCCTCTTCCACTCCCCTTAATAGCTCCTGTGCTAGCAATATATAATCTATTCTGGACCAAGAGTCATGTGGCGCCGAATAGAATGAATATTCACTGCCATCTGGGTTCAGGTGTGTCCAAATGTCTACAAAAGTTACTCGTGTCTAGCAAGGGTTATTATAAATGTGTGTCATGTGATCGCACATTCATTCGCATCGACCTACAGTTCTTCACTGGTTCGATCACCATATTTAAGTCACCACCGTGGGGGGTTTTTAATGCTCTCCTATCGGCCTGATATGCTTGGATACCTGGGATAAATTTCAGGAACGTCTCCAACTCCCTACTCACATGTCAGCGCAGGAACCGTAAGAGGGAACGTGCTTGTTTTGTTGCGCATAGGTGGAGTTTTTATACAGTAAATGATTACTGCTGTCTTATTTTTGCGTCCCAAGGGCAGAATAAGTCTGCGTAACGTTACATTTTACAGACACTCATATAATAGACACACGCTACCCTAACCGTGACACAAGGAAGGTATTGTTGTGGGATAAAGCCGCCATTTTAGCGTCACTGTGCTGTTAATTCAGTTTGGGACAGAACGCTGCTCTGCTGACTCTGAGGGACAGTTAGAGATTGCGATTTTGTGTACTGTGCTTTAGGCAGGCTACTTTACCAACCGCTGTGTACATCTTCCTTTTGCCTTGCAGTGTTTTTTTCACAGCTCTGCAAGGTGTGTGTGTGAGTGCAGGTGACGCGCTGCAGTTTGCTCGGCATACAACGCTGTATGTAGGCATCTGCACATGTCACTCTCACTCTTTTTTTTTTTTTTTTCTTTAGTGTATTCTTGCTGCTCCATTCAATTGAAATTATAGTGTGACGTGCTTCCATCCGTATCCAATACATTGGTTGAAAACACTGTAGAAGGACACAAAAAGCCTTTCACAGCTAAGAGTTGTGTTCACTGTAGTCTGAGATTTTAATTTATTCAATTTTGATCACGCTCAAGTTACTTCTTCAAGCAATGCTGCTTGTACTCTGTGAGCGTGTCTTACTGCCTCATCCTTGTCATTTTTCTCGAATTGGTGTACATGTCATCAAAGTAGTCTTCATTTTTGATCGAAATCCAAGCAGGTACCTGGACACTCTATGGCTGCTTTTGTACGGTGGACTGGCTCCAACATTCAATAAGACTTAAGATGCAATCGGGCACCTTGTCAAGGCCCAATCCTCTTCTCCTCTGATATAATATAATAAAAATCTTTATTTATATAGCGCCAACATATTCCACAGCGCTTTACACTTTAACAGTTTCAAAACACAAGTCATAGGTAACAACGTTAACAAATACAATAATTAAAGCAAAATAGCCGACCTGCTCGTGAGAGCTTACAATCTACAATGAGGTGGGGGAGATAAAAAAGTACAGGTGTGTATATATAATGGTGCATTTCCAATGATGGTCCAGCCATCTTGAGGGAGTGAGGCATGGATGGAGGTAGTGAATGGGCTCCCCATACACACTTAAACATAGAACGACTTTGCTTATTGAATGTGATAGGCCACTCTGAAACAAATGTGTTTTGAGGGAGCGCCTGAAACCAGGCAAATTGTGGATAGTCATAATTTCTTGTGGTAGAGCATTCCAGAGGATTTGCGCAGCGCGGGAGAAGTCTTGGAGTCGGGAGTGGGAGGTACGGATTACTGCAGAGGTTAGTCGAAAGTCATTTGCAGAGCGCAGCAGTCGGTTAGGCCGATAGATAGAAATGAGGGAGGAGATGTAGGGGGGTGCTGCACTGTGGAGAGCTTTGTGGGTGAGAACCAGTACTTTGAATTGGATCTATAATGAATGGGCAGCCAGTGTAAGGACTGGCGAACAGCGGACGCGTCGAGTACCGATTAGCCAGATGGATGACCCTGGCTGCTGCATTAAGGATGGACTGGAGAGGGGATAGTCGAGTAATGGGGAGGCCAAGTAATAGAGCATTGCAGTAGTCCAGGCGGGAGTGGATCAATGCTACAGTGAGGGTTTTTGTTGTTTCCATGGTGAGAAAAGGGCGGATTCTAGAGATGTTCTTTAGGTGTAGACGGCAAATATCTAACAAACAGGTCATGCTGGAGAGACTTGCACCTACTGCCACTCAGGGTCTTCAGCTCCTTTGTGAGAAACTAATGTTTGGCCAGCCAGTATATCAAATAAAGTTCATGAGAAATGGGAACTGTGGTTGGCTTCACTTTTGGTACTGGGTGCTAATACCAAACCATGGTGTGCCATTCAATGAATATTCCTGGCTGGTTGGAGACAAGCTCATTCCCACAGAAAAGTACCAGAAAGCTAAAGGAGATGGTGGCCTCTCTCAACATGAAGGAGTTTGCTCGTTGTCTAGGAGACCGACCACCCCTGCTGTGTACCTTGTCAACGTTGTGTTGAAGCTTGCAAGGATTAAGAGGTTACAGTGGTAAGTCTGGTTTTTACTAAAGATCCTGCTGTGTATTATAGTTTTTATGTTTAAAAAAAATTTTTATCTTAGGAATGTTAAATAATTTTTTTTTTTTTTTAAATACAATGTATCTTATGAATGTTAAATATTTAATTTTTTTTTGATAAAATAAAATGTATCTTATGAATGTTAAATAACCATTTTTTTTTTTTTTTTTTTCAGGTATTTGATCTACCGTAGCTAGTTGCTGATCGTTGACTCTACACCCCTCTCCCAGAATGTTACTCGGGTTATGGGGAGAAAATCACCGCTATTCCAGACTGATTTCATGTTAATGTGTCTGGCTCTTACACAGCACACAGCACTTGATGTTAGTTTATCTTTTTCCTAAATTATTTGTTACACTGCCCTTCTCACATTTAATTTGCACTTTTTTTTCAAGCACAAGTTTTTTTACACTTCCTTGTTCTGTAAGTAGGCTTAATGGTTAAATGTTTTATACTAGATGTAAATATGTAACATGTAAATTTTATATTAAGATTTTGAAAATTATTAGGTACACCCATCAGGCTCTTTCGTCCCCTCTCCCTTAGAGTAGCGGTAATATATCGGACCCCAGGCTCGCCCACACAGTTCCTTGACCACTTCTCTGCCTGGCTGCCGCACTTTCATGTCCTCAGAAGTACCAACCCTTATCCTTGGAGACTTCAACATCCCCATTAACAGCCCTACTTCCACACTCAAAACACATTTGTTCAGAGCGGCCTATCACATTCACTAATCAAAGTCATTCTACGTGTAACTGTGTGTGTAGCCCATTCACTATCTCCATCCATCCCTCACTCCCTGAAAATGGCTGGACCATCATTGTAAATAAACCATTGTATATAAACAACTGTACTTTGTAGCTCCCCTCCTCATTGTAGATTGTAAGGTCTCACGAGCAGGGGCGGCTTATATTGCTTTAATTATTGTATTGTTAACGTTGTCACTTATGACTTGTGTTATGAAACTGTTAAACTGTACAGCGCTGCGGAATCTGTTGGCACTATATAAATAAAGATTATTATTATAGAGGCCCACTCAGTAGTGGTGAAGTGAACGGCGCAAATTGCGAGTTGATTGCAACTGATGCAGCTGATACTCCATTACTGCTGGCTGCTGCTCACACAACCGCTCCAACATATGTAACGTGGAATTCCACCTGGTGGGTACGTCACATATGATGCGATGTTCAGGAAGGCAAAATCTGCGTTGCAGAGCTGCAATGCGCGATCTGGCCATGGTGGAACGTCGCAAGTTAGCGCACTGTAGGCGGACCTTGTGCAGCAGTGCATCAAGATCCGGATAGTCCCTCAAAAAACTCTGGACGACCAAGTTTAGCACATGTGCCAGACATGGTATGTGAGTGACGTTGCCTAGGCCCAGACCTGCCACCAGATTTCGGCCATTGTCACACACTACCAAGCCTGGCTGGAGATTCGCTGGCAAAATACACATGTCGCTCTCTTGCTTTATGGCATTCCAGAGCTCCAGCGCTGTGTGTCTTTGATTCCCATGGAAATTAATTTCAGTACGGCCTGTTGACGTTTGGCCACGTCTGTGCTCATATCGGTCAACAGGCTCGCTGTCTGGGTGTTATGTTTGACACCAATCTCTCCTTCACCTCCCATATACAATCTGTTGCCCGCTATTGCCACCTACACCTAAAGAACATCTCTCCCGAATCCAAGACTTCTCCCGCGCTGCGCCAATACTGTGGAATGCTGTACCCCAAGAAATTAGAACTATCCACAATTTGCATGTTTTGGGGCGCTCACTCTAAACAACATTTCTTCATAGCGGCCTATCACATTCACTAATCAAAGTCATTCTATGTGTAAGTGTGTGTGTGTAGCCCATTCACTATCTCCATCCATCCCTCACTCCCTCAAAATGGCTGGGCCATCATTCTAAATACACCATTGTATATAAACACCTGTACTTTGTATCTCCCCACATATTTGTAAATTGTAAGCTCTCACGAGCATGTGCGGATTATATTGCTTTCATTATTGTATTGGTAACGTTGTTAGTTATGACTTGTGTTCTGAAACTGTTAAACTGTAAAGCGCTGCGTAATCTGTTGGCGCTATATAACTAAAGATTCTTATTAAGCGTTCACGGGTCCATGTGGAGGTAGACCGTGACGGCTCCTGCAACGATGTTTCTGAGGAAATGGAGAAGGAGGAGTCAATGTGTACAGACTTGATTCCCGCAATCCTTGTAGTTGCCTGAACACGTACAGCGCCACTCGCAAGATCTGTACCCGGCTCCACAACATTGACCCAATGGGCAGTAAGGGAAAGGTATCGTCCCTGGCCATGGATACTGGTCCACGCAGCGGTGGTCAGGTGGACATTGCTACTGACGGAGTTTAGTAGCGCATGTTTAATTTTAACCTCAACAACATGCTTTTACAGACCAGGGACGGCTTGCCTGCTGAAATAAAATCAGCTTGGCACATTGTATTGTGGGACTGCCAATGCCATTAAGTTCCGTAAACTGTCAGTCTCCACCAGCCTGAATGACAGCATTTCAAGGGACAGGAGTTTTGCAATGCCAGCATTCAGAGCCTGTGCTCGTGGATGGTTTGCCGAGATTGGGCCTACACCCGATACGCCACAACCTGACACCCACAGATAAACAAGCCATAAAATCTCTGAAAGATAACCCCAACATTATTATTAAACCAGCAGATAAGGGGGGTGCTATCGTTATTATGAATAAGACCCAATCTATTGCCGAAATTCATAGACAACTGTCAGTTAACCTAACCTACAGACAACTCAATTGTGACCCTACATTTTACATCTGTCAAAAAATTTATCGTATCCTGACAAAACATCTTTAATTGATCACCATAGACTGTAAGACTATGACATTCCTTAATATTCAATACCCCATCACCCCTGTTTTCTACACACTCCCAAAAATCAACAAAAAACTACATTATCCACCCGCATACCCTAGAGGGATAATTCTCCGTGTTCTACAGTATCACCCAAATGTTTAACATGTTGCCTAATTCCTATGTATATATATTCTTCACCCTATGTATTTATTGTATATATTGTATATATTATACATTGTCATTGACTGTAAATTTTTCTATCTCTTCCAGCGACTATTTGATAAAGGCCACTGCGTTGCCCAAAACGTCAGTCAGTAGTCTCATAGCTATTTTCTTTTTTCACATCAAGTGTGCAATAAAAATTTCAAATTTAACCATGACATATGCAGTTAAACTTGTGCAGTGATTCTCTATAGACTGTACATCTTCAGTGTGTCTTTGTAACTCAAGTACGTGTTTTCTCCGCACATGTTTACACATATTTGTGGTATTGAGGTTACTGACACTTTACCTCTTTTTACTTTTTGATTACACAGCTTGCATTTGACATAGCAAATATCATCTGCAAGTGTGTGAAAAAAGGACCACGCAGTGCAAGTCCTGGGAGCGTCCGTTTAGACTTTTGGAAGAGAAATCCGAACAGGTGCCAAAATGGAGGCTACAGGCAACAGAGTATGCAGCCTAACTCTCCCTCCTGTTTGTACCGTTGGGGCAATCGCTTCCTCAGAGCTGCTACCACCACCTTCCTGTTCCTCACGCCATGTTGGGTCTTGGACCTCATCATCTCCACTAACCTCTTCCAACACCTGCTGCTGTTGGGTGGTCTGGCCACCACCATGCTCAACAGAAACTGGCACCTGAGTCTCATCATCATCAGATGCGTTCTGCGGTGTGCTCACCATCGGCACTGTCTCACTCGCCTCTTCAGATTCAGAGAGACACAGCTGTTGCGCATCACTGCATACTCCCTCTTCTTCACATTCCAGAATGCTGCTTGGCTGTGCCCCTGTTTGCAAACCAACAGATTCTGAGAACAGAAGCAGAGACTCAGCTGGCTCCTGTACAGAACTCTCTGACTGACTGGGCAATTTGGCAGGCGGTGAAGAGACAGATGGTTGATCAACAGTGCTGTGTTCCTGAGAGGAGGTGGAAGCAATTGAAGTCGATGCATTGGACCCTGGGCTCCAACACCGCCAGTTGTTGCCTGTAAGTGCTGTTAGCACAGTCAACACTTGCTCCTGTGTTACTGGGGTTGAGTAATGGCAGCTGTTCCCCTGCTGTGTGTACGACAAAAAGTCATGCTGCCTCCACCCTGTCCTCCTCTCATCCCTGGGCTCCAACACCGCCAGTTGTTGCTCGGAAGTAATTGGCACGGGTACTGACTCATGCCCACCCTGGTTACAGCACCACAGCTGTTTCCTGGCAGTGTCAACGTAAATTAGCCTCAAATAAGTTGTCCTGTCATGTTGCATTCCGGTTATCCGACTCTATGGTGCCTGCAGTTTAGGTGATTCCTATGTGTGCTGTGGGATATGTAAATAAAGGCTCTTTCCGTTGTGAAAATAGGACAAGCACCCACTGTAGGGCTGTGTGATTTGGTAACTGCAGACGGCTTGCGGCCTGTCAACTTACATTTTCATGGGTGCCTTATGGTACCCGTCCGAGTTCCAGTACCGTCAGCTGGTTCTCCACAGTGCCTTTGGCCTAGGTGCCTCCATCTCGGTATCCGAGTTCCTGCAATGTCTGCTTGTCCTTGGTAGTGCTTTGGAGCACAGGTACCTCCTGCTTAGTAACCGTGTCCCAGTAACGTCAGCTGGTCCTCGGTTGTGCCATTGGCTCTTTTCCTTCTGCTGCCCCTCCGGGTTCCAGCACAGTCAGCTGGTCCTCGTTACTTGCATTGGCTCTTGTACCTTCTGCTACCCGTCCGGGTTCCAGTACCGTCAACTGGTTCTCCGCAGTGCCTTTGGCCTAGGTGCCTCCATCTCGGTATCCGAGTTCCAGCAACGTCTGCTGGTCCTTGGTAGTGCTTTGGAGCACAGGTACCTCCTGCTTAGTAACCGTGTCCCAGTAACGTCAGCTGGTCCTCGGTTGTGCCATTGGCTCTTTTCCTTCTGCTGCCCCTCCGGGTTCCAGCACAGTCAGCTGGTCCTCGTTACTTGCATTGGCTCTTGTACCTTCTGCTACCCGTCCGGGTTCCAGTACCGTCAA
This sequence comes from Oophaga sylvatica, assembly GCA_033576555.1. Lineage (NCBI taxonomy): Eukaryota > Metazoa > Chordata > Amphibia > Anura > Dendrobatidae > Oophaga > Oophaga sylvatica. The sequence continues at coordinate 46,458,426 of JARQOD010000007.1, forward strand.
CTGGTTCTCCGCAGTGCCTTTGGCCTAGGTGCCTCCATCTTGGTATCCGAGTTCCAGCAACGTCTGCTGGTCCTTGGTAGTGCTTTGGAGCACAGGTACCTCCTGCTTAGTAACCGTGTCCCAGTAACATCAGCTGGTACAAGGTTGTGCTACAAATACAAGATACAGAACAAGAGACACAAGAACAATAAGCAGAAGATCTAAAGGCAGAAGAACATGAAGTATAAGACCAAAATGAAGAGCAAAATATATGCTCTAAATTATAAGCAGAAGAAGACTAAGCAGTGTATGGGGGTGAGTCCGTTCCTCCTCGTGGTGCCCCTGGTAAATGCCTGATGCTGCAGGCTAAACTGAACACGGACAAATACTGTTGTAATTTAAATCTTTTGTGGCAGCAAGAACGGAACGATGAAAAAATCATACTTTTACAGATTACAAGTACAGGAATCTATGTCACAAATAAGAATATGATGAAGAAGATGAAGGACTATAATATGAAGAAGAATAATAGTTTAAAAAGAACAATATGAGTAATGTTAACAAAAACATGAAAAGCAAGAAGTTTTAGAAGAAGATAAAGAAGGTGAAAATGAAGAATAATTTGATGACAAAGATGATGCTGCTGAAGATTATGAAGGAGAAAGTGTGTCAAAAGTTAAAAAGGTGAAGAGCATGGAAGTTGTGAAACATACATATTTGCCAAAATAGAAAAAAGGTTAACAACATTGTCAATTTCTTCGTCAATCCGAACGTATTTCCTAAAAAAAAAAAATTAATGCTATTCCATTGGATTGGGTTAAACATCTATGCCTTTAATGTCTCCTCAACCTCCCCCAATACATTGTACATTACTCTTTGTTGTTTTCCTTCATGTACAATTAACCTACAAGGCTAGAATGGGTTTTTTTTAATTCCGATATTTTGTTCCCATAGACTTACATTGTATTTCCGGTATCGGTATCGGGTATTGCCGATATTTTTTGTGTATCGGCGATACCATTCCGATTCCGATACTTTTGGATATCGGAAAGTATCGCTCAACTCTAGTGTATATACTTACAAACCATGTGACACTTAGATTGAACAGTGGTAGACTTCCATTCACTAAGCATGTGACTTATGAAGGTAATTGCTTGCACCAAAAGTTTTTAGAGGGTTTAAAGCAAAAGATGTAAATACATACGCACATGCCAATTTTTAGTTATTTGATCCCATAAATTTAATTTATGCCTATATTTTTCTCACTTCACTTCATTAACTTGGACTATTTAGTGTTGATGCATAACACGCAATTCGAATTACAAAAATATTTAAATCCAGGTTGTAATGTAACAAAACAGGTAAAAACCAAGGTGGTGAATACATTCTCAAGCCACTGTAATTATACATTTTGATTTCTCGTCTCAAATGGATGACCTTATATTTATCTACATAAAACTTCAATTGTCATTTCTATGCGGAAGCCTTCAACTTACATAAATCCCTCTGTAATATTAAATTGTCCTAATCTGTGTTACTTTGCAGAAATTAGAATGCTCTGCAAATACAGCAATAATACTCTATACATCCCCTACAAGGTCTTTAGTAAATAAATTAAAAAGCGGACACAATACTGACCCCTGTGGTACCCCACTATTAATAGTGACCCAATCTGAGTGTGTTACATTAATAACCATCTGATTCCTATCACTGAGCCGGTTGTTAACCCAGATATTTATGAACTTTATGAACGACTGAACTGTATTGAATTCCTTTGAAAAGTTTGGATAGACAACATCCAACATCCACATCCTTACCCTGGTCCTGTCTAGACCTCTTCATAGATAGTTATAAGATAAGCTTGACATGACTGATCTGTCATAAACCCATGTTCATGTTGTATTATGGGATTATTTGGTTATTTTTATTAAGATACTTCAGGATAGCATCTCTTAGAAGCCCCCATCACACCTATCCTCAAAAAACCCTCTCTTGACCCATCTTCTGTATCTAGCTATCGCCCCATATCACTTCTGCCCAATGCCTCAAAACTACTGGAACAACACGTCCATCTTGAACTGTCCTTCCACCTCTATTCTTGCTCCCTCTTTGACCATTTACAATCTGGCTTCCGGCCGCATCACTCCACTGAAACTGCCCTAACTAAAGTCACCAATGACTTTAAGGGATTACATACATTAGTCAGGGACTGCTCTGATACGAGTATACCTTGACTATTGGTAGAGCAGTTTAATATACAATTTTTGCAAAAAACGTATTAACCAAATACCCCTGTTTTTCCATTTTTTTTATTGGCACTTGCCGTTTACTGTTATATTATATTCTTTTTGCAACAGAGTATTTTTGGTTATACTGTGCTTTTTTTGTGTGTTTTCGGTCTTCTGGTAGTGTGAACAGTGTCTCTACAGGCTTGTTCACTATGTGCAGGGCTCATGTGTTTCTGTTTTTAACCATTTATTCTTCAGGTCGGTGCGATACCAGATTTATAGCATTTTTCATGTTTTGCTGCTTTCACACACTGAAAAGACGCTTTTTTTGCAAAAACAAGTTTTTGTATTGCCATATTTTGAAAGCTATAATTTTTCCATTTTTCGGCTGACAGTCATGTGAGGACTTGTTTTTTGCAAGACAAATTGCTGTTTTTATTGGTACCACATTCAGCAACTTTTTTGATCGCTTTTTCTACTGATTTTTGGGAGGCAGAATGAACAAACACCAACAATTGAGGAATAGTTTTATTTTCTTTTATGTCATTCTGTGTGTGGTATAATTGATAAGGCAGCTTTATTCTTTGGGTCAGTACGATTACAGCAGTAGCCTATTTATATTGTTTTTATGTTTTGGCGCTTTTACACAAAAACTATTTTATAGAAAAAATTATTTTTTCATCGCTTTATTCTGAGAGCTATAACTTTTTTATTTTTCCTCTAATCGAGCTGTATGGCAGCTTGTTTTTTGCGGGACAAGGTTATATTTTCAGCTTACCATTTTTATTTATATTTGTTTTTTTGTCACGTTTTATTCCACTTTTGTTCAGCAATATAATGATAAAGCATCGTTTTTTTGCCTTGTTTTTTTTTTTTGGTTTGTTTTTTTTAGGGTGTTCACTAAAGGGATTAACTACTGGGACAGTTTCATAGGTCAGGTTGTTCCGGACGTGGTGATACCAAATATGTGTAATGTTTTTATATTTTTTTTCCATAGTAGGACTTATGGGACTGTGGGACTTTTGCAGGCTGATCGCTTGTAAAGTATAGGAATGCAGGAGCTGCACTGACAAACTTGTTAGATCATGCACTGAGCATGATCTAGCAAGTTTGCTAGCTCTGGTGACCAGAATGTCATCAAGATGACATCGGGTCCCTGCGATAACGTCACAGGGGGCAACAGTCAAGGGCAGAGGGTGCTTCCTCACTCTGCCTGCTCTATAAATTTGCAATTGATTTTAATCGCAGCATTTCAGGGATTAAAGTGCTGGGGGCAGTGCGGGGTGTAAGCTGTCAGAATCAACTGACACCCGGTGGCGATCGAGCGCACACAGCCCTTATGTGCGGGCAATCGTCATGACATCATGACGTATCCATATGTCCAAGGTCAATAAGTACCAGGCGACCTGGACGTATAGATGTGTCCAAGGTCATAAAGGGGTTAAACATGTTATCCATTCTTGTGGTGAAAGCCTTGAGTCACTCTATCTGACTGCAGACGTCTAAATTCTTACAGCGCATGTACAGCGCTGTCTGAACTCTTCAGTGTCTCTGCCGAGAATAGGCGGTCACTTGACTGCAACCAGACTTCCGGCCACATTCCAACTAGATGTGCCTGTCCTAGCTCAATTTACTTGTATTAAGGCTAGGCATGTATAGTCAGCATGTACCGCATGTATGCAAATAGTATGTGGACGAAAAGAGGGGTTGATCCAGCTTCCAGAATTTTTTGAAAAAAATGTATTGGATAGGAGAAGGTGCAAAATATGTACAAGAATCAGTAAAAGGACAGCATAGCCGCTGCTGTGTCATCCAGGAATTTCTATCTACATCCCATTTTTATTTTATCAGAGAATACAGACTTATTAGATGGTGGCACTAATATTTAATAGTCTCATTGTTTATCTAAAATGGAGAATTGCCACAAAAAGTGTCTCATATTCTGTCAAAATGGACACATCTGTGTATTATTGTACATGGACAGCTCATAGAATTCAAGTAAAACTGTGTTATTATGTCCTATTTTATCCAGAGTAAGGCTGGCAAGAGACTTAACACTGGTTTCAATCAAAACTTTGTGATCAATTATTAAGGGACTGTTTTTACTTATAACATTTTGGAAAAATGTGCCAACACCTTGCCACCTTTTAGAGGAAGTTGTGGAGTTATTTTCACAATGGTTTTAATGACCAACCAAGCAGTTTTCCTTCATCATAAAATTAAAAACTTTGGCATGTTTTCTGACTTTCTAGTGTCATGTGTGCATAAGTGTAGGTGTATACGTTACTATGTTACAAACAGCAATAATACAGTGCCCAACCGAACCTATGGATGAAAAACATGAATAAAAAATCAGCAGTTTGACCTGGGCCTGGTGTAAACGCTTTATCTTGACCTTATGTAGCAGGTGATGACTTAGCGTTCCAAAATAGATGAACAAACTAAAAGATCCATCATGCTATACACATTGCAAAAAAAGTGTTGATTTCTAAAGATATTGGAATATCATCTGTATATCTATAATTAGATTTACTCTTGTATTATTGCAGTATTTTTTATGTTCTTTCACTAGTCAAAATTTTATTAAAAAAATTATCTCCAATTATCATTGAGCCTAAGGATATCTGTCAAAAACCTATGACAGAACTGGTGAAGACTATGGAAACATACAAGGAGTTACCCAAAAGAAACCAGAATATTCAAGAGGGCAGGATGCTTGTTTTACAGGTTTCTGCTGCAAGGTTAGAGTTTGCAGAAACCCTTTGAGTCAGTATGCCAGCTGACATTGTTGGGAAAGGTTGCGCTTGGCATCAGTGTCTTATTTTCACTGAGTTGCTAAATTTTTTGCCTATTTTGTAATGGCTGTTCCACACAACTAATATGCAGCAGCAACGTTTTGTTTCCTTTTGACCCCCCCCAAAAAGCATAAGATACAGTTGTTATTCTACAAACATCCTACAAGAAAGCTGCCATGAATAAAACACAAGTTTATAAATTGTTCTCTTTTTTAAAACCATTTAGAATATCAAATGATGATCAAGCTTGTTTTGGGAGTCCTTTGACTATCCAAACTGATTTGAATGAAAATTTGCTGAAAATTTTTTCAAGCCATTCTGCAAGATCGCCGTCAGATCATTGATGGATCTTGGAGTTAAGTAAGATTTTATGGAGTTCTTGTCAGAGGAATTGTGAATGAAACGAGTTGCAGCAAAATTAATGTCTCGCCTGCTCACTCGCGACCAGAGAGACAATCGCCTGGCTGCGAAAGAAGATTACTTTGAAGGAGACTGAAAGTTCAAAATGTACAAATAAATGTTCTATATTTTTTTAAATGAATTCTGTTTATTTTTATAGAAAACTCCTCGCAATAACCATTTCTGATACTTCTTTTTTCAAAAATAAAACAAAACTTAATTAGCCACAGGATGTTCGTGTGAATCAGTAATCACAAAATAAGTGAAAGATCAAACAACTCATTGGAAGAAAAAAAATCGTTGGAGTCAATGCAACCTTCCACAATAATGTTGACTGGCTGTCATGTGTGCATCGCCACGAAGATCGTCGCGGTTGCACATTCTGACTTCTCACAGCTGAGTTGCTGTTTCTTTGTGTTTGGCAGTTAGGGAGTTAATTCTGTCTGTGCTCAGTTCTGGGACTGGGTGCAGTTTCTCCGGCTGCAATTAATTATTTGTTGATTGGTTTCTTTTAAATCTCTGGTTGTCTGTGTTGGGAGTTGCCAGTGAAATTCTTCATGCAGACCACAGATAGGATTGTATCTGTATAGACTTAAGTTAAAGAGCTCCTTAGTTGTTTTAAGCTCACCTTGCTTAGAGTTTAATATCCCAGATCATTTATGTTCCTTCTGTGTTTGAGTGTGTATGCAAGTCTGTGTTTTCTCCAGACTGTCTTATATGTCTAATCTGTGTATTTAGCAGAGATCAGCCCATATCCCTTTGGTGGTAATCAGTATCCTTCTTAGGACTGATTACAGGGTTCAGGGACTGATAGGAGACAGGGTTAAGGGTATGCCACACTAAACAATATCGCTAACGGGATCGCTAAAAAAGTCACTATTTAGCGATCCCGTTAGCGATATTGTTCAGTGCGGCAGCTTCCAGCGACGAGCTTCCTGCTGTGATCTCGCTCGTCGCTGGAATCGTTCCGGACCCTATTTTCTCGTCGGCGCTCCCGCTGGGTAAGTATCTAATCGCTGTGTGGCACCTTTTCTTAGCGATTTAGCGGTACTTTTGTACCGCTAAAGTCGTTAAGAAGATCGCTAACGGCGATAGCGTCGTTAACTATATCGCTAAATGTGGCCGCATTTAGCGATATAGAAACAATCCCGCTAGCGATCTCATTAGTATGCAACGCTAACGAGATCGCTAGCGGGATAGCTTAGTGTGGCAGTACCTTTAGGCTGGAGACTTGGACCTCTGAACCATTATCAGTACCTCCAAGGTGAGGGATTAGTTAGGACCCCAGTTTAGGGTCAGGTTAGACCCCCGGTCCTCCTCTTTCCTGTGACAGTGTATCAAGTCCTCAAGATTAACCCTGAGTTCAACGGATATCGTGTCAGGTAAATCTATTCTATATTTACATGCTGATGTTGCTAATCTATATGTTGTATAGAGTGTTGTTCTTTTAAGAATAGTTTACTGACATCGTACACATATCATAAGACCGCGTGACACTGGCACACTGACTCATAAGGGTCCCACAATAATTCATCTATTGGCGGATGTCCGTACCACAAGTGTTTGGTCATCCAGAAGATGATTCCTGATTTTTTTCTGTACACCCTCAAATGTATTGTAGTATCAGTTTAAAAAAGAACCTGCAAAACAATTGATAGTAAGTAAGCGCTTGGAGTCTTCATTCTTAGATCACTACAAAAGTTTTACAATTTCACGTAAATATTCACTGTTGGTTGTTTGGTGCCATTTATCTGTAGAGGATTTGTCTTACCCGAATTTGAGCCTTGGTAGCCTGTAGTTTCAAAATGACATTCCCCTGACGAAGCCGTCCTTGTAACGGCGACACGCGTTGGGCCCCCGCCGCTGGGTCCTGCTTCCACCATGGCCGCATCATATGGACCTTTATTCAGCACTTGCCACTATTTGGCTGCATTTTAGGATCCTTCATCCAGGATTTGCTGCACGTGAGCCCATTGTGTCTATTTTTGGCTCTCTGCAGTCACTGCATTTATGCACCCTGGGTATACAGGACCCTTGGTATCCCTGACATTTTATGCTCAATTATTTCTATGACAGCTTGTTTCTGCCTAATTCTCTTTGTACCACTGGGGTTTTAGGGCACTATTCTCAGGTCAGGGTTCACCTCTAGGTTTTTTAGGTGGGTCATTCTGCCCAGGCTCTTCACATCCATCTTGTAGGGCAATATCATGCTGCAATTTTAGGCTCTTGTTCACACAGGCTCAATTTTGGGCAATTTATATTGGTGTAATTTATTGTGCTTTTCACTAGTGTTAATGTGTATATGCGTATATATATATATATATATATATATATATATATATATATACATTTTTTGTGGAACATTGCCTTACTTTTGTATTGTATATTGGCCATTGTGATGGTAGCGGACACCATGCGGGGTTTACATTGTTTTTAAATGTTTTTATCTTGTAGTGTCAATAAAATTCCTATTTTCCATTATTATATTATTGTGGTGTGCATTATCTATAGTGGTCATCTTTTCTCTCTTTTCTGCCTGTAGTAACTGCAGTATTTTGGAACATGGTCCTATTTACTAGTTTTACGGGAAGAAATCTTATGATTGTCACCTTTTAATGTGTTTTTTTATTTTTTTAGATAACTTTGAAAGTGAAAGGATTCATATTCGTACCTCTAATACTAAAAGAGAAACTCTGTTTTTCCCTACATCACAGAGTATTGTGGTTTTTTAACTTTTCAGGTGAACATTTGCAGACAGTCTTGGATTTACTATAAATTTACTTACTGTAAGGCCTGTCTGGTGCTAATGCCTGCGATCTGTAGCTTGAAATGAGTGTCATTCATCCCAACGCAATTTTCAAATCAATTAGTTTTTCCTACGGACAAACCAAAACTAAAACACAATTTAGCTCGCACTAATATAATTATAGGGAATTCTAACCTGAGAACAGGGAAGCGATTTTACAATGTTTTATCAGCTTTTTAAAATGAGAAAACTTGTGATTTACATGTTAAGCACTAATGCATGGTTTTACCATCAGTTTTGTATGTTTTTTTTATCATTTTAATCATTAAGGTACCGTATATACCCATGTATAAGCCGAGATTTTCAGCCTATTTTTTAGGGCTGAAAGTCCCCTCTCGGCTTATACGTGGGTCATATACGGGGGTCGGTGGGGGAGGGGGAGCGGGGTGTCGGATTATACTCACCTCTCCGTGGCCGCGGTCTCTGCAGCCCCCCTGCTTCTCCTACGATCTCGGCTCCTTCCTGCAGCTGTCATATGGCACAGCTCATTAAAGTCATGAATATGCACATATTCATGACTTTAATGAGCGGTAGCACGTGACCGCTGCAGGACTGAAGCGCTGCGGAGAGCGCCGGGAGAAGAGGAGAGGCTGCAGGGACGCGCGGCGGAGGGGTGAGTATAGCGATATTTACCTGTCCCTCGGTCCACCGCAGCGCACTAATCCCTCGGTCCGACTCCTCTGTGTGTGAATGATGAGGCAGAGGGCGCGATGACGTCGTTAGTGTGCGCCCCGCCCCTGCCTGACCATTCACACACAGAGGAGTCGGACCGAGCGAGCAGTGAACTGAGGTGGACCGAGGGACAGGTAAATATCCCAGGTGCCGGGGTCCTGAGCGAGCGTTGACACCCCACGCCTGCTCAGGACACCGGCACCTGGCCCCCAGCGACGAGAGGTGAGTATGTCATTTTTTTTTTTTTTGCAGCAGCAGCATATGAGGCCTAAACTATGGGGCATAATCTGGAGCATATGGGGGCATAATATGGAGCATATGGGGGCATAAGCTGTGGAACATATGGGGCATAATCTGGAGCATATGGGGGCATAATATGGAGCATATGGGGGCATAAACTGTGAAACATATGGGGCATAATCTGGAGCATATGGGGGCATAATATGGAGCATATGGGGGCATAAACTGTGGAACATATGGGGCATAATCTGGAGCATATGGGGGCATAATATGGAGCATATGGGGGCATAAGCTGTGGAACATATGGGGCATAATCTGGAGCATATGGGGGCATAATATGGAGCATATGGGGGCATAAACTGTGGAACATATGGGGCATAATCTGGAGCATATGGGGGCATAATATGGAGCATATGGGGGCATAAACTGTGGAACATATGGGGCATAATCTGGAGCATATGGGGGCATAATATGGAGCATATGGGGACATAAGCTGTGTAACATATGGGGCATAATCTGAAGCATATGGGGGCATAACATGGAGCATATGGGGGCATAAGCTGTGGAACATATGGGGCATAATCTGGAGCATATGGGGGCATAATATGGAGCATATGGGGCATAATATGGAGCAAATGGGGCATAATATGGAGCATATGGGGGCATAATATGGAGCATATGGGGGCATAATCTGTGGAACATATGGGGGCATAATATGGAGCATATGTGAGCATAATCTGTGGAACATATGGGGCATAATCTGGAGCATATGAGGGCATAATCTGTGGAACATATGGGGCATAATCTGGAGCATATGGGTGCATAATCTGTGGAGCATATGGGGGCATAATCTGTGGAGCATCATATGGGGGCATAATCATTTTTCACCCTAGGCTTATACGTGAGTCAATATGTTTTACCAGTTTTTAGTGGCAAAATTAGGGGGGTCGGCTTATACACGGGTCGGCTTATACATGAGTATATACGGTATGTTCATGTGGCATTTCTGTAGCTTTATTGCAAAATTTAAAAAAAAAATAGTAGAGAAAAATAAATCAGAAAATTTAGTTTCATAAAGGCATTAAATGTATCGCCTGTTTCCTTAGCAATCCCTGCATATGTAGCAGCAGTTGAACTGTTGTGAGACATGCAGGTGCTGGGACTCGAACATATTTTTCGAGCTTGCTGAAGTCACTTGGTTAACACCCGAGCATGCTCGGATAACACCTTATCCAAGCAAGTTCGCTCATCACTGATTAAATGCTATTAAAAAATTAGTTTGATTAACACATGCAGTTTTTCATGTATTTGTGTTTGAGGCTAAGTGCACACGGTCAGGAATATTCGCATTTTTTTCGCTTTTTTTTCCGCTGCAAAAATGCTTTAAAAATGCAAGCATTAAGCATCCTATTCATTTAAATGGATTCCGCAATTTTTGTGCACATGCAGCATTTTTTTCTGCGAAAAAAAACGCTTAGCGGAAAAAAAGCAACATGTTCATTAATTTAGCCTAATCCCCGCGATTTCGCTGCCATAGACTTCTATTGGAACGCTTGAAATCCGCAAATATTCAAAATGTTTCCGGATTTCAAGCGCTTTAGCTGCGGTGAAATGGGAAGTGACATCATGGCCATCCCATCATGCCATCCCATGAGCATCCCATAATCCAGGAAGACGAGAATCCCATAATTTTCATCTCCCTGGATGATGGCTGCCAACATGGAGTGGTATGACAGGATGGACCTGGATGTCGCGCAGATGATTAGTGTGGTAAGTGTCTCTATGTGTGTGTCCGTGTGTGTGTCCTTGTCTGTGTGTGTGTCTATGTGTGTGGTGTATGCGGTGTATATGGGGTGTAAGAGTCGTCAGACATAGGCCGATGAGACTACTACTCCTGTCGGCCTATGTCTGTTCTCCCTTCAGTGGCTGCAGCAGGCTCAGCTCGATGGGAGCTGTAGTTCCCATCAAACTGTTCCTGCTGTTAAAAAAAAATTGGGGGGGACGATATGTTATGTCTCACCACCCCCCCAATTATTTTTCCGGTATTTTTCATTTTTTTTTTAGTAGTACCCATGGCCCTATCGCTTATGTCCTATTTTTTTTCCACAATTTTTTTATTTTATTTTATTCCCCAAATTTATTTTCATTGGTGGCCAGTGGTTACCTGTGGAAATAAATTATACTTACCAGTCCCCACCGATCGCCACCTAAACTAAAATGAAAAAAAACATATACTCACCTACACACCTAATTCCCCGATTCCCTTGTTCAATATAAAATAACAAACCACAAAATATACCTACCCTCCGCAGAATCCAAGAACATAAACGAGTGTCCCACGATGATCTAAAGTTTAGAGCAGCCAGACAACATGTGGCTGCTGTAAACCACCGCCGCCGATACAATGAACGTAAAGCGGCCCCATTCATTGCATAACGAGTCCACTCTAATGCAGCTCGGGTGAACTCGTTGGGAGCCGAAGACTCCAGCGGGACTCCCGGGCTGACTGGATGTGATCTGACTGCGTGGGAAAGTTTCCCACGCTAATCAGTTCATCTCCAGTGAGCCGGGGAGGCTGCTGCAGACATGAGGAAATCATTCTGCTAGAGTTTACAACGGGGCTGGTAGCATTAGCACTGGTCCCCGTTGTAAACTTGTTAACCCCCTTTTGATGGATTTACAGCGTGGGACCTGACTGAACTGCGGATAGTTATGGATATTGTTGCTTTTTTATTTTATTTTTTTCTTAGGTCCATGTTTTTTTGGGATTACCTGAAGAATAAAATGTGGTCAAAAACTTGTTGTCTTTATTTAATTAAAAATATTTATAATTAATGTGTATGTGTTTTTTTTTACATTTTAATATTCTAGCGTTAATAATGGATAGTTGTCTTACTGACAGCTCTCCATTATTAACGCGGCTTAATGTAACCTTTCCATAGCAATGTTACATTACCCCTTATTACCCCATATCCCACCGCTACACAGGAGTGGGAAGAGAGAGGCTAAGTGCCAGAAAAGGCACATCTATAAGATGCGCTTTTTCTGGGGTGGGTGGTGGCAGATTTTTTTTTTAGGAGCCAAAAAAAAATGGACCCTCTGTAGGCTATTATTATCTGCCCTCACTCACTGGCTTTCCCACTCTGGTGGAGAAAATTGCGCGGGAGCCCACGCAAATTTTTTCTTTATTTCTTGCCTGAAATTTAAACCATACAGTTCAAATATTTTACAAATGCAAGCGACTACAAAAATCATTTTGATATCACATGGTTTACTGTTTGTAAACCATGTGTCATATCATGTCAGGTTCTGTTCTGATTTTTGCGGTAGGGTTCTGGCTACAGTTGGGGCTATGGTTAGGGTTATGGTTAGGGTTGGGGCTAGGTTTATGGTTAGGGTCAGCACCTGGCGCACCTGGGCAAGGGGCGGGGCCCTGAGCAGGTGGGAGGCCCACTCGCTGTCAGAGACACCGGCGTACTATGAGGGGTCCTGTGCCAGTGCCGGCGGCCACGAGTCGCCCCCCCCGCTTGCTCAGGGACCCAGCACTTGCAATACTTACCTCTCCCTGCTCCACCACTGTGGCGTCTTCCGCGTTTCCTGACGTTGACACTCAGGGTAGAGAGCGCGCTAACGTCACGTCTGTCTATATAGGGCCCATCGTACACTGGAGCATTATAAATGGGGCCCATCATACACTGGAGCATCATCCATGGGGTCCATTATATACTGGAGCATCATATGTGGCCCATCATAAAGTTGAGCATCCTATGGGTTTCATAATTTATGGGCCATCACATGGAGCCCATTATATATGGATCATTATATATGGGGCCCATTATATTTTGAGCATTATATGGGGCTCATCATACACTGGAGCATCATATATGGGGCCCATCATACACTGTAGCATCATATACGGGGCCCATTATACACTGGACCATCATATATGGGGCCCATTATACACTGAAGCATTATAAATGGGGCCCATTATATATGTAGCATTATTTTGGCCCATTATACACTGGAGCATCATCCATGGGGCCCATCTTATACTGGAGCATCATATGGGGTTTATTATTTATGGGGCATCATATAGGGCCGTTTATATATGGAGCATCATATGGGGCCTATTCTGTATGGAACATTATATGAAGCCCATTCTGTATGGAGCAAAATATGGAGCTCATTATTCTGTATGGCGCACTGTGGTGCCCATAATACTGTATGGAGGAATATACTGTCCAGTTTTTGAGCTATTGTAGAATTTACAATAGATATCACTCATGTAATGTAAGAAGTGAAGTATTTGGCATTGTACTATACATATATTTCTCTGGTGTCCAATTTATCATGTTAATCATGGGAAATGCAGAAATTGTGGAAAAAAATATAATTTTTTGACTGGCATATAAATCTTTGCTTTCTGTGTCGTGTCCGCCTGTAATGTTTGCATATGTGTTTATCAGTTTATACTGAATGTGTATACAATATCATCATGAATTTTCATGGAGATTTTGTTGAAAGAGGCATGTAGGGAGGGTTGTGTGTTTGTTCGCACACATGTGTACATGGATGCATACATATAAACATCAGTTTTGCATGTGTGTTTCAGTATATATATATATATATATATATATATATATATATATAATATATATATATTTTTATTCCAGAATGTTTGTGATAACATTTATTAACTTGGATTTTAACATTGTAGATTGATAAATATCCGGTCATATGGGACCGCGCCACTGAGGAATACAAGGGGTCACTTGCAAAACGTGATGCCTGGACGGCCATTGTGAATGAACTCTATCCACAGTGGCCACAGCTACCAAAAGCGGGACAAACCCTGATTTGTAGGTATTTATTAAAAAGTTGTGTACTTTGTGGAAATTTAGATATTGGAAATAAATTTTTTTTTTTCGTTTTTCATTTTAGTGGAAGATGTGAAAAAAAGATGGAGATCTGTCACAGACAGGTTCATTAAGTCACAGAGGACACAAAGTGGGAGCTCGCCATCTAGGAGGAGGGTGCCGTTTGCAGACCAGCTGCAGTTTATTTTAACCAGCAGGAATTTGCGGAGGTAAATGATAGATAAATTTGTGTTTAACTCCAATTTTCACATTGTCTTTTAATAACACGCCTTTTTTATTCCTTCCACAGAACTGATGGCAATATAAGGCCAGAAACGCCACCGACACATGAAGGCCCGGAGCAGGGTGTTGGAGAAGATGTGGAGGAAGTTTCCTTTGTCAACTCCCCAGATCCTCAAGGTACTGCCACACTAAACGCTCCCGCTAACGATCACAATAACGACGCATACTAATGCGATCGTTTTTGTGATCGTTTTAATGTCGCTAGTAGCTGCCACACTTAGCGATCTCGTTAACGACGCATAAGCGGTTAGCGATCTCCTTAACGACTTTGGCGGTCATTGCGATGTAAAAAACAGCGCACATCGTTCACAAAAGGTGCCAGACACAGCGATATAGGCTCACCAGCGGGACGCCAACGATCAAAATACGGTCCAGAACTCTAGTGAACGATCAGCGAGATCACAGCAGGGGCCACGTCATTGCTACATGCCACACACAACAGCGTCACTAACGAGATTTGCTAAATAGTGACGTATTTTAGCGATCTCGTTAGCGACGCTGTTTAGTGTGGCATACCCTTCAGGGTGACAGGCCTTCATCCACTGTGTCATCCTTTTTATCTGAACCTGGGACAGCATCCTCTGCGGTGGAAGTATCATCCATGTGTAGTGATGCTGCTCCTGCCTCAAGCAGTGCTGGTGGTGTGTCAAGGCCCACTGGGATAGGGGCTGTTTCTGTCCGTCCCGTGACATCGAGAAGGGCGGCACCCAAGAAAGGAACACAGAACGAGACTTCGTCTAGTGTGATTCAAGCACTCACTAGTCGAACCCTCGGTCTGATCGACAATTCGTCGAAGCAGGATGAGCTGGACAAATTCGGCTCATTTGTAGCCGACCGTCTGAGACCCAAGCCACGGAAGAGGCAGAACATTGTAATGACAGAAGTTAATTTTTTGTTATTGGCTGTTGACGTCCCATCCCCTATACCCCGTCATCAGCTATAATGACGGGGATTAGTAACATTTTTAATGGACAAAGTGGCCCTTCACCACCACCAGCAGCTGCATCGCAGCGTTTTGGGCAGGCGACGCCATCCTACAGGCCCGACACAGCTGAAGGCTATAATTATGGTCGCACACCAGCAGCTGCAACTAGTGGCCATCATGCTACTTCCACCAGTAGTAGCATTTTGTCTCAAGAATTGTTTCCAGGTTTGGGTACGAGCCGGAGTACCACCATTTTTGACCACTTCATTCAACACCAACCAGCCCGGCCCTCCCAAACCACCCCTCCTCCCCTGTCCTGTTGACAGGTTAAAAAGCGGTTGCCAGTTATGTTTACATTGATGATCAACTTGTAAATTGATCGTCAATTTCAGATAGTTGAAGATTTTGACAAAAGGCAACAAGTGTTATCCCCTCTGGCAGTGGCCGGATGTAAAGTGTCCAGAGTGACATCACGCAGCTCCATCACGCTGTCTAGTGGTCATTGCAGGTCAGTTTATATTGAAAATAAGAGGGATGATCTGCAGTAGCCTGTCAGTATTCCGGGTTTTCTAGGTAACTTTGTCAATGATTTTGCCCTTTGTTAAAATGGAGTTTGCTGTTTTCTGTGCCCTACTTCCTGTTCGTTTGTTTAAAACCCGGCTCAGGTGCTGGCTTCACTGCTGGAATATTCTGCTTCCGTTTCCCTGCAACCCAGCTGCTTTGTTCCTCACAGATCTTTTGTGTATTTACCAGGAAAGTGCATAGCCTTATCTTCAGGTGTTTCTCAGCCACAGCAGTTTCTACCCATGGCTCTGGACATTCTCTGCATATGTAAGTTGCACATACTGTGTTATCACTAAACTGTTGACTTGGGAATTTAACCCTTGGTTCACTCCATCTGATAAGAACTGTGTTTCTGAACTGTTGCTGTTTAACCCTTCGTGCATTACCTCTGGTGAGAGCTGTTGGAACTGTTACTGGAACCTTACTGACATATGAACTTGTTGTTGGACTTCACTGAATTAAGCCACAACTGAGATTAACTTGTTCCTGGACCTCCCTGTGTTTTCTGCATACCTGGATCTGACTCTTCACACACCAGCAGTGTGTAAATCCAGCCACGTTACCTGTGCATCAGACTTACCTTGTGGTCACATTTGTGTGAGGACTCCGTCGTAAGAACTTTACCACCCTTGCTATAGAGGTTCAAGGACTTATATATCCGGATTCATATAACTGGACTTGTGTATATATATATGGACTCATTGCATGTCACGACGGGTTGTTTGAATATTGTTTTTGGGTGTTTTGCTGTTTCACAAATACATTATTTGCATTCAAAGAAACCCGTCTCTGATTGTTCATTGCCCCACGCTATCAGAATCCTCAAGTTCCTACAATAGTATTACAGGATATTCCAGCCTAAAAAAGAGGATTCTGCTGGGGCAATGACGGAGACACGGGCAGACAAATTGTTCACCATAGTTAACTCCTTGCAGCAGGAGGTGGCGGCTGCACACAATCAGATTAGAGACTTGGAGTCTCGGGTTAACCACAATGCACAGGGGTTTGGTCAGGCTCTCCAAGATCTACGTCTAGGTTAGGAGTCCTGGAGGCCTTACCTACTGAGCCTACCTCATCCACCAGTATGCCCAAATTGCCTCCATTCCGTTTTAATGGTGACCGAAGTCAATTCCGTGGGTTTGTTAATCAATGTATATTATTTTTTGATGTACATGCCTCCTACTACCGGTCTGATAGATCTAAGGTTCTATGTATTATTATGTTGTTGACATCACGTGCACTGGCTTGGGCAAATCCTATGGTTGAAAGTCATGATACCCGTCTAAATAATTTGGACAATTTTCTGGCAGCCATGGCGCAAATGTTCGACGATCCCAACCGCCGTGCTACCGCTGAATCTGCCTTGCTTTCCTTACGCCAGGGGAAACGGTCAGTCATAGAATATGTTACTGAATTTAAAAGGTTAGTGGTGGACACCCAGTGGGAAAACAATGCTTTATTACCAATCTTTAGAAAAGGTTTGTCAAATGCAATCAAGGATGAGCTAGCTCGTTCAGAGTCTCCACAGGAGTTTGAATTGTTTATACAGCACTGTGTACGTATTGATATCCGTTTAACTGAACGCAGACAAGAAAAATGGGCCGCTGTAAATCGCATTACTAATTACTCTCTTCCGTCCAGGGAAACCACAGGCAAAAACCTGCGAGAGGCTGAGGAGGTGCCTATGCAGGTGGACTCACTGCAGAGACGTGAGAATAATGAACGCCGCGAACACCGTCTCCGTGAGCGCTTATGTTTCTATTGTGGTCAATCGGACCATTTCCTCATCAATTGTCCTAAATGTCCTAGGCGACCCAACAAGGTGTTGGCGGTAGTAGGGGATTATGATAACACAGACGCTGAGTCTGAAGTTTCGGAAACCAGTCTACATCTAGATGCGGTTTTTCCCCCAATACTGATGCCGACTTCCCCTAAAGATCAAGGGGAGAAATATTCACATTGTTCTCTTCCTATACAGATTCAGTGGGAGGAACAGTGGATATCAAGTTCTGCCATGATAGACTCTGGAGCAGGTGGGAATTTCATGGATTCTTCTTTTGCAGAGGAACATGGTATAAAGACACAACTAAGAGCTTCACCAATCACTATGGAAACGGTGGATGGTTCCCCATTAGTTTCTGGACCAGTAGATCGGGAGACAGTGCCTCTGGAGTGTAAGATGGAACCAGACCATCAAGAAACACTTTCATTCATGTTAATATCTTCTCCTCATTTTCCTGTAATTTTAGGAATTCCCTGGTTACGGTCACAAAATCCAATCATCAATTGGGAAACCAAGGAGATAACCTTTCTCCCGAAGTGCAGTTCTACCATCAGTCCAACTGTGGCGGCTCCAGTTACCCAGAACTTGGAAGAGGTGATACAGGTACCTACTCTCCCTCTGATTTATCAGGAATTCTCAGACATTTGTGATAAAAGGAAGGCAGATCAACTTCCCCCACATAGACCGTATGACTGCCCCATAGAATTGCTTCCTGGAGCAGCGATTCCTTTCGGCCATGTTTACCCGTTGGCGGCTCCGGAATTAAAATCCTTACGAGAATATATAGATGAGAATTTAGCCAAGGGGTTTATCCGACCATCTTCTTCACCAGCGGGAGCTCCAATATTCTTTGTAAAGAAGAAGGATGGTACTCTAAGACCCTGCATTGACTACCGGGAGTTAAATAAGGTAACCATTCGTAACAGGTACCCGTTGCCCCTAATTCCAGAATTGTTGGAAAGAGTTCGCCAGGCCAAAGTATTTACCAAATTAGATCTTCGTGGGGCATATAATTTACTCCGTATACGGCCCGGAGACGAATGGAAGACAGCTTTTAGATGCCGGTATGGACATTTTGAATATTTGGTGATGCCATTCGGACTCTGTAACGCTCCTGCTGCTTTTCAACATTTAGCCAACGACATTTTCAGGGATTTATTGGACCAATATGTGGTAATTTACCTTGATGACATCTTAATCTTTTCTGACTCCTTACAGGAACATCAGGAACATGTCAAGACCGTACTTAGACGTTTGAGAGATAATCATTTGTACATCAAACTCGAAAAGTGTGAGTTCCATTGTTCTTAAATTCAATTTTTGGGCTATGTTATCTCGCCTCAGGGATTGAATATGGAGTCCAGCAAGATCCAGGCAATCTTGGACTGGCCGGTACCAGGAAACATTAAGGAGGTACAACGATTCATTGGCTTTGCTAACTTTTATAGACGGTTTATCCGAAATTTTTCAGAAATTGTCCGTCCCATCACTCTCCTCACCAAGAAGGGGAAGAAGTTTGAATGGTCTTCGCAAGCTCAGGAAGCCTTTGATCGCCTGAAGGGTTGTTTTACCACGGCTCCAATATTGATGCATCCGGATCCTGCACAGCCTTTTATCGTGGAGGTGGACGCGTCTGACTGTGCATTGGGAGCTATCCTCTCACAACGTACCGGAGACAAAGGTTTGCTGCACCCGTGTGCCTTCTTCTCTCGTAGGTTATCTTCTGCAGAACTGAACTATGATGTGGCAGATAAGGAACTTTTGGCAATTATTTCTGCCTTTAAGGAATGGAGACACCATTTGCAGGGGGCAACTCAGCAGGTAGTAGTACTCACGGATCATCGCAATTTGGAATTCCTTAAGTCTGCCAGGTGTCTTTCTCCTCGACAAGCTAGGTGGAGTTTGTTCTTGAACCAGTTTAATTTTATTATTTCGTACCGCCCAGGTTCACGTAATGGGAAAGCTGACGCATTATCCCGAATCCATACCGTGGATTCCGTGCCTGGGACCCCGTCGAAGACCATCTTGTCGGAGGCCAATTTCGTTGGAGTGCTCCGGAACCGGACTTGTGGCAGGAGATCAAGCTGGCCTATGACGGTGACGTATTTCTTGCAGCTCCACCTGACAATGTGAATCTTGTCCTTCGGAATGGTGTGTGGCTTAGAGATCGATGTATTTATGTCCCAGAGGCTGTAAGACTTCGAGTTCTCAAATTGGTCCACGACTCTAAATTGGCTGGTCATAGGGGGTACAGAAGACGCAGGAATTGTTAACTCGTTTTTTTTGGTGGCCTACCTGCTTGAAGGATGTGAATGACTATGTCCGCTCTTGTGAAGTTTGTGCCCGGTACAAGGTTCCTCGCGTTTCACCTACTGGTCTTCTTAAACCGCTACCTGTACCGTCTCGCCCTTGGGGGTCTATTTCGATGGACTTTATTGTGGAGTTACCCACCTCTGGTGGTAAAAATACTATTTTGGTGGTAGTAGATCGTTTAACGAAAGCTGCTCATTTCATTCCGTGTGCTGGTCTTCCCTCAGCTACAGAGACAGTAGATCTAGTTATCCAGAACATTTTCCGGCTGCATGGGGTACCAGATGACATCATTTCTGACCGGGGAATACAATTTACCTCTAGATTTTGGAAAGGATTTTGTTCTGCGCTCCACATTAATGTTTGCTTGTCTTCTGCATACCATCCTCAGACCAACGGGCAGACCGAACGGACAAATCAAACCTTGGAGCAATATCTACGCTGTTACGTCAGTCATTTGCAGGACGATTGGCTGAAGCTACTTCCTCTAGCGGAATTTTCGTACAACAACTCCCAAAGCAGTTCCACGAAGGTAACGCCTTTTTTTGCCAACCTGGGTTATCATCCAAGTATTTTGCCTAGGTCTCCGGTTACGATTTCGGTACCAGCGGTTGAAGACAGAGTGACGGCGTTGCAACGTAATCTTGAAGTTTTGAAGGACTCCCTGACCACAGCACAGGAGCGTTACAAAAAGTCGGCCGATAGATTCCGGAAACCAGCACCTATGTATAAGGTAGGAGACTCAGTTTGGTTGTCCACCAAGAATCTAAAATTGGGTGTTCCTTCGCAGAAACTGGGACAGAAATTCATCGGTCCATTCAAGATCACTGGGATTGTGAGCTCTGTTGCCTGTCGGTTGAAGCTACCACGGACTTTAAAGGTACACCCAGTATTTCATGTTTCCTTATTAAAACCAGTCTCTCCTAACACGTTTCAGGGACGTATCGTACCTCCCCCTCCACCAGTGTTGGTTGATGGCGAAGAACAATTCGTGGTACAGGATATTGTTAATTCGAGACTTCATAGAAACCGGCTTCAGTATCTAGTTAGATGGCAAGGTTACTCTCCTGAAAATGATTCTTGGGAACCAGTAAGTAACATCAATGCGCCTCTGAAGATTGCTCAGTTTCATCGGAGATACCCGGACAGGCCTGGTCCAGGACCGTCCGGAGGCCGTCTTTAGGGGGGAGGTAATGTCAGTATTCCGGGTTTTCTAGGTAACTTTGTCAATGATTTTGCCCTTTGTTAAAATGGAGTTTGCTGTTTTCTGTGCCCTACTTCCTGTTCGTTTGTTTAAAACCCGGCTCAGGTGCTGGCTTCACTGCTGGAATATTCTGCTTCCGTTTCCCTGCAACCCAGCTGCTTTGTTCCTCACAGATCTTTTGTGTATTTACCAGGAAAGTGCATAGCCTTATCTTCAGGTGTTTCTCAGCCACAGCAGTTTCTACCCATGGCTCTGGACATTCTCTGCATATGTAAGTTGCACATACTGTGTTATCACTAAACTGTTGACTTGGGAATTTAACCCTTGGTTCACTCCATCTGATAAGAACTGTGTTTCTGAACTGTTGCTGTTTAACCCTTCGTGCATTACCTCTGGTGAGAGCTGTTGGAACTGTTACTGGAACCTTACTGACATATGAACTTGTTGTTGGACTTCACTGAATTAAGCCACAACTGAGATTAACTTGTTCCTGGACCTCCCTGTGTTTTCTGCATACCTGGATCTGACTCTTCACACACCAGCAGTGTGTAAATCCAGCCACGTTACCTGTGCATCAGACTTACCTTGTGGTCACATTTGTGTGAGGACTCCGTCGTAAGAACTTTACCACCCTTGCTATAGAGGTTCAAGGACTTATATATCCGGATTCATATAACTGGACTTGTGTATATATATATGGACTCATTGCATGTCACGACGGGTTGTTTGAATATTGTTTTTGGGTGTTTTGCTGTTTCACAAATACATTATTTGCATTCAAAGAAACCCGTCTCTGATTGTTCATTGCCCCACGCTATCAGAATCCTCAAGTTCCTACAATAGTATTACATAGCCATTAGTGGCCACCAAACAATGCGACGAAGCTGTGCCGCTCTGCTCCGTACATCTGGTGGAGGTGATAACTGATCGGTGGGGGTATTGGAAGTTGGACCCCAACTGATTTTATATATTTATGAGCTATCCTAATGATAGGTCATTGATATAAAAGTAGTGGACAAACACTTGAGAATGTGGAATTCTCCTTTTTCCAATAGTTGAGCTCTGTATTACAGCTTTGTTTTGTACTGAGTAGTTATAGAGCGGCTGTAGTGGTTGATGAGGCCTTTTGTACTTGTTGGCTTCATGCTCTGTCGTATACTTTAAGTCTTAGGCCGGGATCACACATGCGACGAAAACGGCTGACGCTCGCATGTGAAATTCCAGCTCTGGCGCCGGCACTCGGGAGTGGAGCGAGCGGCTGCATGTATTTACATGCAGCCGCGCACTCCACTCCCGAGTGCCGGTGCCAGAGCTGGGATTTCACATGCGAGCGTCGGACGTTTTCATCGCATGTGTGATCCCAGCCTTACCTGATGGCTCTGCAGGTATCCTGCTCTCTGAGCTTTGCTTTTGGGGGAGAATAGTTCGGTACAGTCAGCACTTGGCGGAGGGCTTTGCATACTGAAGGCTCTAATACAGAAGAGAATAAATTGGGATTGCACCAAAATCATCTGCTTATGATGAGTGTTCCCACAGAGTCTTCCTAATATATAACCTGAATCATCCTCACTTGTAACAATTATTTATGTTACTTGCATTTTAGCGACATTAATTCCACAACACTTAGACATCAGCATCACTATCCCCATTGGGCTCACAGTGTAAGTTACCTATCAGTATAGCTTTGCGTGGGTTTCCTCCCAAACTCGAAGAAGAGGAAGAACACACAAACAGGTGCAGATGTCACCCTTGGTGGAATTTGAGGACCCCAGTGCTACCCATGTGATAACATTTTTAGTAGATGGTGATTGGTTTCACGGATGCAGGTTGGCACACATCATATAGGGTAAGGCCTCTTTCACATTTCCGTTTTGCGCCTGACGGCGCCCGCGGCATTTTGCCGCAGCGCCGCATCACAAAACCGGATGCGCCGCATGCGGTTTTTTTCCCATTGACTTTCATTAGCGCCGGATGGCGCCGCATGTCTCTGCGGCGCGTTTGTTTGGTGCCGGATGCGGTGTCTGGTCACCGTCCGGTGTCTGGAAAAAACGTTGCATGTAACGTTTTTTGTCTGCGGCGAAAAAAACGGAAGCGCCGGATGCGGCGCCTCCGGTTTTTTTTACAATGAAAGTCTATGGACGCCGCAATGTGCCGCATCCGGCAAGAGCCGGATCCGGTAGCCGCATCCAGTTTTTTAATTGATATACCAGCCCACAACAAACAGATACCAGACAGATACCACCCCTCAGCAAACATATAAAAAAAAACATTTTGTGGGACATCAGACACATCCACAGAAGCCAGAGAGCCACCGACGCAGCCACAGAGAGCCACCGACGCAGCCACAGAGAGCCACCGACGCAGCCACAGAGAGCCACCGACGCAGCCACAGAGAGCCACCGACGACTCGCAGCCAGGATCCGCACAATGGAGCGCCAGGAAAACAGACGGTAAATATGCCCCCCCCCCAATCCAAAACTTACAATACATATGTCACCAATGCTGTGTGAGCGGATGTTTTTTTTTGGCACCCTGGTACATTTTATATTTAATGTCTTTTCTGTGATGGGGATTGGTTCCCCTGGTACTGTACCAAATTAAATTTCCGATGATGGGGTGGGTCCCCGAGTTTAAAATACATATGTTGGTGAACTTATTGTGTATCCCCTGCTACTGTTGTGAATGTTGATAATGTAGATCTACTGTTATTTTTTTTTTGCAGTGATGTGCTTGGTCTCCCTGCGACAATATGAAATGTGGATGTATTTGTGTATCATAATTTTTTTTTTTTTAATTTTTTTTTGGCCTGTGATTTGATTACTTGTCCTGCTACTATGTGAAATGTGCATGTGTTTACTATGCTAATGTTGATGTTGTGTATTTTTTTTTTTATGGCCTGTGACGGTTTATTATGTACTCCTGCTATGTGATATGTGCATTTTTTTGTTAGCAGAATGTTTTTTTTTTAATTTTTTTTAACATTTTCTTGGCCCTGTGATGCTTTTGCTAGTCATCATGCTATGTGAAATGTGCATCTGTTTACTATCCTAATGTTTATCTCCTATTTTTTTTGCAATGTTTATTTTTTGGGGCCTGTGACGGTTTTTCTACTCATGCTATCTTTTACATTTGCATTTGTTTACTATGCTAATGTTGATGTTGTGTATTTTTGTTTTGGATTTTTTTTTTTTATGGCCTGTGAGGGTTTATTATGTACTCCTGCTATGTGAAATGTGCATTTTTTTTTAAGAAGAATGGTATTTTTTTTTAACATTTTCTTGGCCCTGTGATGGTTTTGCTAGTCATCATGCTATGTCAAATGTGCATGTGTTTACTATCCTAATGTTTATCTCCTTATTTTTTTGCAATGTTTATTTTTTGGGGTCTGTGACGGTTTTTCTACTCATGCTATCTTTTACATTTGCATTTGTTTACTATGGTAATGTTTTTTTTTTTTGTTACTTTTTTTTTTTAATCTTTTTTTTGTGGCCTGTTATGTACTCATGCTGTTATCTTACATTTGCATGTGTTTAGTATCCTAATGTTTGAATGTTTTTTTTTGGGTGCCTCTGACCTTTTTCTACTCATGCTACTATCTGAAATGTGCATGTTTTTATTATCATAATGTTTGTACTGTATTTTTTTTTTGTATTGGGGATCGGGTGGTTCCCACTGGTACTGGTTTTTTGTTTTTTTTTAAAACAGGGACAATCAATTCATATAAACACAATTCCTTTTTGTCTGTTAATTCCACAGCAGAAGAATTGATGCTGGCGATGCAAGGGCGCAGGAGATCCTGGATGCAAGGAGGCAAGCCAGTAGAAAGTAAATGACATCCCCCATGTCCCTAAAAATTAAATGTTTGTTTTTCTCTTTCAGCCAGGGACAAGGAATCCACATATATTCACTGTCACTTTTTGTGTCCTTTATTCAACAGCAGAAGAATTGAACGAGCGGCGGCTGAAGCACAAGTCGAGCAGAGGGGAGGAGAGGACCTCCAAGCTAGGAGGCTAGCAAGCAGAAAGTAACTATTACATCACCCATTTTGCTCTAAATTACATGTTTTTATTTCTCTTTCAGCCAGGGAAAAGGAATAGACATATATTCACTGTCCCTTTTTGTGTCCTTATTCAACAGCAGAAGACTTCACCGAGCGGCGGCGGCTGAAGCCCAAGTTGAGCAGAGGGGAGGAGAGGACCTCCAAGCTAGGAGGATAGCAAGCAGAAAGTAACTATTACATCACCCATTTTGCTCTAAATTACATGTTTTTTTTTTCTTTCAGCCATGGACAAGGAATATTTAATGTACACTCCCTTTTTACTTAACAGCAGAAGACGTCAACAAGAGGGGGAGGCGGCGGCTGTAGAGAGACGAGAGGAGGAGAGGCGGGCAAGGAGGGAAGCCAGAAGAAAGTAAATATTACATCCCCATTTCACTAAAAAATACATGTTTGTTTTTCTCTTTCAGCCAGGGCCAAGGAATATAGAAATATATTCACTGTCCCTTTTTGTTTCTTCCACAGCAGAGAACGTCAAACAGCTGCTGCAGCTGCTGCAATGGCGGTGTTGGCGGAGGAGGCAGCGGCAGAAGCAGCAGCGGCGGCGGCAGCACCACCGGCATCGCCATCTCCTCCCTCACAGCCAGAGCCAGAGCCGCCACAGCAGGACACATCTTCTTCTGGGAGCCCTCCTAGCCATCGTCAGGAATTGGCGGTAAAAATATATATATTTTTTTTCTATCCACAATCCATCTGTGGCCTATATGTCTTGATTGGGTTTTTTTAATAACAGGAATCTGAAGATGACGAGGAGCTCCCAGAGGAAGAAGGACGGGGTGGAGAGATACCTGGAGTGGGCTCACAATTCGTAAGTATCCTGCATCAATCGCAGAAACACAACATCACAGTACACACAACACATAGAAAACATTTAGTACATACTTCACACAGCGGCCAACACCTGCCAATATCCTAATTTTAATTTTCATTTTTAGTCTCTCGGATCTGGGAGCCAGACGGTTTCTCCCAGCGCCTCCCAGAGTCGTCGTGAGACTGCCGGCGGTTCTCAACGTGTAAGTTTTTTTTTTTCTTTTAGCATTTTCTATAATTTTTCCTTTTTACAAAACGTGTTATCTCAAAATTTTTGGTGCAGTAATTTACCCATTTTAACATGTATAATTTAGAAAATTTCAAACAATGTGTGTGATCATTTTCTATTTTTTATGTGTTAATTTCACAGGCTTCACAGCGTGCTCCCGACTCGGACACGGAGGAGGGATTGGACGTGGAGTTGATGATCGATCTGGTCCGAGAAAGGGAGCCGCTGTGGAACATGGGGGACCGCCGGCATTCGGATCAAATTGTGACACGACGGCTCTGGACGGAAGTGGCAGCAGCAATGGTACAACGCTGGGAGGACCTCAATCCTAGGTCCCAGACTAAATTCCGTAAGTATAGTTCATGTTGCTGACTGTAAAGGTGTGTTTACAAAACTTCTGTCCTTGTGTCACCCACGCTTCATGTTTTCATGCTTTCCTTTTGTGAAACACTATGGAAATAATGAAAACCTGAACTCTGGGGGACACGAGGACAAAAGTGTGGTAAACACTGGTGTGGTATAGTTAACCAATGTGTGCTTTCTCGTTTCAGGGGAGAGAATTGTGAAGCGGTGGCGGTCTGTGAGGGATCGCTTTAAGAAGGAATTTAACAAAGAGATGCGGGCCCCGAGTGGTTCTTCAGGACACCAGAGCAAGTACAAATATGCACGAGCTCTGGCGTTCCTGCGTGAAACCATGGTCACCAGAGGTAAATATTAACATCAAATTTTAAACTTTTTTTTTTTTTGCAGCCAGGGCCATTCCACATCTGTATATTAATTTTATTTTTTTGTTTCTTCCACAGCACGGTGACCAGCACTCGGGCGCCCCGCAGAGTTGGAGCCTTCTAGAGCGATCCCTCAAGAGACCGACACCGAGGGACACTTCGACCGCCCCTCTACATCTGCCCCTTCCCAGACTTCACACACACTTGATCCCGCTGTCCCCTCAACCAGCGCTGGAGCATCGTGGCCGGCTGCATTACATGAATCTGCAGGTCAGGATATAACCTTCCCTTTACCCCACCCTTCTGACCCTGCCACCTCTAGTACAGCTGCGGGTACTGGGCGGCAGCGTCAGAGGGGTCAGGAAAAGAACTATGCGCCCGAGTTCTTACACATGAACGCATCTTTCCAGAACTGCCTTAAGTTGCTATCTGAACAAGTTGCCGCAGGCGTTAGTCAGATAACCTCCCTAGTTGGTGAGGTGAAGACACTTCTGGAAACTGTGCGTTCAGAGTTAAGAGCACCCCCGAACTACAGCTTTTTTAGGTCGGTTGCGGAGCGCATAGATCCGCTATCTTATGACCAGCAGATGTATGTGATGCACACGTGCCACGCTGCTCTAGCGCAGGTTGTCTCCAATCCTCAATCCACCCCAGTCATTCCTCCACCTCCCCCCCTACAGCCGCCGTCCATCCTCCCCCCCCCTACAGCTGCCGTCCATCTTCCCCCCCTCCACCTGCCATACCTCCTCCCCTCCTATTCAATACCAACCACCTCCCCAGGTCCATCAAACTCCCCAATACCAACCACCTCCCCCGGTCCATCAGCCTTCACAATATCAACCACCTCCCCAGGTCCAACCACCTCACAATATCAACCACCTCCCAGGTCCAACCACCTCCCCAATTCCAACCACCTCCCCAGGTCCAACCACCTCCCCAATTCCAACCACCTCCCCAGTACCAACAACCTACCCACTACCAGCCACCTACCCCCTACCACACTTCTACCTCTTTCCAATCTCCTTCACCCTTCCAATTGCCTACTATGTCACCTGCTCCTCATGCCCAACCCTCCACTCCACCACCACCCACCTGTTCTGCCTTGTCTTCCCATTTTAGTCTTTCCACCCCTTCACCTCTTCCTGTTCCTTCCCCACCACCATCCCGTTCGTCCCTCCACACTCCCACGGTCGAAGTGTCCCGCAGCCCCTCCAGCATTATTTCCACCCCACACTATACAGACCTGTAAGTGTGTAAATATTTTTCTTTCATTTCAAAAATAAAAAAAAGTTGACTACAAATATAAAGTTTAATAAAAAAAAAAGGTATTTATATTTGAAACATTTGGGCAAAAGCCCTAATTTTATAACAGTTATATTAAAAAAAAAAATTCAAAATAAATTGTTAATTGGTTTAACATTGTTGTCTGTCTTTAATTTCTAGGATGTTAAGTTTAAAATGTGTTATACAGGTACACCTAACTTTGGCTAAAAGGTTCATAAATGCAACCTTTTTGCAAAATTTATGTCCCGGGTTGTGTACTATGCAAAGTATATTCTATTTTTACAAAAATTGTGATTGTTTGTTAGATTATCCCCTACCTCAGGTTTCCCCTACTCCAGTCCTCAAGGCCCACCAACAGGTATTGTTTTCAGGATTTACTTTGTATTGCACAGGTGAGGCAATTCTCACCTGAGCAATACAAAGGAAAGACTGAAAACAATACCTGTTGGTGGGCCATGATGACTGGATTTGGGGAACCATGGCCTACAATGTACACTTTTTTGGACAAAAGGTGAAATACTTTTGTCAAACAGCCATGGACACAACAATGGCAA
Source organism: Oophaga sylvatica (assembly GCA_033576555.1). Lineage (NCBI taxonomy): Eukaryota > Metazoa > Chordata > Amphibia > Anura > Dendrobatidae > Oophaga > Oophaga sylvatica. The sequence goes on from JARQOD010000007.1 coordinate 46,487,149, forward strand.
AAAGGTTACAGTAGAAAACACACAAGAAGGTAGACAAGTAAACTATTAAAGGTTTATTGTGGGTAAAGATAATTTTTTAAATAAACAATACATTTATCACACTCTGTCATCCTGCCAGTCAACACTACCTTCCGGTGACACAAAGTATTGAGCAAACTGGTCCCTCATTCTTGAAACCGCGACTGTACTGCGAGTGGTAATGTTGCTGTAGTCGTGCAAAGTTGTTTCTTGATTGTGGTCCTCCATAGAAATTGGTTCCTTGGTTAGGACAAAATTATGGAGCACCACGCACGCTTTCACTACATCATCAACAGTCTCGGTCTTCAAGTTAATTGCAGTCAAAAGGACACGCCATTTTGCTGTCATAATGCCAAAGGCACACTCCACCATCCGTCTGGCTCTTGTGAGGCGGTAGTTAAATATCCGCTTTGTATGTGTCAATTCTCTGCTGGCGTACAGCTTCAATAGATGTTCGGACAGCTGGAATGCCTCATCACCTACACAAACAAATGGCATCGGTGGGCCTGAGGTTTGAGGCAGTGGCCTAGGGGGGGGAAATGAAAACTGTTTCCATACAATTTACGTCCCATAGCAGATAGTTTAACCCCTCTCTGACATTAGACGTACTATCCCGTCCATAAAACCCGTGCCATTCTGCCCATGGACGGGATAGTACGTCATAGGCGATCAGCTGCGCTCCTGAGGGGAGCGCAGCTAATCGCCGCCGGGTGTCAGCTGATTATCACAGCTGACACCCGTGACTGTGTGTCAGGAGCGGTCACGGACCGCTCCCGGCACATTAACCCCTAGCACACCGCGATCAAACATGATCGCGGTGTACTGGGGCACAGGGGAGGATCGCGCAGGGTGGGGGCTCCCTGCGCGCCCCCCTGAGACCCTCAGAACAGCGCGATGTGATCGCGCTGTTCTGAGGGCTTCCTCCCTCCCAGGACCCGGATCCAAGATGGCGCCGGGGTCCTGGAGGGAGGCGGCTTCCTCAGTGCCTGCTGAGAGCAGGCACTGAGAAGCCTGCAGCTATGCCTGAGCGATCGCTGGTGTGACAGAGTGCTGTGCACACTGTCACACCAGCGATTTGATAAAATACAGTGATGTCCCACCCTGGGACAAAGTAAAAAAGTTAAAAAAAATAAAAATAAACATGTTATAAAAAAAAATCCAAAATAAATAAAAAAAAAAAAATATTCCCCAATAAATTCATTTCTTCCTGTAAATAAAAAAAACAAAACAATAAAAATACACATATTTGGTATCGCCGCGTCCGTAACGACCCCCCCTATAAAACTGTCCCACTAGTTAACCCCTTTAGTGAACCCTAAAAAAAAAAAAAAAAGAAGCAAAAAATCAATGCTTTATCATCATACCGCCGAACAAAAAGTGGAATAACGCGCGATCAAAAAGACCGATATAAATAAACATGGTACCGCTGAAAACGTCATCTTGTCCCGCAAAAAACGAGCCGCCATACAGCATCAGCGAAAAAATAAAAAAGTTATAGCTCGCAGAATAAAGCGATGCAAAAATAATTATTTTTTATATAAAATTGTTTTTATTCTATAAAAGCGCCAAAACATAAAAAAATGATATAAATGAGGTATCGCCATAATCGTACTGACCCGAAGAATAAAACTGCTTTATCAATTTTACCACACGCGGAACAATAAAAAACGCCTCCCCCAAAAGAAATTCATGAATTGCTGATTTTTGTTCATTCTAACCTCCCAAAAATCGAAATAAAAAGCGATCAAAAATGTCACCTGCTCAAAAATGGTACAAATAAAAACGTCAACTCGTACCGCAAAAAATAAGACCTTACATGACTCTGTGGGCCAAAATATGCAAAAATTATAGCTCTCAAAATGTGGCGATGCAAAAAACTATTTTTGCAATAAAAAACGTCTTTTAGCGTGACAGCTGCCAATCATAAAAACCCGCTATAAATAGTAAATCAAACCCCCCTTTATCACCCCCTTAGTTAGGGAAAAAATAATAAAATTAAAAAAATGTATTTATTTCCATTTTCCCATTAGGGTTAGGGTTAGGGTTGCGGCTAAAGTTAGGGTTAGGGTTGGCGCTAAAGTTAGGATTAGGGTTAGGGTTGGGATTAGGGGTGTGTTAGGGTTAGGTTTGTGGTTAGGGTTGGGACTAGGGTTAGGGGTGTGTTGGGGTTAGGGTTGGAGTTAGAATTGGGGGGTTTCCGCTGTTTAGGCACATCAGGGGCTCTCCAAATGTGACATGGCGTCTGATCTCAATTCCAGCCAATTCTGCGTTGAAAAAGTCAAACGGTGCTCCTTCACTTCTGAGCTCTGCCATGCGTCCAAACAGTAGTTTATCCCCACATATGGGGTATCAGCGTACTCTGGACCCCAAGAGTTATTGTGCAATTTGTCCTATTTCTTCTGTTACCCTTGGGAAAATAAAAAACTGGGGGCGAAAATATCATTTTTGTACAAAAAAAATTATATTTTTGTTTTTACGGCTGTACATTATAAACTTCTGTGAAGCACTTGGGGCTTCATAGCGCTCACCACACACCTAGATAAGTTCCTTGTGGGGTCTATTTTCCAAAATGGGGTCACTTGTTGGGGATTTTCACTGTTTAGGCGCATCAGGGGCTCTCCAAATGCGACATGACGCCCCCAGACCATTCCATCAAAGTCTGCAATCCAAAACGTCACTACTTCCCTTCCGAGCCCCAACGTGTACCCATACAGTAGTTTTCTCCCACATATTGGGTATCAGCGTACTCAGGACAAATTGGGCAACAACTTTTGGGGTCCAATTTCTCCTGTTACCCTTGTGAAAATAAAATATTGGGGGCGAAAAAATCATTCTTGTAAAAAAAAAAAGATTTTTTATTTTTACGGCTGTGCGTTATAACTTCTGTGAAGCACTTCGGGGTTCAAAGTGCTCACCACACATCTAGATAAGTTCCTTGTGGGGTCTATTTGCCAAAATGGGGTCACTTGTGGGGGGTTTCCACTGTTTAGGTGCATCAGGGGCTCTCCAAATGTGACATGACGCCCCCAGACCATTCCATCAAAGTCTGCAATCCAAAACGTCACTACTTCCCTTCCGAGCCCCGACGTGTGCCCATACAGTAGTTTTCGCCCACATATTGGGTATCAGTGTACTCAGGACAAATTGGACAACAACTTTTGCGTTCCAATTTCTTGTGTTACCCTTGTGAAAATAAAATATTGGGGGCGAAAAAATCATTTTTGTAAAAAAAAAAAAAGATTTTTTATTTTACGGCTGTACGTTATAAACTTTAGTGAAACACCTGGGGGTTCAAAGTTCTCACCACACATCTAGATAAGTTCCTTGAGGGGTCTAGTTTCCAAAATGGTGTCATTTATGGGGGTTTCCACTGTTTAGGCAGATCAGGAGCTCTCCAAACACGACATGGCATCCAGTCAATTCTGCGTTGAAAAAGTCAGACGGCGCTCCTTCCCTTCCAAACTCTGCCATGCACCCAAACAGTGGTTTACCCCCACATATGGGGTATCAGCACACTCAGGACAAATTGCACAATAACTTTTGGAGTCTTGTTACCCTTGGAAAAATAAAAATTGGGGTGAAAAGATCATTTTTGTGGAAAAAATATGATTTTTAAATTTTACGGCTCTACGTTATAAACTTGTGTGAAGCACTTGGGGGTTCAAATTGCTCATCAAAAATCTAGATAAGTTCGTTAGGGGGACTAGTTTCCCAAATGGGGTCATTTGTGGGGGGTTTCCACTGTTTAGGCACATCAGGGGCTCTCCAAATGCAACATGGCATCCAAACTCAATTCCAGCCAATTTTGGTTGGAAAAAGTCAAATGGTGCTCCTTCCATTCCGAGCTCTGCCGTGCGCCCAAACAGTGGTTCCCCCCCACATATGGGGTATCAGTGTACTCAGGACAAATTGTACAACAACTTATGTGGTCCAATTTCTCCTGTTACCCTTGGGAAAATAAAAAATTAGTGACTAAAAGATAATTTTTGTGGGAAAAAAATAGGATTTTTTATTTTCATGCCCGGGCATTATAAACTTGTGTGAAGCACTTGGGGGTTCAAAGTGCTCACCAAAGATCTAGATAAGTTCCTTAGGGGGTCTAGTTTCCAAAATAGGGTCACTTGTGGGGGGTTTCCACTGTTTAGGCTCATCTGGGGCACTGCAAACGGAACATGACCCCCATTAACGTCTGCATTCCAAAACGTTACTACTTCCTTTCCAAGCCCTGCCGTGCGCCCAAACAGTTTCCCCCCCCACATATGGGGTATCAGCGTACTCAGGACAAATTGGACAACAACTTTTGGGGTCCAATTTCCTTGGGAAAATTCAAAAATTTGGGACTAAAAAATCATTTTTGTGGAAAATTGATTTTTTTTTTTTTCACACCCAGGCTTTATAAACTTTTGTGAAACACTTGAGGGTTCAAAGTGCTCACAACAGATCTAGATAAGTACCTTAGGGGGTCTAGTTTCCAAAATGGTGTCACTTGTGGGGGGTTTCCACTGTTCAGGCGCATCAGGTGCTCTCCAAACGCGACATGGCATCCAATCTAAATTCCAGCCAATTTTAGTTTGAAAAAGTCAAACGTCGCTCCTTCCCTTACGAGCTCTGCCGTGTGCCCAAACAGTGGTTTTCCCCCACATATGGGGTATTGGCGTACTCAGGAGAAATTGCATAACAACCTTATCTGTCCATTTTCTCCTTTTACCCTTGTGAAAATAAAAAAAAAGTTTGTAAAAGATCATTTTTGTGGCTAAAAAGTAAAATATTCATTTTTTCCTTCCACGTTGCTTTAGTTACTGTGAAGCACCTGAAGGGTTAATAAACTTCTTGAATGTGGTTTTGAGTACCTTGAGGGGTGCAGTTTTTAGAATGGTGTCACTTTTGGGTATTTTCTGCCATATAGACCCCTCAAAGTGACTTCAAATGTGAGGTGGTCCCTAAAAAAAATGGCTTTGTAAATTTTGTTGTAAAAATGAGAAATCGCTGGTCAACTTTTAACCCTTATAACTTCCTAACAAAAAAAAATTTTGGTTCCAAAATTGTGCTGATGTAAAGTAGACATGTGGGAAATGTTATTTCTTAACTATTTTGTGTGATATATTTCTCTGTTTTAAGGGAATAAAAATTCAAAGTTTGAAAATTGAAAAATTGTAAAAATTTTCGCCATATTTGCGTTTTTTTCAAAAATAAACGCAATTTATATCGAAGAAGTTTTACCACTAACATGAAGTACAATATGTCACGAGAAAACAATCTCAGAATCGCGAAGATCCGTTGAAGCGTTCCAGAGTTATAACCTCATAAAGAGACAGTGGTCAGAATTGTAAAAATTGGCCCGGTCATTAACGTGCAAACCACCCTTGGGGGTGAAGGGGTTAAAGACTTGGGAGTCATTAGACCGTCCATAAGACCCAATGTCCACCGCGATAAACTTGTATTCGGCATCTGCAATAGCCATCAGGACGACAGAGAAATATTTTTTATAGTTGAAAAATTCCGATCCGGTTCCTTTAGGCTTTTGAATGCGGATGTGCTTTCCATCAACGGCGCCCAGGCAATTGGGGAACTGGCAGATACAGAGAAACTGGTCCGCTATTTGAAGCCACCGCTCTGTTGTTGGCTCTGGAATAAATTCTCCAACCAAAGTATCCCACAGAGCACGACAAGTGTACTTTACTATGCCGGATAGTGTGGAGATTCCCAGGCGGTACTGAAAATGGAGCGATGCCAGCGTCTCACCAGTTGCCAGAAATCTGAAAACAAAATAGAAAATACAAATTATTTCAGAAACACAGCATTACATACCAGAACACAACTACAACTGTTGGAGATAAGAGAAACACTGTTTTATAACAAAATTTTGGCCTACTGATATGGTTTCCTAGGTGCCCTGTGATGTTAACTTAATTATAAAATTGCAAGTGTGCTGAAGCAAACAGATCCAATACATATAGCTTACCTTATAGTCACCATGAGACGCTCCGCCGGAGATATAGAGAACAGACAGTAGGTGTCCGATTTTTTAATTTTGTCGCCAACACGCTCCAGCAAATCATCAAAGTTTTCTTTGTTCATACGCAGATATGCAAAAAACTTTTCTGGATCTTGTCGCAGCTCCATGTTCAGTGTGGAATAGACACCACGAGTCAATCTCTGTGCCGTGATGGGGTGGATCCACATACAGCGTCGTCTTCGCAGACGCTGACGCCTAATGCGCTGCTCCTCAAACTTTCGCTCCTTCTCCAGAACGATAAACCTCAATCGATTCATCTCCGCAGTAAAATCAACAAGATTCCTGAAGATATTGCCGATAATGACATCCATGTTCGCCAATCACTTGCTACTTGCTCTTCTCTCCAACCTGCACTTGCTCCTCTACAACCTGTCAAAGATGGGATGTAGGAGCAGTGTATATATAGGATTACAGTAGCCAATCATGTTTGGAACCCCCAAAAAGGGCGTTCTTAAAAACCGGATCCGGCGCATTACGGCGTCAACGGATGCCAAACCGGATACACCGGATGAGACGGATGCGGTTTTTGACTGCATTAGTGAACCGGATCCGGCGAAAAACCGGATGCGGTGCGTCCGGTTTTTATTGAGAATGCCGGATGTGGCGCTGCGGCAAAATGCCGCGGGCGCCGTCAGGCGCAAAACGGAAATGTGAAAGAGGCCTTAATTGGTTGCATAAACATAACCCCCATCATGATGTGCCCCCTACACACTCCTCTTTCCATAGTAGCTGCATATTTTGTGCCCTGCAGAAGGCTTGCCTAGTCATTAAAGGGTCATTCTGATAATGAAATGAATGGGATGTTGCTTGATTTTAGAGCAATTTCTGGTTGGTGGCAAGTGCAAAGAAGTCTCGAATGTATAATCTATAGTAAGTGTAACGCCGGTATTGTCTGTACCTTGTTTTCCGGCGTTACTTTGCATGTCTTTGCTTTAACCCTTTGCTCCTTTTCCCCTAACCAGCTGGGATACTGTTGTCTGTTACCTGTATGGATGCTTCTCAGTTCCCAGCTCCGCTGCGTAGCCATACATGAGTGAGTGTCTCCGCTGCGCTGCATGACCACCCGCATGTGCGGTCCCTGGCTACTGCTGTAGAAGCTACCCGTAGGTTGCAAGGTCCTCTGCAGTGGTGCATGACTTACTACGTGTGTTTAGGCTGCAGCCATTGCCAGGTGTCCTTGCTGTGCTGATTTGTGTCTGGCTCTGCACAGGGGGTGCGGCCCACACCTTCTTTGCTTTTATGAGGAATGGGTGTGCACTAGAATTGCTGCTCCAGCCTATCGCTGTGAGGCAGCTCCTATATAAAGTGCTTATGAGCTGCAAGTGCTTCAGGGTGGTGGGACCTTGCACTTGCAGCTCTCTCCTGCCCTCACTCCCAATTCCCAGCTCATTTTCTGTGTCTGACTGACAGGTCACTTTTGTTTCAGTGACTTGTCTTCCCTGACCAGTCAGACACAGGAAGCAGCAGTCATCTGATCTGTCCGGGTGCCTGTAGTAAGGGGATATGGCAGTCATTGACTGTTGTGGTGTATGTATGACACACGTATTATAGATGACAAATCCACCATGTCCTGTCCATTTTTACCACATAGCACGTAAGTCACACAGGCACTATCATTTGGACCTCCTTCTGATGTCTGTTTTCCGCGTACATATTATTCTCTTTTTCTACTTATCGAATATATCATTATAGTCTATGGCTTGTTGAGATGTGTTTTCACATCAGAGACCTGTCTTGATTTTTATACGAGTCACAGGTCAAAATCACCCATACAAGTCTGCGTCCATGAATATCAATGATAGCATCTGTGGACTCTCAGTTTTTAGCATTGCAATGGGTCAGAGAAGTTTTGATATTTTATGTGTGCTTTTTTTGTATATAAGAAATACAAATGGTTAAAAGGGACACACTGGTCATATACTTTCTCATGCAAGGAAGAAGCAGTTCTCTGTACGTGGCTGAGGTGTATGAGGTTTTTAGGATACTTGGGCTATATTGCCTTCCTGTAGTCATCATGCCAGGTTTATCAATGCTTGAATTTAAAAAAACGTCCACTGTTGATGGGTATTGTTGGACAATGTTTGTCCGAATATTTTTCCATGGTAAAATATATAATTACATATATAATGTTTGTAATAAAGGTTGTTTTTTTTACAACTGTGTCTGTGATTATTTTTGATAAATAACAATTAGTATATGCTGCATTACAGTTTTGTTACTGTGGGTAATGGGATCCGCAAATTTGTAAGTGATAAACAGTCAAAAACGAATGGAGACAGTATTTAACATTTGCATCAAAGTAAATGTTTATTCAACTTTTTTTGGTTTATAACATCCCCTTCATTGGATGATTATGTGATGATGGTCTGGTGATAGGTGGGTGCAGGGCCGGCTCCAGGTTTTTATGGGCTCCGGGCGAAAGAGTCTCAGTGGGCCCCTTTAACACAGACCACGATTCATGATGCACAGATACTGCAGAGAAATATGGGTATAGTACAATGCCAAACACTTCACTTTTTCTATTACATGAGTGATATCTTTTGTAAATTCTACAATAGCTCAGAAACCGCCAAATCCTCACAGCGCACAGTACAGACTGGACAGTACAGTCCTCCATACAATATTATGGGCACCACATAGTCCTCCATACAGTATTATGGGCCAAATATAATGCTCCATAAAAAATATTGGACCCCAAATAATGCTCCATACAGGATACTGGTCCCCATATAATGCTCCATACAAAATATGGAGCTCTCCTCTGCACTGTGCTGTGTTCTGCGTTGTTATGGCTCAGGAAAGGGCGCTGTGGAAAGACTCCCATTATCATCATCATTGCCTCCCCATCATCATTGTCTCCCCCATCATCATCGCCTCCCCATCATCATCATTGCTCCCATCATCATCGCCTCCCCATCATCATCAGTCTCCTCATCATCATCGCCTCCCATCATCATCATCGTCTCCCCATCTTTCATCATCATCGCTCCCTCATACTCACATATATCATCATTGCCTCCCCATCATCATCGCCTCCCTATCATCATCGCCTCCTCATCATCATCGCCCTCCCATCATCATCATCATTGCCTCCCCATCATCATTGCCTCCCCATCATCATCATCATTGCCTCCTCACCACCATCACTTCCTCCCCCCACCACGATCACACATACAGCACCACACACAGACAGCACCGCAGCTCTCTCTCACATACACACACACACACACACACACAAAGCACCGCACTACATACACACACACTGATACACACACAGACACATACACGCACCTCACATCTCACCTGTCCAGCGTCCGCGCTCTCTCTGCCACAGCCGGCCGCTGAATGATGACGTCATTCAGTGGCGCTGCTGTGAGAGGAAGCGCGGGCGCCCTACAGAGGGAGCCTGGAGCTGCGGATTGGGGAGGCACGGGGAGAGGTGAGTATTGTGCCGGGCCGGCTGCCGGGGCTCTGAGCAAGCGGGGGGGCCCAGTGGCGGCGCTGGCACCGCTCTCCTCCGCTGACGGGCGCTGGGATGACCGACGGCGAGTGGGCCCCCCCGCCTGCTCAGGGCCCCGGCACTTGCCCGGGTATGACGGGTGCTGACGCCTGCCCTGGGTGGGTGACACCTGGCGAGGGAATGTCGGGGTCATATTAACGTGGAAATGGCTGACTCCCAGCTATGGCATGTCGGGGTCACATGCTTGTGATTTTGGGTGATACCATTAACGGTGGAGGCAGCTTCTTCCCTTGGACTCACAGTGCTCCTGAGTTAAAAGAAAACACGGCCAGGAATAAAGTGGGGGGGAGGCAATGGCCGGGGGAAATCAGCAGACCTTACAACTTTAGAATCTCGATGACCCCACCCAGTGTCTCTCTTAATTGGAAATATATGTTCAAGAAAAATGGGTCTTGCTTTCGGTTAGGCATCAGATCTTCTCTGCTGTTCAGGCTGCTCAACACTGGCACTGGAGTATTGCCAGTGCACGGCACCTTCAGGACTCATGAAGTAGTCAGTGAAGGTTTCTCGCACACGCACACCGAGTTGGATTGCCTTCCTTGACCCAAGTTGTCAACTCCAATTAATTCTGACAGCTCGTACTCCACGTGGTGTAATCACGAGCGTAGTTGTGGAGTACGCAGCATGCCTTTATTACAGTGTCAACGGTCTCCATATCTAACTGGATGGCAGTGTGAAATATCCTCCACTGACTACACATGATCCCGAAGGTGCATTCCACATATCTTCGTGCATGGGTCAGCCGATAATTAAAAATCCTCTGCCGGTCATCCAGTGCCCTTCGTGGGTATGGGCGCAGCAGGTTGGTCTTTAAGGGAAACGCCTCATCCGATACTATCACAAAGGGTACTGGATGTGTGGAACCTGGCAAAGGTCTTGGGGCTGGGAGCGTTTCGCCATCTCAAAGAATTTGCAGTCCAATCTGTGATGATTGCAACACCCGAGAGTCCCCAGAACTGCCATAAGCCACTGCCATCAGGACCACAGAAAAATACTTCTTATAATTAAAGAAGCGTGATCCTGAATGTGGTGGCTTCAGCACTCTCACATGTTTGCCATTGACAGCACCTATGCAGTTGGGGAAATTGGCCACAGTTTGAAAGCCTGCTGCGACCTGCAGCCAAGTCTCCTCGGTTGGGGTAGGTATCACGATGGGCTGCAACTTCTGCCAGATGACGGTACATGTGCACCTCACAATTTGAGAGATGGTGGATTTACCAACCCTAAATTGGAGGTGCAGTGATGTGTAGCTCTCTCCTGTGGCTAAAAACCTGAAAAGAAAAAAAAATTATTTTAGAAAATAACAAATAAAAAACAAAAGGCAAACTTAGAATAGAACATTATACATTTATATGTAAACATATATGGTGTTTTTCATAAATAAGATTCAAGCACTGAGTGACCTTTTTTGTTGCACTGTGGCTGGCCGTATTATGGGGCACTGTGGCGGTATAATTAAGGGGCACTCTGGCAGTATTATGGGTGCACTGTTGCTGGCAGTATTATGGGGGCACTGTTGCTGGCAGTATGTGGGCAAAATGTCCTGTTGTTGTTTTTTGTTTTTTATTATCTGGTATTTTATTTATTACCATATATACTCGTGTATAAGCCGAGATTTTCAGCACCTTTTTTGGTGCTGAAAATGCCCCCTCGGCTTATACACGAGTGATTGGGAAGAAACCAGCGGGGGAGTGGGTGCCGCGGCAGGAGCCGGTGGCTGGGACATCATACTCACCCTCCCCGTGCCATCGCTGAACGTCCTGGCAATCCTGCGTTGTACCCGGCTTCCTGCATCTCTCCTGTGCTGAGCGGTGACGTAATACCGCTCATTAAGGTCATGTAATATGGACACGACGTCACTCCCATAGGCGTGGCATTCATATTCATGGCCTTAATGAGCAGTATTACGTCACCGCTCAGCACAGGAGAGCTGCAGGAAGCCGGGTACAACACAGGATTGCCAGGACGTTCAGCGATGGCACGGGGAGGGTGAGTATGACGGGGGAGAATGGAGGACGGGAGAAGCATGGAGGACAATGAGCACGGAGCAGGATGGGGGGGAGGACGGAGAGCACAGAGGAGCACGGAGCAGGACGGGGGGGAGGACGGAGAGCACAAAGGAGCACGTAGCAGGACGGGGAATGGACAGCACGGAGCAGTACGAGGGGGAGGATGGAAAGCACATAGGAGCACGGAGCAGGACAAAGGGCACAGGAGGACGGAGCAGGACGGGGGAGGATGGAGGGCACAGAGCAGGACGGGGGGAGGATGGAGAGCACAGAGGAGCACGGAGCAGGATGGGGGGCACAGGAGCACGGAGCAGGACGGGGTGGAGGATGGAGGGCACGGAGGAGCACGGAGCAGGACGGGGGAAGGATGGAGAGCACAGAGGAGCATGGAGCAGGACGGGGGGCACAGGAGGACGGAGCAGTAAGGGGGGAGCAAAGTGGAGGACGGAGCAGGAGGGGGGGAGCACAGAGCTGGATGGGGGGCAAGGATCAGGATGGGGGCAGCACAGAGCAGGACGGCGGTTTATACACCCGGCTTATACGCAAGTCAATAAGTTTTCCCAGTTTTTTGTGGCAAAATTAGGGGGGTCGGCTTATACACGGGTCGGCTTATACATGAATATATACGGTATTTTTAAATTTTAACTTTGTCCTAATATTTGTCCGTTGTACGACAGTTGTATATTATGAGGCCTGAATGGTAGGCCGTTACAGCCATATGATGGTAATATGGCACAAAAAAAATTTGCTGCAAAGAAAAGCTAAATTTGCACTACAAAAAAACTGATGCGTGTGATGTTTTCTTTACGCATTATTTTATTATCAACCTAGATTTAAGGGTATCTTATAAAGACTTATAGGCTTCAAAGGCTCAAACATTACAAAACCACTGTGACAAACTGCCATAACTACTACATGGACAGCACATTCTGTTGCCAGGGAGTAGATCCCTCAGGGGAAACAAAATAATTGGTTAAAACATCACACACTCCTAGGCCAGAGGGCTGGCGACGTTGAGGATGGACAGGTCTTCCATTAGTAGGATCAGGACTTACATCCTCCACCTGATCATCAACATTGGATGGGCAATCATGGTATCTTGTGAAATTATGCAGTACAACACACGCCTGTATTACCACATTAACACTGGCTTCACCAAGTTGAATAGCGGACTGGAGAACCCACCATTTGGCACACAGAATACCAAACGCACACTCAACAAGACGGCGTGCACGGGAAAGTCTAAAGTTAAATATAGTGCGCCTGTGGTTGAGGCCTCTCCGTGGATACGGCCTCATGACGTTACGCGTCAACTGAAAAGCCTCATCTGCAACCATGACATAAGGCAAGGCTTCAATATTATTCCCTGGTAGGTAACGTGGGGGTGGGATGTTCAACTCATTGTTGCACAGCCGCCGACCCATAATGGAAGAATTGAAGACTCTTGAGTCTCCAGTTCTTCCATAGGCCTCAATATTGACAATTACAAACCTGTAGCTAGTGTCAACCAGGGCCAACAGAACTACGGAAAAATATTGTTTATAATTGTAATATTGGGACCCTGAGTTTGGCGGTGTCATGGGTGCATCGCCACGAAGATCGTCGCGATTGCACATTCTGACTTCTCACAGCTGAGCTGCTGTTTCTTTGTGTTTGGTAATGAGAGAGTTAATTTTATCTAGCTCTTTGCTAAGACTAGGTCCAGCCTCGCCCGGCTGCTTTGGATTATGTTCTAATTAGTTTCCTTTATATTCCTGCCAGTCTGGGTGTTTGATGCCGGTGAAAGCATTCATATAGTTTAGCAGACTGGAGCGGTTCTGAGAATACTTAAGATAAGAGCTCCTTAGTTGTTTTTACTCTTATAGCTTATAGTTTATCTCTGAGACCTTAGGTGTTCCTACTGTGTGTGAGTGTTGTATGTAAGACTTTATTTACTTTATTTCTTATCTTTCTTGTATGTCTTTCTGTTCATTAACCGTTACCCGGTCATTCCCTTTGGTGGTATTCAGGGTCCTTCTTAGGACTAGAATACAGTTGGCAGGGATTGATAGGAGACAGGGTTTACGCTGGTGGCCTGGACCTCTGTACCTTTAACAGTACCTCCAGGTTGAGGGATTAGTTAGGACCCCAGTTAGGGTCAGCTTAGACCCCGGTCACCCTCTAGCCGGAGACAGCGTATAACGGATTCCGTTTTGACCCACTGGACTTTCTGTCAGGTAATTCTATGTTATCATATAGCTATGCGCATGTTATATAGTATGTTGCCCTTTTGATATAGATTATTGTCATCACATATATATATCTGCTATACAGCGTGACATTTTCACCGGCCAATACTAAAGATTCTCCCCAGCTGTCATGGATCCAGTAGCCCAGCTGGCCCGGCAGTTGCAGGGGTTGTCCATGGAATTTGCAGACATTAAGTCCAAGGTTTTGTCCCCCCCGGAGCAAACCAGATCTGAACCTAAGGTTGCTCTCCCGGATAGGTTCACTGGTGGGCGGGACAAATTTTTTACTTTCCGGGAGGCATGTAAATTGTACTTTCGGCTGCGGCCTCGGTCATCTGGGAGTGAAGAGCAGAGGGTGGGAATTGTTATCTCGCTCTTACAAGGGGACCCTCAATCTTGGGCGTTCTCTATTCCTCCAGGCTCTCCAGATCTCCAGTCAGTGGATCGATTTTTTGCTGCCCTGGGTCTGGTATATGATGATCCGGATCGAGTCTCCCTTGCTGAAACAAGGTTACGTAAAATACGGCAAGGAAATCGTCCAGCGGAGGAATATTCTTCTGAGTTCCGTAGATGGGCAACAGATACTCAGTGGAATGACCCAGCTCTTAGGAGCCAGTTTTGTCAAGGGTTGTCTGACAAATTAAAAGATGTGTTGGCTCAGTATGATTCTCCTCCATCACTGGAGGCTGCTATGGCCCTCGCTATTCGCATTGATAGACGTCTTCGGGGAAGACGCGAGGTAACTCCGCCCCCCGTGATGACTCCACCTACTACTAAAGTCCCTTATACTGAGGTTCCCCTGGTCTGTTCTGAGGAACCCATGCAGTTGGGAGGGACATCATTTTGTAGGAGGGAATCAGCGGTGAGCCGCAAGACTAGAAGGTGTTTCTTTTGCGGGAGAGAGGGACATTTTGTTGGGGGGTGTCCATCCCGGACCTCTTTGAACCAAGGAGTTAACCTGGGAGTCTGTATTTCGTCCCCAAATCCCTCTCAGTTTCTCGTGCCTGCGGAGGTGGTGATTGGTACTAGAACTGAGAGGATTTCTGTTTTTCTTGATAGTAGGTCCGGGGCTAATCTGGTGGACGCTCGGTTTGCCCAGGTGCATGGTATGCAACTGAGTGTATTGGCCAAACCGGTCCCTACACTCTCTATTGATTCTAGACCTCTCGGTCAAGGTAGCTTGGTACAAGCGGTTCATAACATAGATCTTCGAGTAGGGGCAATACATAAAGAGCAATTGTCTTGTTATGTGTTGGAGGGTCTGCCTGCTCCTATTGTGTTGGGACTTCCTTGGTTGGCTAAACATAACCCAGTGATTGATTGGCAATCCAGAAAGATAAGCCAGTGGGGTGAATTTTGCAGGAATAACTGCATGAGCACGGTCATCGGTGCGGTTGTGCCTAGGACTTTGCCTCCTTTTCTGGAGGACTTTGGGGAGATGTTCTCAGAGGAGGGGTGTAAGGAGTTACCTCCTCATCGCACATATGACTGCTCAATAAAGTTGCTTCCTGATGCCTTATCTCGTACTTTCCCAGGGGCCGGGAAGACGGATGATCCGGTTCCTATTCCTCAGGAGGGAGTTGTAGTGTCAGCTGTATGCTCTGAGCTTGAGGGGGAGGTATTGGGGGCTCAGGGGGACGCCCCTGTGGGACTTCCAGGGAGACTGATAGTTCCAGATCGCTTAAGACTGAAGGTTACGGAGAACCCTTACAAACGGATGGCTGATAGGAGGAGAGTTTCTGGTCTAGATCTGAGGGTGAACGATCTGGTGTGGTTGTCTACCAGGAATATAAAACTTAAAGTTCCCTCCTGGAGGTTGGGTCCCAGATTCATCGGGCCATACAGGATCAGTTCCATAATTAATCCTGTGGCATTTCGTCTGGACCTCCCTCCTACGTTTAAAATTCATAATGTGTTTCACAAGTCATTACTTAAAAAGTATGTGGCACCAGTCATACCGTCACCTCTACCTCCTCCTTCAGTGGTAGTCAATGATAACGTGGAAGTTCATTGGAGGGGTATGGTCCTGAGGAGAGGACGTGGGTCCCTGCGTCTGATGATAACGCAGATCGATTGGTTCGGACCTTTCACACAATTTACCCGGACAGACCTGGTCATGAGGGTCCGGAGGCCCCTCGTAGAAGGGGGGGTACTGTCATGGGTGCATCGCCACGAAGATCGTCGCGATTGCACATTCTGACTTCTCACAGCTGAGCTGCTGTTTCTTTGTGTTTGGTAATGAGAGAGTTAATTTTATCTAGCTCTTTGCTAAGACTAGGTCCAGCCTCGCCCGGCTGCTTTGGATTATGTTCTAATTAGTTTCCTTTATATTCCTGCCAGTCTGGGTGTTTGATGCCGGTGAAAGCATTCATATAGTTTAGCAGACTGGAGCGGTTCTGAGAATACTTAAGATAAGAGCTCCTTAGTTGTTTTTACTCTTATAGCTTATAGTTTATCTCTGAGACCTTAGGTGTTCCTACTGTGTGTGAGTGTTGTATGTAAGACTTTATTTACTTTATTTCTTATCTTTCTTGTATGTCTTTCTGTTCATTAACCGTTACCCGGTCATTCCCTTTGGTGGTATTCAGGGTCCTTCTTAGGACTAGAATACAGTTGGCAGGGATTGATAGGAGACAGGGTTTACGCTGGTGGCCTGGACCTCTGTACCTTTAACAGTACCTCCAGGTTGAGGGATTAGTTAGGACCCCAGTTAGGGTCAGCTTAGACCCCGGTCACCCTCTAGCCGGAGACAGCGTATAACGGATTCCGTTTTGACCCACTGGACTTTCTGTCAGGTAATTCTATGTTATCATATAGCTATGCGCATGTTATATAGTATGTTGCCCTTTTGATATAGATTATTGTCATCACATATATATATCTGCTATACAGCGTGACAGGCGGCTTACGCACACGGATGTGCTTCCAATCCAGGGCTCCTAGACAGTTTGGAAACTGGCAGGTCTCCTGAAAACTACGAGCTATACGCATCCAATCTTCCATTTGCGGCTGAGGCATGACCAGGTGATGGAGTTGGGACCAGATTTCTGCGCATGTTGACCTCACAATTCCAGAGATGGTTGACTTTACAAGTAAGAATTCTAAATGCAATGCTGCATATGACATCCCCGTGGAAAGAAATCTAAAGAGAAAACAGCAAATAAACATAATAAGCCATCCAGTTAAGTAAATGGTTAAACATTGATGACACTTTAACTCCATAAATAACAAACCTTGCCAAAAAAAACACACAAATGCAAGCTCTGTGGTTTTTGGGTCATACCCAAGCTTATATCAGATTTGAAAACTTGTGGGGGGTGACACATAGATCAATAGAGGTATAAATAACAAAGATATAAGGGCAGGTAAAACATAAATATAAAAAAGAGATCATCAATATATCGGTTGTATACATACCGTAACGTAAGGATTAGGCGCTCCTCGGCAGAAATTGCTTTATGCATCCTTGTGTCCTGAAACGTTATCCCAGGGCGCACAATCTCCAACAATATATCAAATGTGCGAAGGGACATCCGACAATAAGCAAAAAACTTGTCGGGATTGCTACGCAGAGATGCGTACAGACAGTGGAAATGACCTTCACTGACACGTCGCCTCAAAAGGGGATGGACCCAAAATCTTCTACGCCTCCTCGGATCCACAATCACTGGGTATGGCTGACCAAAACGTCGTGACAACACCCAGTTATACAACACACGCTCAGTTGTATTAAAAGTAAGTGTGTCTCCCATATTTAGGACAAAGCACAACTCCCACAACACAACCACGGAGTGAAAGGCAAAGTGTAAGGTTCTTTGTCTCTTTTGACATGTTCCTTGAAACTCAGTTTTCCGTCGGCCATTTTGCTTTCTGTCTTTCTGCAGCTCTTGCCCTCAGTTAATATGGAGTTTCCAGTTTTCATGTTCCCGCCCTGATTCTCTCCCTCTTGCTTCTTAAGCAGCCTCAGCTGAACAATCAGTGCTCCTGAATCAAGCCTCAGTCAGCCTGTGACCTGACTCCTGGAAACCTTGGATTTTGGACTCCAGCTATTTCCTACTGAGGAACTTTGGAACACTTTTGGACTCTGGAAACCTGCTGTCTGGTGAATCCATGTTTGCAGAGGAATTACGGTACAGAGAAGAGATCCTGAACCTGCTTTGGAGAGTTATTGTAGAGCTTGAAGTTACTCTGGCCTGCTGTGTCTCCTGCCTCTGTTCCTGCAAACTGTGTGACCTTTTCTGCATGCTTGTATGAAGTAATACAAGTCATTTCATATCAACCTGTGTCTCATGTGTTTTCCTCGCACCCAAGCACAAGACGCTATAGGAACTGTACACTATACATGACAAGATTCAGGAGCCAATGTTTAGTGTCTGCTGGGTCTGGGAAAGCCGTGTCTGCTGTGACTGTGGATATCAGATGTCCGTTTAATACCTTCTGTGATGACAGTGGTTGTGACTTCTCACAACCATTCCAGCACTTCTGCCTTAAAAGATCTGGAAGATGGAGGCCCGCATAAAGGAGCTTTGCGGAGTGACTGATACAATCCTTGCAGATATACAGACTATAAAGACCCGTTTTGCAAGCCTACAGAACCTCACTAATCATAATTTGCAAGTGTTTGGACAAACTACCCAGGAATTACGAGCCAGGATTGAGGCTCTAGAGGAACGAGTCCAGGCTCCTGCCATAACCCCGAGTTCTGGGATCCCCAAGTTACCTCCTTTTCGTTTTGGCGGTGAACGTGAGAAATTCAGGGGATTTATTAACCAATGCAATCTATTTTTCTCTGCACATGCTTCACAATTTCCCACTGAACGATCCAAAGTGCTTACTATAATCATGTTGCTTACCAATAAGGCTTTGATGTGGGCAAACCCTCTGATTGAGACTGAGGATGATTGTTTGAATCACCTTGATGCTTTTATTTCAGCCATGGGGCAGGTGTTTGATGACCCCAATCGAGGTGCAACAGCTGAAGCAGCCATGTTAACTTTGCGCCAAGGTAAGCGTTCAGTAGCCGAATATGCCTTGGATTTCAGGAGATGGGCTCTTGATACCACTTGGGACACTTCCGCCAAAAAATCTATTTTTCGGAAAGGGTTGTCTCCACTGATTAAGGATGAACTTGCTCGTGCCGACCCTCCCACTGTGTTAGGTGACTTTATTAACTATTGTATCCGTATTGATGCTCGTCTGACTGAACGCAGACGAGATGGTTCGAAAATAATCGCACTAACCTTTTCCTACCTCCCTCCTCAGCTAAGGAACCTTTGAGTAGGATCACAAGGGAACCAGAACCTGAACCCATGCAGGTGGACTCTTTACAAAGACGGGTTAGTGATGCACGCAAAGAACATCGTATAAAGGAAAATCTATGTTTTTACTGTGGTAAGTCAGGGCACTTCATTATAAACTGCCCCAGCCGTTCTCGTAAGACTACTGCAGCAGTCATTCACTGTGAGTGTTGCGAGAGGAGCTCTGTCATGTCCGAGCCTCAGACTCCAGAGAGATCTGCTGCAAGAGATCTTGATTTCTCGGACTTAAACTCTGTTAGTTCTGGGGACAATGACGGTATAAACGCTGCAATTTTTCAAGTTTCCTCAGCGGTGTCCCAGCCGAGTTGTAAAAGAAACAATTCTCATTGCTTCCTTTCCATCAAACTCTGGGTTGACTCAGTCTGGGTGTCTAGCTCTGCTATGATCGACTCAGGAGCAAGTGGAAATTTTATGGATATCTCCTTTGCTCTGAAACAGGGGATACGTTCAGTGAAGAAGGCTACTCCAGTACAGATGGAGACTGTGGATGGCTCCCTGCTGACCTCTGGACCAGTGGATCAGGAAACAGAGCCTTTGAGGGTCCTTATGGGTAAAGATCATCAGGAGAAAATGTCTTTTATGCTTATCTCTTCTCCCCACTTTCCCATTATTCTAGGGCTACCATGGCTGCAGGCGCAGAATCCTACGATTAACTGGGAGACCAAGGAATTACACTTTCCGGAGAAACAGATGAGTCAAGGAGTTTCAGCTTGCTCTGTTCCTAAAGGAACCATGTCAGTCCCTGAACTACCAGCTGTATACCAGGACTATGTGGATTTATGTGACAAGAAGAACGCTGATCAGCTTCCTCCTCACCGTCCATATGATTGTCCAATTGAATTATTGCCTGGAGCCGAGATACCTTTTGGTAAGATCTACCCCCTAGCGGGGCCCGAGCTAAAAGCTTTGAAGGACTACATAGATGAAAATCTAGCCAAAGGCTTCATACGCCCCTCTTCATCTCCCGCAGGTGCACCCATCTTCTTTGTGAAGAAGAAAGATGGATCTCTGAGACCCTGCATAGACTATAGGGAACTCAATAAGGTTACTATTAGAAACCGTTATCCATTGCCTTTAATCCCTGAGTTGTTGGAGAGAGTGCGGCATGCCAAAATTTTCTCTAAACTGGATCTCCGTGGGGCCTATAACTTGGTCCGTATTAGACCTGGGGATGAATGGAAGACTGCATTCAGGTCACGCTATGGACACTTTGAATATCTAGTTATGCCTTTTGGTCTGAGTACCGCCCCAGCCACTTTCCAACACTTGGTGAATGACATCTTCAGGGATCTCCTAGATACATTTGTGGTGATTTATCTGGATGATATTCTAATTTTTTCTAACTCCACAGAGAAACAACATGGACATGTGAGAATGGTCTTAGAACGCCTAAGACAAAACCATCTCTACATCAAACTTGAAAAGTGTGAATTCCATAGGACCGAAATTCAATTTCTGGGGTATGTACTATCTACGCAAGGGATTAGTATGGATGGAAGCAAAACCCAAGCCATCAAGGATTGGCCAAGTCCTAGAAATGTGAAGGAGGTACAGCGCTTCATCGGGTTTGCCAACTTCTATAGACGTTTCATTAGAAATTTCTCTGAGGTAGTGTCACCTATCACCCAACTTACCCGGAAACAGTCTAGGTTCTCCTGGACCCCGCAAGCTCAGGAAGCATTTTCCTGTTTAAAGGATAAATTTACCACCGCACCTATCTTAGTACATCCCAACCCCGAGCTTGCCTTCATAATAGAGGTGGATGCTTCAGACTGTGCCGTTGGAGCTATACTCTCTCAGAGAACAGGTGAGAAGAATGTCTTGCATCCCTGTGCCTTCTTTTCCCAGCAGTTGTCTTCGGCTGAGAGGAACTACGATGTGGGCAATAGAGAATTGTTGGCCATTATTGCCGCCTTCAAGGAATGGAGACACCTTCTTCAGGGAGATGCACAGCAAATAGTCGTCCTGACAGACCATCGTAACCTTGAATTTATCAGGTCGGCTAAGTGCCTGACTCCTCGCCAGGCTCGCTGGAATCTTTTCCTAAACCAATTTAATTTTGTAATTTCTTATAGACCAGGATCGCGCAATGGAAAGGCTGATGCACTCTCTAGGATTCATTCAGCAGAGACACGTCCACTTACTCCTCCTAAGACTATTCTTCCTGACTCTAGATTCCTGGGAGTGATTCATAATCAAGACCTACTTAAGGACATCAAGGAAGCATACCATGCGGATTCTTTGTTGGCTCAACCCCCAAGGGACGTAAGTCTTGTCTTTAAGAATGGTGTGTGGATTCAGGGACAACGTCTGTATATACCTGAAACAGTCAGATTGAGAGTATTGCAACTCATCCACGATTCCAAGATAGTTGGGCATAGGGGAATTCTAAAGACACAAGAATTTCTTTCTCGTTTCTTTTGGTGGCCCACTTACAGTAAAGATGTTTTAAACTATGTCACTTCATGTGAAGTCTGTGCAAGATGCAAAACACCTCGCTCCTCACCAACTGGTCTGTTACAACCTCTTCCCACCCCGTGGGGATCCATTTCTATGGACTTCATTGTGGAGTTACCAACCTCTCAAGGGAAGAACACCATTCTAGTGGTGGTTGATCGTCTAACAAAGGCAGCTCATTTTATCCCTTGCGTCGGCTTACCCACTGCAAAACAGACATCAGACTTGATGATTAAGAATGTGTTTCGCTTACATGGAGTACCGGATGAAGTCATTTCGGATCGAGGGGTGCAATTCACTTCAAGGTTTTGGCAAAATTTCTGTGCCGCATTGGACATTAAAGTAAACCTTTCTTCTGCTTTTCATCCCCAGACTAATGGACAGACAGAACGAACCAATCAGACCCTGGAGCAGTATCTCCGCTGCTTTATCTGCCACCTACAAGATGATTGGGTGGATCTACTTCCACTGGCTGAGTTCTCTTATAACAACTCTCAGAGCGCCTCCACTAAGCAGTATCCTTTTTACTCCAATCTAGGTTATCATCCTAACATTCTTCCTCGATTTCCCATAGATACGCCCTTGCCGGCAGTGGCTGAAAGAATCACTTCTTTACAAAAGAATATGGATCTTCTAAAGGAAAATCTAGAATTGGCTCAGGAAAGGTACAAGAAAGCAGCAGATAAATTTCGTAAACCTGCACCAGCTTTCAAGGTAGGAGATTTGGTCTGGCTGTCAACCAGAAATCTTAAATTAAAGATTCCATCGTCTAAATTGGGACATAAGTACATTGGACCTTATAAGATCAGTAAGATTATAAGTGCTGTTGCTTGTCGTCTTCAACTGCCCAGAACTATGAGAATCCACCCTGTCTTTCATGTATCCCTACTAAAGGCTGCAACACCGAATACGTTTCCTGGACGCTCTTCTCCTTGCCCTGACCCAGTGCTGGTCGATGGTCAGGAAGAATTTATGGTGGAAAGGATTCTAGATTCCAGGTTGTACAGAAATCAGTTGCAATATTTGATTAAATGGCAGGGCTACCCAGTGGAGGACAACTCATGGGAACCAGTCAATAATGTAAATGCTCCTCGCCTGCTCCGCCAGTTTCATCAGAGGTACCCTGACAAGCCTGGTCTGAGGTCATCCGGAGGTTGTCCTTAAGGGGGGAGTAATGTAAGGTTCTTTGTCTCTTTTGACATGTTCCTTGAAACTCAGTTTTCCGTCGGCCATTTTGCTTTCTGTCTTTCTGCAGCTCTTGCCCTCAGTTAATATGGAGTTTCCAGTTTTCATGTTCCCGCCCTGATTCTCTCCCTCTTGCTTCTTAAGCAGCCTCAGCTGAACAATCAGTGCTCCTGAATCAAGCCTCAGTCAGCCTGTGACCTGACTCCTGGAAACCTTGGATTTTGGACTCCAGCTATTTCCTACTGAGGAACTTTGGAACACTTTTGGACTCTGGAAACCTGCTGTCTGGTGAATCCATGTTTGCAGAGGAATTACGGTACAGAGAAGAGATCCTGAACCTGCTTTGGAGAGTTATTGTAGAGCTTGAAGTTACTCTGGCCTGCTGTGTCTCCTACCTCTGTTCCTGCAAACTGTGTGACCTTTTCTGCATGCTTGTATGAAGTAATACAAGTCATTTCATATCAACCTGTGTCTCATGTGTGTTCCTCGCACCCAAGCACAAGACGCTATAGGAACTGTACACTATACATGACACAAAGATTGGAGGGTGCCACCTGTTGAAGAGGCAATAAATAGGGTTGATCATGATGATTTTAATGGGTTTCAGGCCTAAAAACCGTTATTTGTCAGTTTTGCAAGCTGGCGAGAAAATCTCGCCGTATGGATTGCATACGGATGCCATACGGATGACACACGGATATTTTCATGCGAGGAAATTGCATCCTCGCATTGCAAACGGATTACATATGGATCACTTTTCTAGGGACTTCTCGGCGTATTACGGCCGTATAATACGGACCAAATTTTTCTCGTTGTGTGTGACCCTGGCCTTATACTGTGTGTGGGTACTGCACTATACTATGTGTCTGTGGGGGGCTGCATTATACTATGTGTGGGGGCTGCATTATACTGTGTGTGGAGGGCTGCATTATGTTTGTTGGGTTTTGCATTATACTGTGTGTGTGTGCGGGAGGGCTGCATTATTCTGTGTTTGTGGTGGGGCTGAATTATACTTTGTGTGTGGGGGGTGCTGCACTATGCTGTGTGTGTGGGGGCTTCATTATAATGTATGTGGGGCTGCATTATATTGTGCGTGTGGGTCTGCATTATACTGTGTGTGTGTGGCTGCATTACTTACAATACATTAAAAATTAGCGTTAGAATTAACCCACTCATTAAATATAATGATAGAAATTAAAGCACCTCAATAATATACAAAAACTTTTTTAATAAATTTGCAAAAATTTCTAAATTTATGTTTCTTTTTCAGTAAAGATGGGGTGCAGAGTGTACATTAATGAGAAAAAAATGAACTTTTTTGAATTTACCAAATGGCTGCAATGAAACAAAGAGTGAAAAATTTAAAAGGGTCTGATTACTTTTTATACTCACTTTATGAGGCCTGATCTACAAGCAGCATGTATCAAGCACTGGCTGTGTGATCCCAGCCAGGTATATTTGACTCTGAAACTGTGCGGCATTTAAGAGCAAACCCTACTTTAAATTCCGCTGGGAATCGAGCCTCGTAGGGCAAGTGGGTCACTGGCGGCTTTTCCCCACCCTCTCTGACAGCTAGCCAATCAGGTCCTGCCCCATGCTATATAAACAAATAATTCCCACCCTTCCACAATTCGGGGGTGTTCCCCTTTGTCAGAACAGCTTCTCCACTAGCGTTCATTATTAAAAGGAGTATGACAGCTGATACATGTTGTCTGGTAGTAATGCAATTCCAGTTTCATATATTCCATGTTTGCATACTATAGCCTTACAGAGTGCAGCACAAGAGACTAGCTGGAGTCTTTTGGATACCCTAATGGGAACCAAACAGACTCCATTTTAGTCAATGCGGTCAACTTGACACTATTTGTGTTCGCTATCTGATGGATTCATTTGCAATAACGGAACAAAAACAAAAACAACTCACACTTCTCCTAACTCAGAAGATGGTGATGCCACAATTTCATTTACTCTAGAATGTCACAACGGTGGATAAGCACTATTCATGCGCATTCATGGATCTTCTGATGTAGTTTGGAGTCAGCGCCAAAAATCTGCAGCATCTGAACCCAGAATTATTGCTTGCTTTTTTCATGGCAATAAATATAGAGCTGTTTTGCAATCTTAATTTCTTCTTATGTGATATTAACGTTCATTTAATCTTGAGATATTAGTGTTAACGTTACTGCTTTGTAATAATTCTGATTTTATTGTGCATTACTGAAGTAATGTTCATTTAATTGCATGGTGCTCATTTCAGTTCATTATATTGTGTGATGTTAGTGCTCATTACAGTGCACAATATCAATGTTTATGAGACTGTTATTAATGCCTTTGTAGTAATTGCTGTAATGTAGAACTGACACAGGGGTGCAGCTCATTACAAGAGTTGGGTCTGACATCCAGGACACTCTTTTAACCCCTTCAGTACACAGCAAATTTGGGCTTTGAGGAAAAAGCGATGTTTTTGTTTTAATTATTGTGCTTCAAAAGAAATAGCTGCTTAATTTTTCAGTCAACGCAGCCAGCTGAGAGCTTGATTTTTATGGGACAAGTTGTACTTTTAATGGTTGCATTTTTGGATATGTTTAATGCCTTTGAAGGACTTTTATTTTTTTTGGAGAAGAAATGGGAAAAAAAAAACTATTTTGTAATTTTTTTAGTGCTCAATATGCAGTATAAGGGCTCATACTCACTTGCGCTGAAAACAGATGATATTCAGCCGAAAAAAAATCGGATTAAAATCTGACCAATGTTATTCAATAGGTGACATCTCATTTGCAATTTTTTTCTCAGCCGAAATTGGTGTGAGAAAAAAATCGCAGCATGCTGCGATTTGATGCGATTTTGGCATGATAATCGCCAATGCAAGTCAATGGGTGCGAGAAATCATGGCACAGCACTCGCACCATGCGAGTGCTGTCCGATTTATATGCACCAGTCTCCTTTGAAAAGCCGGCAATTCATCCCTGGCTACTGTAAAATCACACTGACAGCTCACAAAACACTAGATACATACACATAGAATACATATATATATATATATATATATGTATATATATATATATATATATACACATGTCATTGTGACACATACATAT
>JARQOD010000007.1:46513097-46674534 GCA_033576555.1 Oophaga sylvatica
ACGGGTGTGATCCCGGCCTACTGTTTCGCTCCCACGTTGTTGCAATACTTACGAAAGTCCTTTTGACCCCTAGCTGAGGCATTGTCCTCCATCCCACAGCGATTTGGCCACCTCGTTCTACAGCCGCCGGATCACCACTGTGTCGGAATGCAGGGGATCACGGGTGTCCACAACGGAACTCGCCCCTGGACAGATGTGATGAGGAGGTCGTTATTGCCTCCTCCTCCTCGTCCCGTTGTGGAACCTAGAATTGTAAAAAAGACATTAATGTTTGAAAGATAAAACAGTTTAAAAATAAAAAAATACTTACGCCGTGTTGCCACTGCTGCTTGGCCCCGAGTTGCCTTCTCATGCGGTTCATCAACACTTGAAGAGCTCTGTGAAGACAAACAAAAAATTTGACACATGTGTAGAAGTGACAGTGAATACTTACGAAGAGTAGATAATGTACTCACTTCACTGGGGTGTCCACTGTGGGAATTCTCACTGGTTGATGCCATGATCCTCCTGTTGTTAATGAATTCTGCATGAAGAAATACACAACAAAAAAAAATACACACTGCAGGGATAAAAAAAAAAAAAAAGACATCCATTAGCTGGTATACTTACATGTCCCAAAGCTGTGCTGTCCTCTCCAGAGTCTGTAGAATAGTGAAGTAAAACAATGTCCACCCCCTATTTTTATTTATCTTGGTTTGGGGGGTTGTCAAGAACTGGTCTAGACAGTCCCTAGACTTGTTTACTCTGCTCACATATGCGCTCACATAGACTTTAATGCGTTATTTTGGCGCTTTCAGTGCGCAAGCGTGCGCATGCGTTTTTTGTCTGAAATTCGGTGCCAGAAAAATGCAACATGTTGCGTTTGCCAAGCCACGTCGCACACGCCCAGACGACGCATGCGTTTGATAATGCATACATGCGCATGTCCATGCGCCCCCATGTTAAATATGGGGGCACATGACGCATGCACACGTATGCGCCGCAAACGCTGTGCCCGCAGACGCTAATGTGAAACCGTCCTTAACGAGGGACTGTGCAGGTATAACGTGCCTAGAAGCAAGGTCTCTTTTTCCTGAAATTGTCCAGTTTAAGGTTACTATGATAGATGACATTTATGTTGTGTTTTTAGGATTCAGAGCACAATGTACTGTTGTCGTTTCTGCGTTTTTGTCCATTTGTTGAATACAAATCCACAGTATATCGCTTCCGGCAAGGCTTTCTAAAACAAATCTGATCTGTTCAAGGTCTAGCTTTGTAATAATTGGGGATTCAGAAACAGTATGAAATGTATTTAGAGGTAGATATGATGTATAGAGAGAAAAGGACAAACCTTGGGTTTCTCTAGAGAATTATGCCAAATGTCACATTGTAGTTATCTATGATAGTCTCAGTGTGGGAGCAATGAGCATCAAGCAATCTAAACAGACATCAATCGCGTTTTGCTACAAATGTAAAAAGAACGGAGTGGTACCCACTACAGTCATAAATACGCTGTATAATGAAGCTTTATGCAACAGTTGTAATTACAAAATGAATCCTGATTATAGGATAAGCGCTCGGAAATTACACATTTTGTACACAATATTACTCCATTCACTACTTTCTCGTGTTAAGCCTCTGTTCTGCCATCTGCATCGTGTAAAGCACAGGTGCTGGACTGCTTCTGCTCGTTCAGTAAGTGCTGTGTGTTGCCCACTCGCTGCCATTCAAGTGACTGTATCTCAACATGGAAATTTGTAAATTGAAAATTAAATATATGACTTTGCGAGTATTGCATTTAGGTCATTCCACATCAAGTGGACCAGTTTTAAAAATCGTCCCCACTCGACCTTCTCCGATTTTGCTGAAAATTTATAAGGATGTACATGTATGTTTGAAAAGAGGTTCTGTACATTTTTAGGGCCAGATCTCAAATACATTGGGCACTTTTGACCTTTCACTGGAGGTTCCACCAAGCCTGCGGCTTCAGCTAAGAGGATTTTGCAAACTTTGGCACATAGCCATTAGAGTTCTATACTGGCTATGATGCTGAAATTTGGCATACTAGCTCAACTTTTGCTGCTAAACACGATAAAATTATTACCGGCTATGACAAAACAATATTTCGGCCGCAATTTTGTGTCAAAGTAGCTTGTAAAACGCGTCGCATAAAATTTATGCCAAACTTTGCCCATATATAACTCAAGACCAAAAACCAATAGTAACTGGTGCTTTGCCCTGTACACCAAACATCTACATGACTTTGCATTGCTGCAATATCACGGTCAAACCATATGTATTTGTGGAAATATTCACACCCACATATGATGAAAAACTTAAAAAAAACGAATTTTACCTATTTTTAGGTCAAATTTCTCAAAAAGGGTACCCCTAAAATATATTAATTCTGATATCATTAGAAAGAGCACATTTTTCTCTACAAGGATCATTGTTTTGTTTTTTGGAGTCTCTCAGTTTAAGAAAAGAAAAATGCCACTGAACATGGTGTTATTTATGCGCGTAATGCATTGATTTTGTGTTTGATTTTCAGATTCTTATCACATGTTACAGAGTTGTATTGTTGCTAGCAATGTCTATTATAATCAAAAACCTATAAACCTTTTTGTTTATGAAAAGTTATTGACTATTGTTACATTTTAATGCATATATTATTTATTTTTTTGCGATGGAGAATGAAATTGATGAAGAATCGGCCTAGTGCTCTATCGGCCTAGCGAACAATTCGAAGTGCCACCTTAAGACATTCACCCATAGCAAGGATGAGTTGAAATTGTTTACAAGCTTTGGATTGGATGAACAGAAATTGCTGCGTCGACGAGTGGGACTAAATTTTGACGAACATTCACAAATCTGTTTACACCATGAAGCTTCATTCTTGACCAAATATGAGCATTTGCAAAAATCGTGTTGCAATTCTTTTGGGAAGAAAGGTCATAACACCAAAAAGAATTTGCGAGCTATCAATTTGTTAGCAGCTGACCAGTTGGACGAATTTACAAAGAATGATGTGAAGCCTGGCCAAAAGAGGTGTGCATCATGTCGAAAAGTATTTGCTAACAGGAAAAAATCAGCTGATCCAGTTTCCTCTGAATCAGATCCAGATGGAATGGAATGTTCTCCCGAAAGTCTAAATTCAAGCTTAACATCCATTGGCATCTCTCCTCTGAAATATCCACGGGTAAGCCAGGGGGATTCACTTGGATATGCAAGGAGAAAGATAAGCCAGGTGCAAAATGCATTTTCTAGCAAGATTGCTTCAATTGGAGGGCTTGAGCCGAAATACATTGAGCAAACAAAAACAGCACAGTGCAAAATGTGTCTGGATTACAATCACCTTTTGGCAGATTTGAAGCAAAAGCTGCATGTGTCCAGTCGGGCAGAAAAGGTCCAAATCTTGACATTGGCACCTAAAAGTTGGTCCATTAAGGCTATATCAGACGAATTCGGTGTCTCTGAGCGAATGGTCAAACAAGCTCGAAATCTTAAATGTGAACATGGAATCTTAGCCTTACCTAGAATCAAGTGTGGCAAGAAAGTTTCGGAGGAAGTGAAGAAAAAGGTGCAGGCATTTTTTGAGGATGATGAAGTCAGTCGAATGTGCCCTGGTAAAAAAGAACTATGTATCAGTGCGAATAGCAGGAGAAAAAAAGCAGATGCAAAAGCGATTATTACTGAGCAATATGAGGGAAATGTTTTTTGCCTATCGGGATCGGAATGGCCCTGAAATTGGATTTTCCAAGTTTTGTGAGCTTCGGCCAAAGTGGTGCTTAACCGTTGGATCTGCTGGAACACATTCCGTTTGTGTGTGTACCATTCACCAAAATGTCAAACTAATGCTTGCAGCATGCCCAATCAATGATGACTACAAAGAGCTCATATGCAAAATGGTCTGTGGAATTGAATCCAAGGACTGTATGCTTGGCCGTTGTGATAAATGCCCAGGTCCTGAAGTTTTAAAAGAATTTCTAGTCAATGTGTTTGTCAACAGTGACCCTGAAGATATTATTGAGTTCAAACAATGGATTCACACTGATCGAGACACGCTTGATACCAAACAACTGACTATAGAAGATTTCATTGAAGAATTGGTTTTGAAAATTTCTAAACTTTGTAGCCATCACTACATCGCCAAGCATCAAAGTCACTATTTGAAATCGTTGAAGGAAAATCTGAGACCTGGAGAGCTTGTGATCCTTATGGACTTTGCTGAAAATTACTCATTTATTGTTCAAGATGCCATTCAAGGTTTCCACTGGGAAAATAGTCAAGCTACAGTACACCCATTTGTAATTTACTTCAAGGCGTTAAATGGTGAAGCTACGCAGAACATCAGCTTGTGCATAGTCAGTGATTGCTCACGACATGACACAGTTGCAGTCCACACTTTCTAAACAGTAATTGTGGAGTATCTCAAGACTCTCATCTATGGGATTCGTCATATCCACTACTTCAGCGATGGATCTGCAGGCCAGTACAAAAATTTCAAAAATTTTCTCAACTTGTGCCACCACAATGCTGATTTCAATATCAGCGCTGAATGGAATTTTTTTGGTACCAGTCATGGAAAGTCGCCCTGTGATGGGATTGGAGGGACAGCAAAGAGGTTGGCAGCTCGTGCCAGTCTTCAACGCCCAACTGAAAACCAAATACTGACCCCGGTGGATTTATTCAACTTTTGCAACGAGCAACTGCATGGAATCAAATTTTTTTTTGTTCCAAAAGAAAAAATTAACGAAATACGGGTAGTTCAAGAGGAAAGGTTCAAAGATGGACATACAATTGCTGGAACAAGAGAAAATCACCAGTTTGTGCCAATTGATGACAAAAAAATTCGCATTTCAAGGGTGTCAAATGACCCATCATCTTTCATTGCCCATGTAGATAGATCTGTCAGATCAGAAATGCCTTTTGTGCCAATTGCAAACCTCCAGCCAGGGCAATACATTGCCTGCATTTACGATAGGAACTGGTGGATTGGAAATATTTCTGATATTTCAGTCGACGACCATGATGCATTAATAAATTTTATGCATCCTCATGGACCAGCTAGCTTCTTTCACTGGCCTGTGAGAAATGATACATGCTGGATTCCCGAGCAGTCAATCATTGCAATAATTCCAGCACCAGCTGCAACAGCAATGGGCCCACAATACAGATTCTCTGAACCGATTATGTTGCAAATTCAGCAACAATTCCAGACCACTTAGACTGAACATTATGGCTTGGGAACCAACAAAAGATACCCAATATTAGGCTTGGGATCCTAGGCAAAGACACCCACCCTCAGGCTTCGGAACCTGCGATAAAGAGACCGCCCGCGGCTGGCCTTGCACGGCTATCGGCCATGGCTCCTAGGCGATGGGGCTGCCAATTCTCGAAAGACAGCATTATTACAATTCTTAATAGGATTATAATACCAATTCTTAGGGAATTGGTTGTGGTATAACCACCATGGACCAAAGCAAGGGTTTGAATAGTGCAGTTACCATTCATTGCTTATTAATAAA
Organism: Oophaga sylvatica; assembly: GCA_033576555.1. Classification (NCBI taxonomy): domain Eukaryota; kingdom Metazoa; phylum Chordata; class Amphibia; order Anura; family Dendrobatidae; genus Oophaga; species Oophaga sylvatica. The sequence goes on from JARQOD010000007.1 coordinate 46,518,605, forward strand.
TAACACCATGTTCAGTGGCATTTTTCTTTTCTTAAACTGAGAGACTCCAAAAAAAACAACAATGATCCTTGTAGAGAAAAATGTGCTCTTTCTAATGATATCAGAATTAATATATTTTAGGGGTACCCTTTTTGAGAAATTTGACCTAAAAATAGGTAAAATTCGTTTTTTTTAAGTTTTTCATCATATGTGGGTGTGAATATTTCTACAAATACATATGGTTTGACCGTGATATTGCAGCAATGCAAAGTCATGTAGATGTTTGGTACTATTGGTTTTTGGTCTTGAGTTATATATGGGCAAAGTTTGGCATAAATTTTATGCGACGCGTTTTACAAGCTACTTTGACACAAAATTGCGGCCGAAATATTGTTTTGTCATAGCCGGTAATAATTTTATCGTGTTTAGCATCAAAAGTTGAGCTAGTATGCCAAATTTCAGCATCATAGCCAGTATAGAACTCTAATGGCTATGTGCCGAAGTTTGCAAAATCCTCTTAGCTGAAGCCGCAGGCTTGGTGGAACCTCCAGTGAAAGGTCAACAGTGCCCAATGTATTTGAGAACTGGCCCTAAAAATTTACAGAACCTCTTTTCAAACATATATGTACATCCTTATAAATTTTCAGCAAAATCGGAGAAGGTCGAGTGGGGACCACTGGTCCACTTGACATGGAATGACTCATTTGCAATTCTAGTTTTAATATGTAACGTGTTCAATAAACAAGGCAACATCTCGTCCGCTATGTAGTTGTGGGACGTCACATACCAAGATGTATTTTGTTACTTTCCTATTGCTGTAATTGAAGATAGACTTTTTCATTTTATGTCCTGTATATGGTTATTTTTCATAATTAAATACGATCCTAAATATATAAGCACATGTAAACCACAGCCTGAAGGGGTTGTCCAGGCACATAATATTGCTGACCTATCACTGGTATAGGTCATCGGTATTGGATCGGCGGGTGTCTCATTCCTGGCGTCAAAATCAATCAGCTGTTATTAGCTTGGCCAGACGTAAACATTGAATGCAGTTGAACAGCACAGCTCCGTTAAATGTGTTGCAGCTGCTGCCAAGAACTGCAGATCAGCATCTATTTTCTGTGCCACTCGGCTCAATTCAATGTTCATAGCCTGCTGGACTAATAAAAATTGATCTGATGTCTGGCCCCCCCACCTATCTGATATTCTATCCTGAGCATAGGTCATTAATATTATATGCTTGGACAACCCCTGTAACATGTAAGACCTCCCTGGATTAATAGTGATAAAGTATGAGGGATCCTATGACCAAGGGCGCAGTCAGACGGCCATATAACACAGATGAAAATCGCATCGCAATGCTTGGACTGGCCGGCATCTCTCCTGACCCATGCATAGCAGCTGCATAGAAATAGAAACTGTCACGCTTTAGTCGGTAGAGCCGCCGGCCAGTCCGGGCATTGCGTTGCAATCGTCGTCATAGTTACTAGTCACTGTCTTACTGTGAGCAACTTTTTTTTTCTTACACTTTTTAGCCATGTAAGTGACTTGCAGTTTGCTTCTGTTACCTCTAATGTATTAGCATATTTTTATAGTAATACTGTACATGATGATTTATGTAACTATAACAAAGGCTGTTGTTACGTATACACTTATGGCCCGATTCATCAAAGCTTTTACTCTAGAATTCTGGCGTAAAAAGCTCTGAAACTGTAAAACATTTTGACACAACTCGAAGGCTGCGCTAAAATGTTTAGGACTTTTGGCATTTTAGGGCCATTTCTGCCCAGCTCTGATAAATTGGGTGGAGTTAGTATGGGCAACTCAAATTCATGACGCGCAGCGGCATTTAGTATGCTACAGATCATACTCCAGCAGGGACTGCGCGATTACAGCTAGTTAAATTGATTTGAGAGGTTTGCCATCACCTAGAGATTCCGGCCATTGCGGCACCGGACTAGACTCTAATCTGCTTATGGTCCTCGGCCAGATTTTCTAAACCATGTATTTCCTGAAACACCAGAACGTTTTTAGAGAAAAATATACTTGACTGTAGTCTTGAATGACAGAGTGGCTGCGGTATGATCAAAATTGACACCCACCCACTATTGAGGACTAGGGAACTCTTGTGAATCGGGTGATAGGGTCCCTTTAAATGGTTATTCTAATTTTCTTTCTTCAGAAGTGCACTGCACCTCTTCCTGCAGTTCACATGAGCTACATGGTTGCCCAGATGGTCTCAACAGAGTCCTCTCTGCTTCTGTTAGCTGTAATATCTTTGCCTTTGCAGCATTGGATAAGCGCAGGGATCTGGCGAAATTCAGAGCAGTGTTTGCAAGCTGTATAGCAATTAAAGCTTGCGAACCCACCACACTCCTTGCTTGGGAAACTGGCCTCGCTCATAGATTACAGAAGTGAACAGTAAACTACAAAGTTCTTGAAAATAGAGAGGATTTTCAGAAAGAGGTAAATTGCAATGTTTTTTGTTTTTCCTCCGCCACATGAATCTAGAGATATGTTTGTTTTCTTATTTAGTGTTACTTTTATGGTATTTTTCATGGGTGCGTTGCAGAGCTGCCTAAAGTCATGTCTCCAGAGTATCCTGTGAGAATCCTAGACTATAATATGCTATACTCGCCCATAAGGCAGATTTCAAAACGTAAATAAAAAGGAATATTCAGGATAGCAGTGGGCATTAAAGTTACAATTCTCAGTCATTGTATATGACTTCAGACTTGTGAATCCTCACATCACGCTCTGTTGTGAACAGTCTGGATCTGACTTCTGAGTTTGGGCTCCCTCTGGTGGCTGCTGATAGTAATGAAGCTGCCTTGGCTAACAGAAGTCCATCACCTGGGGGCGATGAGTGGCAATCAGGTGAGACTGACTGGGGAGATATAAGTGAGCTACCTTCCCATGATCCTCGCCAGTGATTTGTTGCTTCCTGGTCTCTTTTGGAAGTCAGCTTGCTTCCTGCTTGTCCTGCAACTTTCAGATAAGTTATTTGCTGTTTATTTCTGTGGCAATTGTTTTTGTCTAACTCAGTTTTCTGCCCTTCTGGAGTTTTAACTGCCAGATTCCCCTGCGGGGACCTGCGCTGACCTCTGTTTCTCATTTGCCATTGTTTATGTATTTTCAGTTCCCTGTTATTTCAGTATCCGCTTATTTGCTACCTGTTACACCAGAGTTCTGATCTAGCGGGGGAGAGATCGTGTTGTCTCAGTATTTTTGTATATCAGACGCGTTGTTGTTTTTCTTAGAGTTTTTGCTGAATTGCAGACAGTATTCTGTCCTGTCCTGTTCTATCTAGACAGTTTGGGCCCCAGCTTTTGCTTGCTCTATTTTCTGCCTGTGTTTGTATTTCATCTTGTCTCACTGCCAATATATGTTTGGGGGCTACCTATTCCTTTGGGGGCTCTACTCCGGAGCAGTTAGCTTTCCCCTTTCTCTCTTTAGGCTTAGTTAACTCTCTGGCTGTGTCGAGGCGTCTAGGTTACCGTAGGCACATCCCACGGCTGCTTCTAGTTGTGCTGTCAGTTTAGGGGTCTGCAATCCGCTAGTTACCAACCTCTCTGGGTGTCTGGTTGCCTAGGCTATATTGCTGCGGTCCTCCTCGGCTACCAAATCACAACAATGCTCTCTGCTCGCTGTGAGGATTCTATTGCGCTGCATACTCCTGGCCACATGCCAACTAGTGTATTTCCTGCCTCGCTCAATACTTTTGCATTCAGCGAGGTCACTACCATCTAGTTGGAATGTGGCCGGGAGAATGCATCTCGCATATTTGCCGTCACATGACTGCCTGCTTGCGACGCCAGCAGCGGAGAATCTTCACAGCACGGACTGTGCGTGATGTGAGGTTTCACAAGTCATCAGGCATGTAGCTTAGGATCGGACAATCCCTTTAAATAAAAGCAAAACATGATACCTGCCAACAGGTCTCCTTTAACCCCTTACTGCCATCGGACGTACTATCCCGTCCATGGTACCTGGGCCCGTATGACCGGGGACGGGATAGTACGTCCAGCCCTTTAATGCGACATTGCGACTTAAGTCGCAATGATCGCATTAAAATTCCGACGCCATCTTACCTCAGGAGAGATGGCGCCGGCATCCCGGGGTCTGTCACCGCCCACCCTCACTCCCGATCGCTGTGATTGGCTGTTCAATTCTGAACAGCCAATCGCAGCCTTTCTCACTGTTTCAGCCAATCCGATGGGCTGAAACAGTGAGATCCCAGGCTAGAATCGAGTACCGATGTACTCGATCCTAGGCCTGGGCATAGAAAGGAGCAGACCCCCCCTGGATTGGCGCGATCGCCGATCACATCGATCGCGCCAATCGCAGGGCACAGCCGCGGTGTATCCGCGCTGTGCCCTGCCTGTACCTGCCTGGATCGGTGCAGTAATAGCACCGATCCTAGGCCGGAGCCTAGGACAGGCCCAGTAGGGCCTGCAGCTGCTGATTGGCGCGATCTATGTCATCGACGATCGTGCCAATCACAGGGCACAGCAGCGGTGTGACCGCTCTGTGCCCTGCTTCCTGACCTGCCGACCTGCCGGTGACCTGCCTAGGAATCGGAGCAGTGAGCTCCGATTACTAGGCCGGTGCCTAGCAACCGGCAAAACAAGGGTCTCCTCTGATTGGTGGGATCGATGTGATCATCGATCCCACCAATGACAGGTCACAGCAGCGATGTGACCGCTCTGTGACCTGTCTGCAAACTGGATCTGACCTGTCTGACCGCACTGCAGGGGTCCTCACACTTGCTGAGGATTCCTGCAGTGCGGTCACACGCCAGATCTCCTCCTGTGCTGGGCCTTGTGGTGCCACAGTAGCCTGTGACACCACAACTCCTGCTGAAGAAAGAAGAGAGAAGAAAGAAGAGAGAAGAAAGAAGAGAGAAGAAAGAGAGACTACAAACGTGAGTTTTTGAGCCCCGATCCCTGCCCGATCCACCCCAATCCCCCCATTCCCCCCTCCCCCCTTCCCTTTCCCCCTCTTTTTACCCCCCCATTGCACACATTTAGCAGCCGCCGAGCGTTGATTGGTGACGCAGTTCACCGATCAACACTCGTGCTCGTTTTTATTTTGCACCCCCTCCGTGCGCACTTCCAGCAGCCGCGGAACTTTGATAAGTGACACCAGTCACTTATCAGAGCTCGTTCCTGCAGTTTTTTTTTTTTTTTCACTCCCCTTTCCGCCACTCCTGTGCGCACTTCCAGCAGCCGCGGAACTTTGATAAGTGACACCAGTCACTTATCAGAGCTCGTTCCTGCAGGTTTTTTTTTTTTTCACCCCACTTTCCGCCACTCCCGTGCACACATCTAGCAGCCGCGGAACTTTGATAAGTGACACCAGTCACTTATCAGAGCTCGTTCCTGCAGTTTTTTTTTTTTCACACCACTTTCCGCCACTCCCGTGCGCACATCTAGCAGCCGCGGAACTTTGATAAGTGACACCGGTCACTTATCAGAGCTCGTTCCTGCCGTTTTTGTTTTTTTTTTTTCACTCCCCTTTCCGCCACTCCTGTGCGCACTTCCAGCAGCCGCGGAACTTTGATAAGTGACACCAGTCACTTATCAGAGCTCGTTCCTGCAGTTTTTTTTTTTTTTCACTCCCCTTTCTGCCACTCCTGTGCGCACATCCAGCAGCCGCGGAACTTTGATAAGTGACACCAGTCACTTATCAGAGCTCGTTCCTGCAGTTTTTTTTTTTTCACCCCACTTTCCGCCACTCCCGTGCGCACATCTAGCAGCCGCGGAACTTTGATAAGTGACATCGGTCACTTATCAGAGCTCGTTCCTGCCGGTTTTTTTTTTTTTTTTTCACTCCCCTTTCCGCCACTCCTGTGCGCACATCCAGCAGCCGCGGAACTTTGATAAGTGACACCGGTCACTTATCAGAGCTCGTTCCTGCCGTTTTTTTTTTTTTTTTTTTCACTTCCCTTTCCGCCACTCCTGTGCGCACATCCGGCAGCCGCGGAACTTTGATAAGTGACACCGGTCACTTATCAGAGTTCGTTCCTGCAGTTTTTTTTTTCACTCCCCTTTCCGCCACTCCTGTGCGCACATCCAGCAGCCACGGAACTTTGATAAGTGACACCAGTCACTTATCAGAGTTCGTTCCTGCAGTTTTTTTTTTTTTCACTCCACTTTCCGCCACTCCTGTGCGCACATCCGGCAGCCGCGGAACTTTGATAAGTGACACCGGTCACTTATCAGAGCTCGTTCCTGCCGTTTTTTTTTTTTTTTTTTTCACTTCCCTTTCCGCCACTCCTGTGCGCACATCCGGCAGCCGCGGAACTTTGATAAGTGACACCGGTCACTTATCAGAGCTCGTTCCTGCCGTTTTTTTTTTTTTTTCACTTCCCTTTCCGCCACTCCTGTGCGCACATCCTGCAGCCGCGGAACTTTGATAAGTGACACCGGTCACTTATCAGAGCTCGTGCCTGCTGGTTTAGACTTTTTTTCACAGGCATTTTTTTCCCTATTCTCTTTCTTTTCTTTTAGCTTTTTCCTTTCAGCATAGTTTGCACCAACCACTATCCCCCCCACACACACACACAGTTATAAATAAAGTTCACACAAAGCACCACATTCACAAAAAAAATGTCCCGCTCGTCACGTTCTTCCCAACAGCGCTATTCAGTGGAAGAGGCATACGCTTTCCTTGCCTCCGACACTGATAGCGAGGGAGAGGATCCCACATTTCTTTACTTTTCAGATTCTTCATCCTCTTCTTCTTCTTCCTCCTCTTCCTCATCTTCCTCCTCGGGTCCTGCGGAACCGCCACGCAGACGCCCCAGGACAGAAGATGAGGCAGCGCCCACCCCTGAAAATGAACCAGCGCACCCCTCTTCGGACCCCATATGGACCCCCGCCCCCGAAAATTACGAGCCACTGATTCCTGATTTTGTGGCAGAATCAGGAATCAAGTTTGACACCACGGGCCTCAGAGAAATAGACTAATTTGTACGCTCGGCAATTTTTGGCGCAAAACCCAGTGTCATCATTTTCCAACTGGTCTCCTGTAGACGCAGGTGAAATGATGCAGTTTTGGGGCCTGGTCCTCCATATGGGGATCCTGAAGAAGCCAGAACTTCGGCAATATTGGAGTGTTGATATTTTATACAACACTCCACTGTTCCGAATGGTCATGGCTCGGACGCGTTTTGAGGCCATCCACAAATTCCTGCATTATAATGATAATGCACAGTGTCCCCCACAAAATGACCCCAACTTTGACCGTCTGTTCAAAGTTCGGCCGGTCATCGAACACTTCAGCAAAAAGTTTGCTGAAGTGTACGTGCCCCAAAGGGACATCTGCGTGGATGAGTCCTTGGTTCATTTTAAGGGACGGCTCAGATTCCGCCAGTACCTGCCCAGCAAGAGGGCAAGGTACGGAATTAAACTCTACAAGCTGTGCGAGAGTACCTCAGGGTACACGCACAGCTTTAGAGTTTACGAAGGAAAGGACACCAGGATTGAACCCCCTGAGTGTCCCCCCGTCCTGGGAGTGAGTGGGAAAATTGTGTGGGATTTGGTGCACCCACTGCTGGATAAAGGTTATCACCTTTACACCGATAACTTTTATTCCAGCGTCCCACTCTACAAATCCCTCTCTGCGCGAGGTACCGCAGCTTGCGGTACCGTCCGCAAAAATCAGAGAGGCCTCCCGAAGACGCTACTTGGGCAGATGCTCAGAAAGGGTGAGAGCAGAGCCCAATGTAGCGACCACCTGTTGGTGGTCAAGTACAAGGACAAGAGGGATGTCCTTCTCTTGACCACCATACATGGTGATGGCAGCGCCCTCAGCACTGTACGGGGTACCTCTACACAGGTCCGCAAACCGGACTGTGTACTGGGGTACAATAAATACATGGGGGGTGTTGATCTCTCTGATCAACTCCTCCAACCGTACAGTGCTTTGAGAAAGGCCAAGGTGTGGTACAAGAAGCTGTCCGTGCACATCGTCCAAATGGCAATGCTCAACGCTTTCCTGCTGTCACGATGTGCACGCAACAGCGATACGACGTACCTTCAGTTCCAGGAGGTAGTGGTTAAGGCCCTGATGTTTGGCGCTCAGGAAACAGCGGGCCCCAGTACTTCTGGAACTGAAGGTGCTCGTATCATACCAGGTCAGCATTTCCCGGGGTGGTCCCGCCAACTGGAAGCAAAGGTAAGCCGCAAAAAAGGTGCCGAGTGTGTTACAAAAGGGGAATACGCAAGGACACCACTTACCAATGCGACACCTGCCCCGAAAAACCTGGCCTGTGTATGAAGGATTGTTTCAAATTGTACCACACCTCAATGCACTACTAATTTACTTTACAGGAAAGATTAGTTCCAGAAGGGGGGCACATTTAGAAAAGTTCCTTGGGAGTCTACTTTCCAAAATTATGTCACTTGTGGTTTTTTTTTACTGTTTAGGCACATCAGGAGCTCTGCAAACGGAACATGACGCCCGCAGACCATTCCATCAGTCTGCATTCCAAAACGTCACGACTTCCCTTCTGAGCCCCGACTTGTGCCCAAACAGTTTTTTCCCACATATGGGGCACCAGTGTACTCAGGACAAATTGGACAACAATTTTTGATGTCCAATTTCTCCTCTTACCCTTGGGAAAATAAAAAATTGGGGACTAAAACATCATTTTTGTGAGGATAAAAGTAGGATTTTTTATTTTTACACCTGGGCATTATAAACTTTAGTGAAACACTTGGGGGTTCAAAATGCTCACCACACACCTAGGTAAGTTCCTTAGGGGGTCTAGTTTCCAAAATGGGGTCACTTGTGGGGGTTTCCACTGTTTAGGCACATGAGGGGCTCTGCTAACGGAACATGACGCCCGCAGACAATTCCATCAAAGTCTGCATTCCAAAACGTCACTGCTTCCCTTCTGCGCCCTGCCATGCGCCCAAACAGTGGTTCCCCCCAACATATGGGGTATCAGCGTACTCAGGACAAATTGGACAACAACTTTTGTGGTCCAATTTCTCCTGTTACCCTTGGGAAAATAAAAAATTGGGACTAAAACATCATATTTGTGGAAATTTTTTTTTTTTTTTTTATTCACGCCAGGGCATTATAAACTTTAGTGAAACACTTGGGGGTTCAAAATGCTCACCACACACCTAGATAAGTTCATTAGGGGGTCTAGTTTCCAAAATGGGGTCACTTGTGGGGGTTTCCACTGTTTAGGCACATGAGGGGCTCTGCTAACGGAACATGACGCCCGCAGACCATTCCATCAAAGTCTGCATTCCAAAACGTCACTGCTTCCCTTCTGCGCCCTGCCATGTGCCCAAACAGTGGTTCCCCCCAACATATGGGGTATCAGCGTACTCAGGACAAATTGGACAACAACTTTTGTGGTCCAAGTTCTCCTGTTACCCTTGGGAAAATAAAAAATTGGGGACTAAAACATCATATTTGTGGAATTTTTTTTTTTTTTTTTATTCACGCCAGGGCATTATAAACTTTAGTGAAACACTTGGGGGTTCAAAGTGCTCACCACACACCTATATAAGTTCCTTAGGGGGTCTAGTTTCCAAAATGGGGTCACATGTGGGGGGTTTCCACTGTTTAGGCACATCAGGGGCTCTGCTAACGGAACATGACGCCCGCAGACCATTCCATCAAAGTCTGCATTCCAAAACGTCACTGCTTCCCTTCTGAGCCCTGCCGTGTGCCCAAACAGTGTATCCCCCCAACATATGGGGTATCAGCGTACTCAGGACAAATTGGACAACCACTTTTGGGGTCCAATTTCTCCTCTTACCCTTGGGAAAATAAAAAATTGGGGACTAAAACATCACTTTTGTGGAAAAAAAATATATATATTTTTTTTCACGCCAGGGCATTATAAACGTTAGTGAAACACTTGGGGGTTCAAAGTGCTCACCACACACCTAGATAAGTTCCTTAGGGGGTCTAGTTTCCAAAATGGGGTCACATGTGGGGGGTTTCCACTGTTTAGGCACATCAGGGGCCCTCCAAACGCGACATGGCGTCCGTTCGCAATTCCAGCCAATTTTGGTTTGGAAAAGTCAAACGGCGCTCCTTCCCTTTCAAGCCCTGCCGTGCGTCCAAACAGTGGTTCCCCCCCACATATGGGGTATCAGCGTACTCAGGACATGTTGGACAACAACTTTTGTGGTCCAATTTCTCCTCTTACCCTGGGGAAAATAAAAAATTGGGGACTAAAACATCATGCTTGTGGAAAAAATATGATTTTTTTTCTTCACGGCTCTACATTACAAACTTGCGTGAAGCACTTGAGGGTTCAAAGTGCTCACCACACATCTAGATAAGTTCCTTAGGGGGTCTAGTTTCCAAAATGGGGTCACATGTGGGGGGTTTCCACTGTTTAGGCACATCAGGGGCCCTCCAAACGCGACATGGCGTCCGTTCGCAATTCCAGCCAATTTTGGTTTGGAAAAGTCAAACGGCGCTCCTTCCCTTTCAAGCCCTGCCGTGCGCCCAAACAGTGGTTCCCCCCCACATATGGGGTATCAGCGTACTCAGGACATGTTGGAGAACAACTATTGGTGTCCAATTTCTCCTCTTACCCTTGGGAAAATAAAAAATTGGGGACTAAAACATCATGCTTGTGGAAAAAATATGATTTTTTTTCTTCACGGCTCTACATTACAAACTTGCGTGAAGCACTTGAGGGTTCAAAGTGCTCACCACACATCTAGATAAGTTCCTTAGGGGGTCTAGTTTCCAAAATGGGGTCACATGTGGGGGTTTCCACTGTTTAGGCACATCAGGGCCCTCCAAACGCGACATGGCGTCCGTTCGCAATTCCAGCCAATTTTGGTTTGGAAAAGTCAAACGGCGCTCCTTCCCTTTCAAGCCCTGCCGTGCGCCCAAACAGTGGTTCCCCCACATATGGGGTATCGGCGTACTCAGGACATGTTGGACAACAACTTTTGTGGTCCAATTTCTCCTCTTACCCTTGAGAAAATAAAAATTTGGGGACTAAAACATCATGTTTGTGGAAAAAATATGATTTTTTTTTTTCACGGCTCTACATTACAAACTTGCGTGAAGCACTTGAGGGTTCAAAGTGCTCACCACACATCTAGATAAGTTCCTTAGGGGTCTAGTTTCCAAAATGGGGTCACATGTGGGGGTTTCCACTGTTTAGGCACATCAGGGGCTCTCCAAATGCAACATGGCATCCAATCTCAATTCCAGCCAATTTTGGTTGGAAAAAGTCAAATGGTGCTCCTTCCCTTCCGAGCTCTGCCGTGCGCCCAAACAGTGGTTCCCCCCCACATATGGGGTATCAGTGTACTCAGGACAAATTGTACAACAACTTATGTGGTCCAATTTCTCCTGTTACCCTTGGGAAAAAAAAAATTAGTGACTAAAAGATAATTTTTGTGGGAAAAAATAGGATTTTTTTTTTCATGCCGGGCATTATAAACTTGTGTGAAGCACTTGGGGGTTCAAAGTGCTCACCAAAGATCTAGATAAGTTCCTTAGGGGGTCTAGTTTCCAAAATGGGGTCACTTGTGGGGGTTTCCACTGTTTAGGCTCATCTGGGGCACTACAAACGGAACATGACCCCCATCAATGTTTGCATTCCAAAACGTTACTGCTTCTTTTCCAAGCCCTGCCGTGCGCCCAAACAGTTTCCCCCCCCACATATGGGGTATCAGCGTACTCAGGACATGTTGGACAACAACTTTTGTGGTCCAATTTCTCCTCTTACCCTTGAGAAAATAAAAATTTGGGGACTAAAACATCATGTTTGTGGAAAAAATATGATTTTTTTTCTTCACGGCTCTACATTACAAACTTGCGTGAAGCACTTGAGGGTTCAAAGTGCTCACCACACATCTAGATAAGTTCCTTAGGGGGTCTAGTTTCCAAAATGGGGTCACATGTGGGGGGTTTCCACTGTTTAGGCACATCAGGGGCCCTCCAAACGCAACATGGCGTCCGTTCGCAATTCCAGCCAATTTTGGTTTGGAAAAGTCAAACGGCGCTCCTTCCCTTTCAAGCCCTGCCGTGCGCCCAAACAGTGGTTCCCCCCCACATATGGGGTATCAGCGTACTCAGGACATGTTGGACAACAACTTTTGTGGTCCAATTTCTCCTCTTACCCTTGGGAAAATAAAAAATTGGGGACTAAAACATCATGTTTGTGGAAAAAATATGATTTTTTTTTCTTCACGGCTCTACATTACAAACTTGCGTGAAGCACTTGAGGGTTCAAAGTGCTCACCACACATCTAGATAAGTTCCTTAGGGGGTCTAGTTTCCAAAATGGGGTCACATGTGGGGGGTTTCCACTGTTTAGGCATATCAGGGGCCCTCCAAACGCGACATGGCGTCCGTTCGCAATTCCAGCCAATTTTGGTTTGGAAAAGTCAAACGGTGCTCCTTCCCTTTCGAGCCCTGCCGTGCGCCCAAACAGTGGTTCCCCCCCACATATGGGGTATCAGCGTACTCAGGACATGTTGGACAACAACTTTTGTGGTCCAATTTCTCCTCTTACCCTTGGGAAAATAAAAATTTGGGGACTAAAACATCATGTTTGTGGAAAAAATATGATTTTTTTTCTTCACGGCTCTACATTACAAACTTGCGTGAAGCACTTGAGGGTTCAAAGTGCTCACCACACATCTAGATAAGTTCCTTAGGGGTCTAGTTTCCAAAATGGGGTCACATGTGGGGGGTTTCCACTGTTTAGGCACATCAGGGGCCCTCCAAACACGACATGTCGTCCGTTCGCAATTCCAGCCAATTTTGGTTTGGAAAAGTCAAACGGCGCTCCTTCCCTTTCAAGCCCTGCCGTGCGCCCAAACAGTGGTTCCCCCCCACATATGGGGTATCAGCGTACTCAGGACATGTTGGACAACAACTTTTGTGGTTCAATTTCTCCTCTTACCCTTGGGAAAATAAAAATTTGGGGACTAAAACATCATGCTTGTGGAAAAAATATGATTTTTTTTCTTCACGGCTCTACATTACAAACTTGCGTGAAGCACTTGAGGGTTCAAACTACTCACCACACATCTAGATAAGTTCCTTAGGGGGTCTAGTTTCCAAAATGGGGTCACATGTGGGGGGTTTACACTGTTTAGGCACATCGGGGCCTCTCCAAACGCGACATGGCGTCCGTTCTCAATTCCAGCCAATTTTGGTTTGGAAAAGTCAAACTGCGCTCCTTCCATTCCGAGCTCTGCCGTGTGCCCAAACAGTGGTTTTCCCTCACATATGGGGTATCGGCGTACTCAGGAGAAATTGCACAACAACTTTATCAGTCCTTTTTCTCCTTTTTCCCTTGTGAAAATAAAAAAAATGTTTGTAAAAGATCATTTTTGTGACTAAAAAGTAAAATGTTAATTTTTTCCTTCCATGTTGCTTCAGCTCCTGTGAAGCACCTGAAGGGTTAATAAACTTCTTGAATGTGGTTTTGAGTACCTTGAGGGGTGTAGTTTTTAGAATGGTGTCACTTTTGGGTATTTTCTGCTATATAGACCCCTCAAAGTGACTTCAAATATGAGGTGGTCCCGAAAAAAAATGGCTTTGTAAATTTTGTTGTAAAAATGAGAAATCGCTGGTCAACTTTTAACCCTTATAATTTCCTAACAAAAAAAAATTTTGTTTCCAAAATTGTGCTGATGTAAAGTAGACATGTGGGAAATGTTATTTCTTAACTATTTTGTGTGACATGTTTTAAGGGAATAAAAATTCAAAGTTTGAAAATTGCAAAATTTTCTAAATTTTGCCATATTTGCGTTTTTTTCATAAATAAATGCAAGTTATATGGAAGAAATTTTACCACTATCATGAAGTACAATATGTCACGAGAAAACAATCTCAGAATCGCGAAGATCCGTTGAAGCGTTCCAGAGTTATAACCTCATAAAGAGACAGTGGTCAGAATTGTAAAAATTGGCCCGGTCACGTGCAAACCACCCTTGGGGGTGAAGGGGTTAAGGCTTCTTTCACACTTCAGTCGTGCGACGTCAGCTAAAATCTGCCAAAGGGTGAAAAGAACCGATCCGCAGGAAAAGTGGAAAAACGGATGCAACAGATCCGATTTTAAGGCGGATCCGTTGTAAACTTTTGAACCCGGAAAATGTATTGTACGCATGTCTGGTGAGAGAGAGAGAGACATCTGCCACCCATAGGCGTCCATTATAAAAACAGCGGACACGGCGGATCCGTCATAGTCCGCCATTTTGACGTACACAAAAAACCTTGCATTCTACATTTTCAAAAAAAGGTGGAAGCCAAATTTATGATGGATCTGTCAAAAAACGGATCAAACGGACGACCATCCGTCAAAATCCGTCACTAATGCAAGTCAATGGGAAACAAGCAAATCCGCCCCAAAAAAAATGGCCGATCCGTTTTTTTGACGCTTTGACGGATTTTGGCTGACGTCGCACGACTGAAGTGTGAAAGTGGCCTAAAGAGCCAACCTTTTTTTTTTTTCAACCAGCCGAGCACTTGCTTCAGGACGACATGCGGCTGTCTTGCTGCACTTAATCTACAGCACTATGAAAACAATATTCCTTTTTTCTTTAATGACAGATTTTATTTTTGTTTGTCATTTTAGCCCATTTTCACTGCTGTATGAATTTACCACTGTTGTACATACATTTTGTTTGCCAGTGCTATTCTAGCAGTAAAATGTTAGTTTTTCTCATCAAATCCTGTAAAGTAAATACATTTGCTACATTATTTATTTCTAAAACTCCTTAACTACTGTTTAGAGGTTACTATTTCTGAAGAATCAGAAGATGGTTATCAGTATGAAGAGGTAAGTCTTGGCTTTTTCTTTTTAAAGTTAATACAAATTGTATTTCAAGGTGGTGAAACTTCCTAAAAGCGTAGAAGTTGTATGTGACAGTGTCTAAGGTCCGCATGTCCTCCTGCATTACTTTTTATAAGGGCTTCTATCGTTTTAATACTTGGACTAAATTGGAAATGTATTACTAATACTGTCTATGTAGTAACTAAACATAGTTCTGCAGAAGATGGAGAAGGACAACGTTCTTTTATTATTGTAGATCTCTGCGACCGTATTATTCTTCTATGTAAAAACAAATGTTCACCCCATCCTTGATTGTCACTTTCCTAAGTTCAGTTCTTGAAATGTAATAGCTGCTAAATAACAGACTTATAGTTTATTTGGTGCGTGTTTTTATTCAATGTATTACATACAGTATATTGTGCACATGGTCTATATGGTCTATATGGTACATACAGTATATGGCACATGGTCATGGTGATATAGCGGCATGTTACTGTATTGACTGTTATATTACTTTATTGCATATATTATGTACATGTTCATATTGGTCTGAAGTTTTTATCACTGCTTTGGTAGTCAAGACATTATGTGATCTCTGCCAAGTCAAGGGCATGTATGCTGTATACATGTTCTTTCCGACATATACACTTGACCAGATGATATGCTAAAGATTTGTACGTTCTTTGCCTTTTTAAAATACTTTTAACTTTTTTACTTTTATCCAAAATACTTTGGTTAGAAAACAAAAGCCCTTTCCACATATAGCAAGTTTCCAGTCATCTAAAGGCAATTCACCTTCAGTGATGCTACCCACAATGAGTTATTATCCTACCAGTGAAGCCTTTGATGGGTCCGAGGAGATAGTGTATATGATGTGCTCCAGCTTCACGCTGGAAGTCATTTATATGTTTTATTTTACATACGGGGATCATTTAGACTAGCGGACTGCACAGTGATTACTCTTAGCAGCCTTAAAATGTACAAAATGTGAACTAATCCCATATGGCTATAAACTGGCACAGAACACTTTTTAATGGTACAAGTTTGCAGAATCAGGTAAAATATTGGATAGATTATGTAATGATATATAAATATGAAGCAGCAGATAGACCTGGAGATAAATTTTGAACTTATTTAGGGCCTTCTGAACATTTTGGAAAACCTGGTTAAAGGGAACTTGTCACCCCCCCCAGCCGTTTTGAAGTAAAAGAGCCACCTTCAGCAGCACTAAGACTGCAGTCTGTGAAGGTGGCTCTTTTTTTTCTGGACCCCTGCAACGCTGAAATATTCTGTTTTAAAACTAGGTTCCCATACCTGAAATGTGTCCCTGAGGCATGGCCTCTTCCCTGACTCATCCTCCCCCCCCCCCCAGCCATCAATCAAGTCCCTTCAGCATCGCAATGCCTCCAACAGCGTTGATTTTCTTTCATTTCTGTTCTGTGGGCGCCTACGCTGTTGTATCAGTCCTCGGGCATGCGCAGTGCGCGCTGCCCGAGAACTATCAGAAGACTATTGTGCCTCGCAGTGTGTTAAGTATCATGTATTCACATTGCGGGGCTGGCAATCTGGCGCCTGCGCATTCTACATGTTTAGCATGTAGACTGCGCAGCTAAACATGTAGACTGCGCAGCTAAACATGTAGACTGCGCAGGCACCAGATTGCCAGCCCCACAGTGTGAATACATGATAACACACTGCAGGGCGCAATAGTCTTCTGACAGTTCTCGGGCAGTGCGCACTGCACATGCCCGAGGACTGTTACAACAGCGCAGGTGCCAACAGAACAGAAATGAAAGTAAATCAACGCTGTTGGAGGCGCGGTGACGCTGAAGGGGCTTGCTGGACGACTGGGGGGAGGATGAGTCCGGGGAAGAGGCCATGCCTCAGGGACACATTTCAGGTATGGGGACCTAGTTTTAAAACTGAATATTTCAGTGTTGCAGGGGTCCAGAAAAAAAAGCCACCTTCACACAACTGCCTTAGTGCTGCTGAAGGTGGTTCTTTTACTTAAAAACGCCCAGGGGGGGTGACAAATTCCCTTTAAATGGCATGTAATGGGTTATTTAGTAAATTTTCCAATTTTCCCTTAACATTAGTTTCTTTTGTATATCACAGTGATGTTATATGTACAGTACAGACCAAAAGTTTGGACACACCTCATTTAAAGATTTTTCTGTATTTTCATGACTATGAAAATTTTAAATTCACACTGAAGGCATCAAAACTATGAATTAACACATGTGGAATTATATACTTAACAAAAAAGTGTGAAACAACTGAAAATATGTCTTATATTCTAGGTTCTTCAAAGTAGCCACCTTTTGCTTTGATGACTGCTTTGCACACTCTTGGCATTCTCTTGATGAGCTTCAAGAGGTAGTCACCGAAAATGGTCTTCCAACAATCTTGAAGCAGTTCCCAGAGATGCTTAGCACTTGTTGGCCCTTTTGCCTTCACTTTGCGGTGCAGCTCACCCCAAACCATCTCGATTGGGTTCAGGTCTAGTGACTGTGGAGGCCAGGTCATCTGGCGTAGCACCCCATCACTCTCCTTCTTGGTCAAATAGCCCTTACACAGCCTGGAGGTGTGTTTGGGGTCATTGTCCAGTTGAAAAATAAATGATGGTCCAACTAAACGCAAACCAGATGGAATAGCATGCCGCTGCAAGATGCTGTGGTAGCCTTGCTGGTTCAGTATGCCTTCAATTTTGAATAAATCCCCAACAGTGTCACCAGCAAAGCACCCCCACACCATCACACCTCCTCCTCCATGCTTCACGGTGGGAACCAGGCATGTAGAGTCCATCCGTTCACCTTTTCTGCGTCGCACAAAGACACGGTGGTTGGAACCAAAGATCTCAAATTTGGACTCATCAGACCAAAGCACAGATTTCCACTGGTCTAATGTCCATTCCTTGTGTTCTTTAGCCCAAACAAGTATCTTCTGCTTGTTGCCTGTCCTTAGCAGTGGTTTCCTAGCAGCTATTTTACCATGAAGGCCTGCTGCACAAAGTTTCCTTTTAACAGTTGTAGAGATGTGTCTGCTGGTAGAACTCTGTGTGGCATTGACCTGGTCTCTAATCTGAGCTGCTGTTAACCTGCAATTTCTGAGGCTGGTGACTCGGATAAACTTATCCTCAGAAGCAGAGGTGACTCTTGGTCTTCCTTTCCTGGGGCGGTCCTCATGTGAGCCAGTTTCTTTGTAGCGCTTGATTGTTTTTGCGACTGCTCTTGGGGACACTTTCAAAGTTTTCCCAATTTTTCAGACTGACTAACCTTCATTTCTTAAAGTAATGATGGCCACTCGTTTTTCTTTACTTAGCTGCTTTATTCTTACCATAATACAAATTCTAACAGTCTATTCAGTAGTACTATCAGCTGTGTATCCACCAGACTTCTGCACAACACAACTGATGGTCCCAATCCCATTTATAAGGCCAGAAATCCCGCTTATTAAACCTGACAGGGCACCCCATGTGAAGTGAAAACCATTCCCGGTGACTACCTCTTGAAGCTCATCAAGAGAATGCCAAGAGTGTGCAAAGCAGTAATCAAAGCAAAAGGTGGCTACTTTAAAGAACCTAGAATATAAGACAAAATTTCAGTTGTTTCACACTTTTTTGTAAAGTGTAATGTATAATTCCACATGTGTTAATTCATAGTTTTGATGCCTTCAGTGTGAATTTACAATTCTCATAGTCATGAACATACAGAAAAATCTTTAAATGAGAAGGTGTGTCCAAACTTTTGGTCTGTACTATATTTCTTAAATATTTTATAGCACTTTATAATATTCTGGGGTAGCCATCACCTATGCATAAGAGCTGCTGTTTTAGTCAGTATAGTTGTGCCCATTGAGAAACTGATAAGAGGAACCTGTCGCCTGGTTTTTCTCCATATAACCTACGGCCATCACCTTTCAACCCCATGTGACAGCATTCTATAATGTTGCACAAATGACTCCAATTCGCCCTGCAAGGCAAAAAAAGACCTTTTATTATACTCCACTTTGGCGTGGTCCCATTCGTTAGGCGTCGCTATTCTTCATCCGGCGCCTGCTCTCTTCTTGCGATGCCGTCCTCCTGCACTGCTTTGTGTGAATGACGGGTCCTACATCATCCGCACAGTGTCAGCATCACGTTCCTGTGTACTTTTCTTTGCCCTGTTGAGGGCAGGGTTAAATACTGTTCTGCACATGTGGCAGGAAAGGCCCAAGAACTCCGGCACGTGGGCATTACAATGCTTTGTTCTGCCCTCGGCAGTGCAGAGAGAAGCACGTCTGTGCAGGAGCGTGAAGGGGGACACTGTGTGGATGACGTAGGATGCGTCGTATTCCTGCTTGCTTCATGTGGATTGCATCGCAAGAAGAGAGGAGGTTCAGGATGAATAACAGCGATGCCCATCGTACCGAACAGCACCACAGGTGAGTATAATAAAAGGTCTTTTTTTTTTTCCTTACTTCGCGAATTGGAGTCATATGTACAGCATTATAGAATGCTGTCACAAGGGGCTGCAAGGTGGAGACTGTAGGTTATATGGGAAAACCTGGTGACAGGTTCCCTTTAAAACAGCTCACCTAACTGTAGTTGGTGTGTTTTGAAATCATATAACAAAGAGGAGCAAAGCCACGCTGGAAATCAGAGAAGACAAGTAAGTATTTCAATGCAGCTACACTACATTAGACATGATTAAGGAATATATTTTTTGTTGGTAGTAGAATTGGCACAAATCATTTCTCACGTCCCAGTCCATCAGCCACGGCAGTGGTCTGTGGTCACTAGACGGGAAAGGGAGAACATCCTTTTACCCAACGGCATCCATAGCTTTTTTTTTTATTATTATTATTAGCTGGCCTGGCACAAGATCACATGTTCTCCCACTCCCGTTCAGGTTATGGTCATGGCTGATGGACTGTAACGTACTAATTGATTTGCAACAACTCTGCTCCCAAAATATTTTTATCACCTATTTATGTCTGTAATGTTACGTAGTGTAGTTGTCTTGAAATACTTATCAATCGTATGTCTTCCCTGGTTTCCAGCTGCGCTCCTTTTCTGGGTTACATTACTTTGCAAGTTGCTGTCACAATGTAAATCTATGACACCTCTTTGTAAGGCTTTGTAGGCCTAAACTGATGGAAGTGTCTCCACCACACACATCAGTTTCTGCGTGAGTCATAATTGTAAGAAGCAGTCATATATCTCAGAAGAGGACCGGAACAACTCTGGAAAAGTGCACTTAGGGTCTGTGCACACGTTGCGGATTCACTTGTGGATTTTTCTAAATCCCCCATGTAAAACGTCCTGCGTTTAACCTGCGGATTTAGTGCGGATTTTCTGCGTTTTTTTGTGCAGATTTCCCTTGCTGTTTTACACCTGCGGATTTCTATAATGGAGCAGGTGTAAAACTGCTGCAGATTCCGCACAAAGAATTGACATGCTGCGGATTCAAATCCGCAGCAAATCCGCACGGAAAAATCTGCAGCCTGTGCACAGCGTTTTTTTTTTTTACATAGGTTATAATGGTACTGTACAACGCAGAAGAAACTGCTGCGGATTCACAGGGCCAAATCAGCTGCGGATCCGTAGCAGAATCCGCAACGTGTGCACAGACCCTAAAAGTTTTGATTGCGACTGTGTGATTTGTCAGTTTAGAGGAATCTGTAAGCAGGAATTTGCGTCCAAACTATGTGTATGTAGCTCTTTCAGAGAAAAAAATTAGTAATACCTTTACATGGCCATAGGTAATAATAATAATAACATGGCCAGTCTGTTACTGGAAAATCAGAGTTTGAATGGATATGCAAAAGAGGCTCAAGTACTTTTGGCTCCTGCAAACTGTTCCTAAGGGCCCCGTCGCACATAGCGACACACCAGCGATCCCGACAACTTTATGCACTTGCCAGGATCGCTGGTGTATCGCTACATGATCCCTGCCTGAGCTGCCAAACAGGCAGCTCAGGCAGCGATCAGGACAGCAACACTGCGGGTAACGTCGCTTAGTTACCCGCAGTGTACATTGGATACCAGCCCGCTGGTGCAGGGAGCTGGTAACCAAGGTACACATCGGGTCTCCAGGCGCTGCGCGGCACCTGGAAACACGATGTGTACCGTGGTTACCAGCTCCCCTGCAGCAGCGCGCTGGTATCCAACGTACACATCGGGTTTCTAGGCACCGCCCGGCGCCTGGAAACCCGATGTGTACCTTGGTTACCAGCTGATCGCTTGTCTCCTGCCTGCTACACGCAGCGATGCGTGCTGGCCAGCGGCAGACCAACGATCAGAAAAATGTCCAGGACATTCAGCGACAATCAGCGATACCCAGCAGGGGGACTGATCGTTGCTGAATGTTACACACAGCGATATCGCTGGGGAGATCGCTGTTGCGTCACAAAACTAGTGACTCAGCAGCGATCTCGCTAGCGAGATCGCTGTGTGTGACGGGGGCTTAAGTCTCTGTCAATCATGCTCTGTTCCCTGCTGAACGCTGCCTTCTCCTGTTTGACTGACAGCTCCTTTACTTTTCAATTTCAAGAAAGCTGTCAGTCAAGCAAGAAGGGCTGTTGCTGGGAGGAGAATAGATCCAGGGAGAACAGAGGCTTTGAAAGAGCTCCCACTTACCAAAAGCACTTCAATCTAATTTGCATATTAATTGATGCTCTGATTTCTCAGCAATGGAGGATGGGACTAGCTAAGTGCTGCTGCATTTGTTTTGGCTAATGAAAGCCTTTTATGCAAAATTACGCCTATAGACATGAATGGATGAGCATTAGTGATGAGCGAACATACTCTGATAAGGTGTTCTCTGAGCGTGCTCGAAAAATATGTTCAAGTTAATCCTTGCATGTGTTGCAGCTGTCTAACAGCTGCGAGACATGCAGCCACTGGGACTTGAACATATTTTTTGACCATGCCGAAGTCACTCTGTTAGCACACAAGCATGCTCAGATAACACCTTATCCCAGCACGTTCGCTCATTACTAATGAGCTGCTATGCTGGGGAAACTTTGCTCACTACTGATTAGTGAGGGTCTGGGCAGATCACAATAAATAATTTTTTGTTGTGATTTCCATTTTTTGTTCTTTAATTACAAGCCACATACCGTAATTACATTTTTATTTATACTCCCACTAGACACGTATACAACATAAGCATAGTTTGTATTATAGCCTATGCCGGAAGTTTTCAATTCACATTCTAGGTGCCACTTCTTCAGGGTCATTTATTTATTTATTTTACTTATTTATATAGCGCCATTAATTCCACAGCACTTTACCGTGCTTTATTGGCACTGTCCCCGATGGTGCTCACAATCTAAATACCCTATCAGTATGTCTTTGGAGTGTTGGAGGAAACCGGAGTACCCAGAGGAAACCCACGCAAACACGAGGAGAACATACAAACTCCTTGCAGATGTTGCCCTTGGTGAGATTTGAACCCAGGACCCCAGCGCTGCAAGACTACAGTGGTAACCACTGAGCCACCGAGCCGCCCTTTTACATTTGGTTTATTTAAAGGGAACCTGACACTTGGTTCATGCTGCCCAAACCACGGGCTGCATGGATTTGAGCTTGGCTGTGCAATTGCAGCAAGGTATGCTTTTCTCTCTTTTCAACAGTAGCAGGCAGAGAGAAGGCAGATAAAGGCCAAACTGAACAAGCTAGTCTGTCTTCTACCTGGCTGGGGATTATAGGGAGAGAACTGATGAACTGGTGTAGCCTCCCCGGCTGGCTTCTCCCCACCTACTCCAGTTGATTGACAGGTAACTGCCATGCAGGGCCGGGACAAGGTATTTTGGTGCCCTAACCTGATGAAGCTAGCGGCACGCCCCTCCTCCCCGACCCCACCCTGATGACCACTCAGCACCTAAGTAAAGGAATTTATCAGAGACCCCTAAAGTACCTCGTCTTTTCACCAAAAAATACTAGCAAAGGTAAAAAAAAGTGATGTACTTTAGGGGTAAGGCTTAACAGGGAGTGGGGCTGTTTGGTTTCAATTAAAGTGTCCATCATTTGGCAGATGCTCTAATGAAAACTAATCTAAAAGCTCATGACCATATGTGTGGGAAAAAAAAAAAAATTCCGATACCAGGACCGAAAAAACGGACGAGTGTCATGCCAATACAATCTGATTTTTCACACCTAGTATCAGATTTACATCCAAATGCAGTGCAGTTGGTATCCGATTACAATTCGATTTTAACGTGAGCTTTTACATAGAGCAATTCTCTGTCATTTACACATAGTTTTCAAAGGAAATATTCTTCAAAATCTATGTATAATTAGGTATATGAAAAGCCGTCAATCCATCAGCCGCATACGGTAAAATGCCATTAGAAATTTTCCCTCTGCGCTAGCGCTGATGTCAGGTAAGTGAAGTGAGTTCATTGGCTGTGAACTCCGAGGACCTTTCTGATGACACATTCTCACGGACGCAGTGACGTTATTCAGGTCTTAGGAGTTCACCCTGAGACACTGAGCAGTGGTAATGGACGCTGCTCAGTGTCTCTGCTGGAACACAGACTGTATGGTCGCATCATGCAACCATGCAGCCTGCCATCTAGATGTAGCAGAGCTAGACCCTGCTGCCATGTCTGTACAGATTGAGAGACCTGTCCATAAACTTTATCAGAGTGGGGAGAAAGCATCCGGTGAGGTCATCAGACTAGTCTGGTCTTTCCCTGTAGTCACTGGCCAGCTTTTCATACTATATTTTCTCTAAAATGCTGCTTTGAGAAATTGCTCAGCTAGGCACTGATTCATGCGATCCATGGTTTTGGCAGCAATAATCTAAGAACAGGTTATTTTTTTCGAGACTAAGACATTGTTGTAAATTCAAGTAGAACAAAGGAAAACATAATTAATAAAGGGAAAAGAAAAGCTAATTGAGGAAAGCAGAGCTAAATGTATTTGGTCCTGAAAAATAATTTCTACAACTATATCTGTAATGAAAATGAAAAAAATAGAAATCAACACTTCTGCTTCTAGAATATGTGTGACAAATGTTCTACAGCTGGTGGGTATCAGCACCATGGACAGCAGTGGAGGAAACATGAATCTCGCATAACGAACCTGTGTCCCTATGATGTTTATTTTCCATTTGCTGTGGTTGACTTTTGTTAACGGTTACAGGAAACCCTTTATGAAATGCCACTGCTCTTTTGTTCTTAGGCATTTGTTTTCACACGCTTCTACGTTTTTACAGCAAGGGGTTTGCTAAACCGAAAGGGAACCCCATAAAGGGTGGGCTGGATAGGAAACTTTAAAACATGTAGGTTGTGACAAGTACGATTATCATACTACAGTCTTTAAAGTTGTAATGCTTGGAAGAGAGGTATCAAACCGTAGATGGATTGTAGGGGCTCTAGGGAGTTATTAAATAGGTTTTGATTCACCATTGAAAGTGCCGCGTGCATTAGTTATTCCCATCTTTATTTGTGGGTTCTGCCAAATTGTGCTTTTATATACTAGTTATTTTGGCAATTTATTGCTTCTTAAGCTTCAGCTGTTTTTAAAATACTGTCCACAGCTCGTTGCCTTTGAGACCGACCTCCACTGATAGACAGCAGAGCGTGCTTCGTGCCTACAAGCTCTTTTCTATTGAGCGCTCTGTTACTTTCTAACACTGGCCAGCTTCAGGGCAGTGCTTACAAGCTACACAGCAGCAGTGGTCGGTCTCCTAGGAAACAAGCTGTAAACAAAAGAAAAGTGTATATATGTCAAGAAGGCCAGTAAATCCAATATCAATCTATGAAGACAGAATGAGGGTACGTGCCTACGATCAGGAATAGAAGTGTTTTGGATGCAGCTCACCTGCGCTGCGTCCAAACATTACAAGCACAGTGGATGGGATTTATAGGTATCTCATGCCCACTGTGCTTTCATTTGATGCTGCGTGAAGTCACCTGCGGTGCGAGTTTGCAAGTTGCAAAATGTCAAATTCTGGAATGTATTGGATGCGATAAATCCGCATTGTTCAATGAACACATGCAGAGTTAACTGCTTGATTTAAGACAGCGAAAATATACTGCGTCCAAAGCACTACTATTTCCTGATCGTGGGCACATACCCTTAAATAATAATCATTGTTATTTTTAAAGGTTAATAAACCTCAAACATTTATTCCCAACATCTTGAGGATTAAATCCTCATTGTGACATGTGTTGTCCTTCCAGAACTATCTGTAGAATGCTGTATGGATAAGTCTTTGTATGTGAACCCTCATGTCCATACGGTTATGGTCCTGGTGCTATCAGAGCAAATTTCAGCTAAAAACGGTGACAAAAATGTAAAAAAAAAAATATTTTTTTTTTAAATGGCTCCTCAAGGATTATTACATGGGCTCATTCAGAAGAGCATATTTTATATCCTTGTGCTGTCCATACACAAAAGTAGTATCATACGGACAGTACATGGACTGATGCAAGTCAGTAGAGTATTTCACCTGAACATTTATACACCCGGACTACAGATCCTTGTGCATATGTAGCATGCTTTATGTCACATTCACACATCTGGGTGTCAGAGTGAGTGCGGGCCATGATTTGAGGACCGACTGCAGGTTTCCTGACCTGAACTTGACAGCCTCAGGAAATCTACGTCCATTCCATGAACCGGTCTGTTCTGTTTAATCTCTTTCTGATTAGACTAGCTCATTAAACTCAATTTGTGCATTTAATAATCAGATGCCACTTGGACACTATCTGTATGACATCCAATGTTTAGTGATCCATTGCAGTTATTAAAGAGAACCTGAAATCTGATATATGCTGCCCAATCCATGGGCAACATGTATCAGTCACTGGCTGTGTGAACTTAGCCAGGTATGTTTGACTCAAACTCTGAGGCGGATCAGAGGATAGCATACCGTACGTTAGAGACCACCGGGGACTAAGACCACGCTGTAGACCAATCGGACAGGCGGTTCCCCAATGGCTTCTCAACCTCACGCTGTCCATGTTTGCCAACTTGACTTCTATGTTTTCTGGACATCTTATCAAAAAATCACGGACAGACAATTTTTTTTATGGACAATTTAGAAAACCATAATAAATTATTAAGATCATAAGCGATATATTTCTACAGCTAATAATTTTGATATAAATATATCTGCTGCTTTCACTGTGTGCTGTAAAATAATAGTTACAGTCAAAATAATCTGTACAAGTTTTTTCAGCTTTAAAAAATTTACGGATACCTCAAACTTCTTTTTACAGACCGGGCAAAAAAATGCCCAGTTTTTATGGACTTTTCAGGAATTTCTGGACGTTTGGCAACCCTGCCGCTGCCCCAGCTTCGACTAAGTTGACAGAGCTGGAACTTTGGCGGGGGAGTGGTAACATCTGTCTGTCAAATTCATGATGGGTGGCAGCGTTTCTGGCGTGGCGTAAAATTGTCATCCGCTATTAATTTATTAAGAGGGGTACATTAAGGCTTACGCCTCTTAATAAATTAATAGCGGTTGACAATTGTACGCCACTTCAGAAACACTGCCACCAGGAGCGTCTGACATCAGCATGTCCCCTCATCGAGGCCAAATTCTTTTTTTTTCTCCTTTTCTTTTAGATGTGGTGATTGTTTCCTCACTATAGTATATTATGTCAATGCAATTTATATATGATAAATGTTACCACTAATATATCTATAGTATTGTTATATGTGGCCATTCTCCTATTATGCTATGTAGTTACTAGAGCAATTACTGCACTTTAATAATCATGTGTATTTACGCAGAGTTTTTTTAATACTTTTTTTTTTCTCTACAGCTTTTACCTTTTTTTTGTGTTGGCATTAAAGTCCAAATAAAAGCAGTTTCTTATTTATTTAATATATGCCTATACTGGCTTTGGTAGCAAATGTACGGTAATTGAATTTTGCTTTTAGCAATACATTTCTACGTTCCCTTCGGCGTCCATCATTGACAAGTTAGTTTACAAATGTTAAAATTTTATCTTAAATAATTTGAAGTAAATACATTTTTGCCGTTGATTAGTAATGGTAAAAACGACTAACAACTTACAATAGTTTTCAGAAACTAAGAGGTTAAATGGAATGAATTTGGTTCTGGCTTTCAGTTTCATGTGTTGTTCCAGCGTCCCTGCTTTTAGTCGAGTCTTTTCAATTCTCTTGCGCAAATTATGATTTTCACTGAACTGTCTGTATTTTTGATTAACATTCACAGTCACGGCTATAGAAAAATGAACTTTCTTACTCAGCAAGACATGAATTAACCTTCCCATTGCTGTACTGTGCATTTTCTGAATGTTTTAGATCTGTCACCAATATGTTACCATATTTATTTGATTTGAGGAATAGCTTACAATTTGCAAATTCAGAAGTAAACCAAGTTAAAGGGATCAGTACAGTCCCATTTTCCATGTGCTGTGCTAGGGCATACGGTATATGCGTCATAGAGGAGCAGATCCTCTCCGTTCCTTTCATTATGACCAAAAGTTTGCAAAGAGCAGCTCTTGCTGGAGAATTTTACGTGACAGTAAGGGCTGCGTTCACATGCTGCATTTTGCCATGTTTTTTTCTGCAGCCAAAACCTTCTCTCTGGGTAGTAAAAAATGCTCTGTTCAAAACGCAGGTTTTGCAGCATTTTCTTAGCACAGATTGCATATATGTTTTGTCCATAGTAAATGTGTAATAAAATTTGTTTTATTTACCTTAAACATAGCGAAATCTGTTTTTCAAATTTTTTTTTTTTGCAGCGTTCATTCACTTTTTTATTGCTTTTTATAGGTGAAAAAAACGCTGTAAAAACACTGAAAGAATTGACACGCTGCAGATTTAAAAAAATCCTGCCGTTCTCAAATTCAGTCAGGAAAAAAAATACAACCGTGTGCACGAGATTTCTGAAATCTCATAGCTTTTACTAAAACTGCAAAACACTGCTTATTTTCATTTAAAAAAAAACTCAAAAGTGCTGCATGTGAACGTACCCCTTAGTATCAGGACTTCTGCAAACATTTTATTTTGAAGTTGCAAAATACTTTGTGCATCTGCAGACCAGTATAAATAATTTGATGTTTGTTCCTCCAAAAAAGTTGTGTGCAATGTAAGATTTTGCAGTACCTGCTGTATAGTGCGATACTGTGCCTTTGTCTTTCAGTAAGCGCAAGCTGATTATTAAGGCTAACCATAGTATCGCCTGATTTTTGACTAGCCTAAGAAAGCCCTGTATTTCAGCAATAAACTCTTTTTTTCTGATTTTATTAAATAGGCCATGTCTTTATATGCCAGTAATGCCTTATGGTGTTCTTGTAGATCCCAGCTGATGATGACTTCAGTTTTACAGATGGGGATGAAGATCTTTTAAGGGCAGTACATACAGTTCAAGAGCAAACTGAGGATGCTCAGGTCAGTATGTTTTTATTTGTGTGTTGATTTATCGCCATATATCTATTACAAAAAAATGACTTTATGAATACAATGGGGCATATTTTTCAAAATAGTCCAAATTTTAAACTGAGCAAATGTAAACTAGATTGTCTTGAAATTCTCCACAGTTCTCTTAGTGGTGTTTGAGAAATCTGGCTAGTTTTAAGACTAATGGCTTACAGGTCCTTTATAATAAAAACTTGCAACAATGTTTTGGTGCATTTTTGATGCATGGTGCATTTGATGCATTTCAAGCTACTCTCCTCTAATAATATACATCCATTTTAAGTGAGGCCTCACTCTGTTGTCAGTCAAGCCACATAAAATATCTAAAACATAATAGATATGGTGCCAGTTTATTTTTTTGTTTACTTGTTTATTTTTATGCTCTTTCCTATTTTTTTTTTTTTTTTTCATTTATTTTACACTGTGTATCTTAAAGTCTTAAAAGACCTCTTGGGGCATTTTAACATTTAATACATTATTTTTATTTCTGATTTTCGCCTGTAGCTGGGGCTGATATTTTAAGGGTTCCACAATACTGTTCCAGGTCCTTTTAAAAGAAAATGTCCAACAAAAATTGTGAGGTACATTTTTCCCTTTTACTCCTCGTAAAAAAAAAAAAAATAGGGATAAAGGAAAATTTACTGGGATTTTTTCTTTAATTCTCATTTTCCATTTTCTAAAATTTCTGTTGAACACTTCTGGATTCACAGGAGAGGTCATAACTTAATCTGTGGGGGGTCCAACCACTTGGCTTGGACCTGCACACTAATTGGCAGAATGAGGGATTTTTATACCTGAATGGTCACTTTTATCCCCTTTATAATGGAGCAGAAATGCACATGCACAACCGCTACTTTATTCATTTCTATGGGGCTGCAGGAAAATGCTTAGCGCAGTGATCAGCATCCCCAGTATTTTTTTTGTCTGTTTTAAATTTTACTTCTCCGTTACTGCATTATTAGGAAAGAAATTATTTGACACCTAACTGTCACGGGTGTGTCGCCATGAAGATCGTCGCGATTACACAATCTGACTTCGCGCAGCTGAGTTTTTGGTGCTTGGTGTTTTTCGGCAGTGAGGGAGTTAATTCTCTCACTCTCTGTGCTAGACGAGGTCCGGCCTGGCCCAGCTGCAGTTGATTCTGCAGTGATGAGATTCCTTCAAATACCTGCCAGTCTGCTAGGAATGTGTCGGTGAAAGCATTCATGCAGACCAGCAGAGCGGATCGTGGTATTGTGAAGTCTGAAGTGAAGAGTACTTGGTGTGGTGTTTTCCCCTCCTCGCTTTATTATTTATCTCCGTACCCGTTGGTGTTCCCTCTGTTTTCGTGGTGTGAGTTTTGTATGCAAGGTGGATTTCAGTTTACCCCTTGTACTGTCTCGTTCGTCTATTACTGTGTTTAGGCATATACCTTCCAGTCCCCTGTGTTGTGATCGGGGTCCTTCTCAGGACTAGATTACTGAAGGTCAGGGATTTGCAGGAGATAGGGTTACGCTGGCGGCCTGGACCTCTGTACCATCAACAGTACCTCCAGGTAGAGGGATTAGTCAGGACCCCAGCTTAGGGTCAGCATAGACCCCGGACCTCCTGTATGCAGTAACAGCGTGACATTTTCACCGACCACTAAAGATTTTCTCCAGCTACTATGGATCCAGTAGCCAGTCTAGCTCGGCAGTTGCAGAGTTTGTCCATGGAGCAAGCCGGTCCAGAACCTAAAGTAGCTCTCCCTGACAGGTTCACTGGGGGGCGGGCAAGTTTTTTGCTTTCAGGGAAGCATGTAAATTGTACTTTCGGCTGAGACCTCGGTCATCTGGGGGTGAAGAACAAAGGGTGGGGATTGTCATCTCTCTCCTACAAGGGGACCCCCAATCCTGGGCGTTCTCTCTCCCCCCGGGCTCCCCGGCTCTCCAGTCAGTGGATAGGTTTTTCGCAGCTCTGGGTCTTGTATATGATGACCCGGATCGGGTCTCCCTTGCTGAATCTAAGTTACGTAAGATACAGCAGGGAGATCGTCCGGCGGAGGAATTCTGTTCGGAGTTCCGTAGGTGGGCCACGGACACCCAGTGGAATGACCCGGCTCTTAGGAGCCAGTTTTGTCAAGGTTTATCTGACAAATTAAAGGATGTGCTAGCACAGTATGACCCACCCACGTCACTGGAGGCCGCTATGGCCCTTGCTGTTCGCATTGACAGGCGGCTTCGGGAGAGGTGCGGGGTAACTCCGCCCCCTGTGATGACTCCACCTTCTACTAGGGCCCCTTATATGGAGGTTCCCCTGGTCAGTCCAGAAGAGCCGATGCAGTTAGGAGGGACATCATTCCGGGGGAGGGGATCGGCAGTGCGCCACAAGACAGGAAGGTGTTTCTTCTGTGGGAGAAAGGGACATTTTATTGGGGGGTGTCCATCCCATCCTTTGCAGAGTGAGAAGTCGGCGGAAAACTATTGATCCCAGGTTGTGTGGTGGACGGCAATCTGGGAGTAGGTATTTCGTCCCTAGGTCCGTCTCAATTCCTCGTGCCGGCGGAGGTGGTGGTGGGTGCGAGAACTGAGAGGATATCTGTTCTTCTGGATAGTGGGGCCGGGGCTAATTGGTGGATGCTCGCTTTGCTCGGGTTCAAGGTATGCGACTGAGTGTATTGGCTAAACCCATCCCCATATTCTCGATCGACGCCAGACCTCTCGGTCAGGGTAGTTTTTTGCAAGCAGTGCATAACATAGATCTTCAAGTGGGGGCGATACATAAAGAACTGTTGTCGTGTTACGTGTTGGAGGGTCTTCCCACTCCTATAGTGCTGGGCCTTCCTTGGTTAACCAAGCATAACCCGGTTATTAATTGGCAATCCAGAGAGATAAGCCAATGGAGTGAATTCTGTAATAAAAACTGCATGAATACGGTCATTGGTGCGGTCGCTCTTAGGACCTTACCTCCATTTCTGGTGGACTTTGAGGATGTATTCTCGGAGAAAGGGTGTCAAGAACTACCTCCTCATCGCGTGTATGACTGTTCTGTTAAATTGCTCCCTGGGGCCAAGTTACCGAAATCTAGGTTGTATAACCTTTCTGGTCCTGAGAGACAGGCCATGAAGGATTATATTTCAGAGAGTCTGGCTAAGGGGCATATTAGACCTTCATCTTCCCCGGTGGTCGCGGGGTTCTTCTTTGTGAAGAAGAAAGATGGAGGCCTACGCCCTTGCCTGGATTTCCGTGAACTCAATCGGATTACGGTCCGAGATCCGTATCCGCTCCCACTTATTCCCGATCTCTTCAATCAGATCGTGGGCGCCAAATGGTTCTCTAAGTTGGATCTCAGGGGGGCGTACAATCTGATTAGGATGAAGGAGGGGGATGAATGGAAGACGGCGTTTAACACTCCAGAGGGGCATTATGAGAACCTTGTCATGCCATTTGGTCTGACTAATGCCCCGGCGGTGTTCCAACACTTTGTTAATGACATTTTTCGCCGCCTAGTGGGACAGTTTGTTGTCATATATCTTGATGACATCTTAATTTACTCGCCGGATCTGGTGTCTCATCAGGAGCATGTTAGGCAGGTGTTGCAGATCTTGCGGGATAATAAACTGTACGCCAAATGGGAAAAGTGTGTGTTCGCCGTACAGGAACTTCAGTTTTTAGGTTTCCTGGTGTCAGCGTCCGGTTTTCGTATGGACCCTGCGAAAGTTCGGGCAGTTCTTGAGTGGGATCTGCCAGAGGATCTTAAGGCACTACAACGTTTCCTGGGGTTTGCTAACTACTACCGGAAATTTATTCGTAATTTCTCGTCCATAGTTAAACTGACATGACTAAAAAAGGGACGGATTTTTCTAGGTGGTCTGACAAGGCTTGTCAAGCGTTTTCCTCCTTGAAAAAATGTTTTGCTTCGGCTCCCATACTCATTCAACCGGATGCGTCACAGCCGTTCATTGTGGAGGTGGACGCTTCTGAGGTAGGGGTGGGAGCAGTATTGTCACAGGGTTCGTCCCCTGGTAAGTGGCACCCGTGCGCTTTCTTCTCTAAAAAATTGTCGTCCGCTGAGAGGAATTACGATGTCGGCAATAGGGAACTCTTGGCCATTAAGTTAGCTTTTGAGGAGTGGCGTCATTTTTTGGAGGGGGCAGTCACCCGGTCACTGTCATCACCGATCACAAGAACTTGCTGTATTTAGAGTCCGCAAAACGTCTGAATCCCAGACAAGCTAGGTGGTCATTATTTTTTACCAGGTTTAATTTTGTTGTCACATATCGTCCTGGGTCAAAAAATGTAAAGGCGGATGCCCTGTCTCGTAGTTTCCCTGGGGCCGGGAAGACGGATGACCCGGTTCCGATCCTTCAGGAGGGGGTGGTGGTGTCGGCAGTATGCTCTGAGCTTGAGAAGGAGGTATTGGAGGCTCAGGGGGACGCCCCTATTGGACCTCCAGGGAGACTGTTTGTTCCGGATCACTTGCGACAAAAGGTGATTGAGGCACACCATAACTCAGCCTTAGCAGGCCACCCAGGGAGTAAAGCAACTGTGGATCTTCTCTCGCGGCAGTTTTGGTGGCCTAACTTACATAGGGAGGTGGTAACTTTTGTTGCGTCCTGTGGGGTTTGTGCGCGCTCTAAGACCCCACATACCCGTCCGACTGGGGCCCTCTTACCTTTGAAGATCCTGGAGCGTCCGTGGACTCATCTGTCTATGGACTTTATTACGGACCTCCCGCCGTCTTCGGGTAAAAACAGTCATACTTGTTGTAGTGGACAGGTTCAACAAGATGGCTCATTTTATCGCTCTTCCTGCACTTCCTAATGCTAAAACTCTGGCGCAGGTGTTCATTGGGGAGATTGTGAGGCTTCACGGGGTACCCTCCGATGTGGTGTCGGATCGAGGGTCTCAGTTTGTGTCCAAATTCTGGAAGGCATTTTGTACACGGCGGGGGATGCAGTTGTCGTTTTCATCGGCTTTTCATCCGCAGACCAATGGTCAGACAGAAGGTCTGAACCAGAGTTTGGAGACATATCTCCGGTGTTTTGTGTCAGAGAACCAGGAGGACTGGGCTTCTTTCTTACCTCTGGCAGAGTTTGCTCTTAACAATAGGCGGAGCGAGTCCACTGGCAAGTCCCCGTTTTTTGGGGCATATGGTTTTCACCCCCAGTTTTGTACTTTCAGTAAGGGGGGCTCTTCGGGGGTTCCTGAGGAAGAACGATTTTCGTCATCACTGGCTT
The DNA here is from genome assembly GCA_033576555.1 of Oophaga sylvatica. Lineage (NCBI taxonomy): Eukaryota > Metazoa > Chordata > Amphibia > Anura > Dendrobatidae > Oophaga > Oophaga sylvatica. The sequence goes on from JARQOD010000007.1 coordinate 46,551,959, forward strand.
CAGTGTGGAGAGGAGTGCTGAACAATCTTAGTACTATGGGGAACCGATACAAACGTATGGCTGACAGGAGGAGAGTGTCTGGTCCGGACCTATGTGTGAAGGATCGGGTATGGTTGTCTACCAAAATTATAAAACTCAAGGTTCCCTCTTGGAAACTGGGTCCCAGGTTCATCGGGCCATACAGGATCAGTTCTATAATTAATCCGGTGGCATTCCGTCTTGACCTCCCCCCTACGTTTAAAATTCACAACGTGTTCCACAGATCTTTGCTTAAGAGGTATGTGGCGCCGGTGATACCGTCATCTTTACCTCCTCCTCCTCCTGTGGTGGTCAATGGTAACTTGGAGTTTCAGGTGTCGAAAATCATCGATTCACGTCTTAACCGCCGGTCCCTTCAGTACCTGGTTCATTGGAGGGGGTATGGTCCTGAGGAGAGGACGTGGGTTCCTGCGTCGGATATTAACGCAGACCGATTAATTCGGGCCTTCCACACGACTCACCCGGATAAACCTGGCTCTGAGGGTCCAGAGGCCCCTCGTAGAAGGGGGGTACTGTCACGGGTGTGTCGCCACGAAGATCGTCGCGATTACACAATCTGACTTCGCGCAGCTGAGTTTTTGGTGCTTGGTGTTTTTCGGCAGTGAGGGAGTTAATTCTGCAGTGATGAGATTCCTTCAAATACCTGCCAGTCTGCTAGGAATGTGTCGGTGAAAGCATTCATGCAGACCAGCAGAGCGGATCGTGGTATTGTGAAGTCTGAAGTGAAGAGTACTTGGTGTGGTGTTTTCCCCTCCTCGCTTTATTATTTATCTCCGTACCCGTTGGTGTTCGCTCTGTTTTCGTGGTGTGAGTTTTGTATGCAAGGTGGATTTCAGTTTACCCCTTGTACTGTCTCGTTCGTCTATTACTGTGTTTAGGCATATACCTTCCAGTCCCCTGTGTTGTGATCGGGTCCTTCTCAGGACTAGATTACTGAAGGTCAGGGATTTGCAGGAGATAGGGTTACGCTGGCGGCCTGGACCTCTGTACCATCAACAGTACCTCCAGGTAGAGGGATTAGTCAGGACCCCAGCTTAGGGTCAGCATAGACCCCGGACCTCCTGTATGCAGTAACAGCGTGACACTAACTAGTTAAGTTTCGTTAAGTTTGAGTGGTTGTTTTTTTAGTGATGAATGAACATGCTTGGATACGGTATTGTCCAAGCATGCTCGTGTCAAACAGCCGCAAGAAGTGCAGACGCAGGGACTCTAACATATTTTTCTAGCACACCGAAGAAACTCAGAGCACACAAGCAAGCTTGGAGAACACCTTATCAGAGCACGTTCACTCATCACTAGTGTTTTTCAGTGGAGATATGTAATCCTTTCCATTGTATGATGTTGCCCAATCAAAAGCAGGCAGCAACACTCCTCCTGCTTGAGTCAGTGTAGCCGGAAGACCCTCTCTTGCTCTTTTTGCTCTCCAGCTCATGTAAAAAGTGTAGCTGGAAGGGCAGTGCAGCTGAGTTTAACTACACCACAGTACAAACCCTTCCATCAGCTTTTCTCCTCTTATGGCTTTGTCATCTCTGTTGTACGGCCCCTCCCTTGTCTTCCTGTCTGGGGCTGAGAGCTCAAAGTATCAGTAATCACTTACAGGGGTTGGACATAATAATGGAAACACCTGGAAACATCAACAAAAGTTAGTTTAATATGGTGTAGGTCCTCCTTTTGCGGCGATTACAGCCTCAATTCTCCGAGGTATCGATTCATACAAGGTGTGAATTGTTTCCAAAGGAATTTTAGCCCATTCTTCAGTTAAAACACCCTCCAGTTCTTTGAGCGACGATAGCGGCAGAAATCGACGTCTAACTTGAATCTCTAAAATCGACCATAAATGCTCAATAATGTTGAGGTCTGGGGATTGTGGGGGCCAGATGAGATGCTCAACTTCATTAGAATGTTCCTCGTGCCATGCTTTAATGATTCTAGCTGTATGAATTGGTGCATTATCATCCTGAAAGATGGCGTTCCCCTCCGGGAACAGTGCTTGAAACATAGGATGCACTTGATCGGCCAAAATGCCTAAATAATCGCGACTGTTAATTCTTCCGTGAAGGGATATCATTGGCCTGGCGGATCTCCACGAAATAGCACCTCAGATCATCACAGAACCTCCGCCATGTTTTACGGTTGGGAGAAGGCAGTCTGGATGGAATGTTTCTTTCGGCTGTCTACAAACGTACACGCGGCCGGAGGTCGGAAAAAGGGTAAACGATGATTCGTCTGAGAATATAACATGTTTCCACGGCTCGATGGACCAATTCTGGAGGTTTCTTCACTTTAAACGCTTGGAAACATTTGTCATTGAGAGCAGCGGTTTTCGAATTGCAGCTCTTCCGTGGAATCCAAATTTGTTCAGCTCCCGACGAACAGTTTTCGTGGAAACTGGGTTCTGTAGGTGTTCATTGAGCTCAGCAGTGATTTTCGGAGCCGTGGTCTTGCGATTCTCTCTCACAATTCGCTTTAGAGTCCGACGGTCTCTCTCAGTCAACTTCGACTTTTGGCCGGACCTGTGCTTTGCTGCGGACGTTTTTCCTTCTCTTTCAAATGCCGTCATTACTTTGGAGACAGTACCTCTTGACACGCCAAGCATTCGAGCACTTTTGGTTACACTAGCGTCTGCCATACCAGCACCAACAATTTGGCCTTTTTGAAAATCCGAGAGGTCTGCCATTGGTATCAGGTTCTCATCAATGTTCTTACAATTATGCAAAACAAACAGTTAATTTACATACACATATCACATAACACAAATAATCAACTACAAAACATTACCATATGTCACGGCTTGCGTGTTTATAACATGTTCGAAGAATATGATGCCAAAACGTTAGATGTTTACATTATTTTGTCCAACCCCTGTATGTCTGCTGTGCTCACAGCAACTTATACTCACTCTTGGGTTTGGGCACCCTTGGAGATTTGTGTGCTCAGATGACTGACCAAGGGTTCAGACCTTAATTAGCCTGTTAATGATAAAAGTAAAATCTATAATCTTAGTAAAGGCTAGGTGATGCAAATTTCCCAGCTTTATAAAAACCCAGTATCCTCTAACATTGTACTGAAAAACAGTAGCCATGAGCTCTTCTAAGTTGCTGCCTAGCACTGTGAAAATGGTGAAGTAGGAGAAGGGTGTAAAAAGAAAGCAGAGCGTTTTCAAGTTGCCCTTTCCTCAGTTCGAAATGTAATTAAGAAATGGCAGTTAACAGCCACAGTGGAGGTCAAGATAAGGTCTGGAAGACAAAGCAAATTTTCAGTGAGAGCAACTCATAGGATTGCTAGAGGGCAAATAAGAACCCCGTTTAACTGCAAAAGACCTTCAAAAAGTTTTAGCAGACTATGGAGTTGAGGTACATTGTTCTACTGTTCATAGACACCTGCACAAATATGGACTCCATGGAAGAGTCATCAGAAGAATACCTCTCCTGTGTCCTCACCATAAAATTCAGCGTCAGAAATATGCAAAAGAACAAGCCTGATGCATTTTGGAAACAAGTCCTGTGGACTGATGAGGTTAGAATAGAAATCTTTGGCCACAATGATCAAAGGTATGTGTGGAGAAAAAGAGCACAGAATTTCAGAGAAAGAACATCTCGCCAACCATTAAGCATGGGGTGGATCAATCATGCTTTGGGGTTATGTTGCAGCCAATGGCATGGGGAGCATTTCTCAAGTAGAAGTCCTCGTGAGGAATGGATTCAATGAAATTTCAACAGTTTCTTGATGAAAACATAACCTCATCTGTAAAAAAGCTGAAAAGAGGATGGCTTCTACAAATGGATAATGATCCTAAACACACGTCAAAATTCAAAATATATGACCTCAAACGACACAAGCTGAAGGTTTCCCAATGCCCCTCGCAGTACCCTAATCTGAATATCATTGAAAATTTGTGGCTAGACCTCAAAATAGCAGTGCATGCAAAACAACCCAAGAATCTCACAGAACAGGAAGAATTTTCCAAGGAAGAATGAATGAAAATTCCTAAAACAAGAATTGAAAGTCTCTTAGCTAGCTACAAAAAGTGTTTACAAACAGTCGGGATGCTTCTAAGTACTATCCATACAGGGTACCCAAACTTTTGCATCTGCCCACTTTCCATTTTGTAATTTTTAAAATATAAAACATGGCTACAATATATATCATAAAACTTCCTTCTCACCCCCACTGGGGTGGTCTTTGTTGTCCTTTGTCATTCTTTATTCCTCTACCAGAGGCCTGGGAGTTTGAGGGTTCTGCGCAGGATCTTAGCTGTTCCCAGCATTGCCCTTTTCTGGACAGAGAGCTCAGAAGTTGCTCCTGGGATCTGTTGTAGCCATTCTTCCAACTTAGGAGCACTAGGAGCAGTAACCCCTATCACCACTGGAATCACTGTTGCCTGCACCTTCCACATTCTTCTCCAGTTCTCCTTTGAGGCCCTGGTATTTCTCCAGCTTCTCATATTCCTTCTTTCTGATGTTGCCGTCACTTGGCACTGCCACATCTATTATCATTGCTATCTTCTGATCCTTGTATACTATAACAATGTCTGGTTGGTTAGCCAACACCTGCTTATCCGTCTGGATCTTGAAGTCCCACAGGATTTTAGCCCTTTCATTCTCCACCACTTTTTCTGGAATCTCCCACCTGGACTTAAGACTTAGCCCATATTCTGTGCAGATGTTTCTGTATACAATTCCCGCTACTGGGTTGTGGCGTTCAGTATACACTGTTCCTGCTTGCATTTTGCATTCTGCCACTATGTGTTGGACCGTTTCTGAGGCTTCTTTGCATAGTCTGCACCTTGGGTCTTGTCTTGTGTGGTATGTTCCTGCTTCTGCTTTTAGTAACCAGGACAATCTGATGATATATATATATATATATATATATATATATATATATATATATATATATATATATATATATATACAGTACAGACCAAAAGTTTGGACACACCTCATTTAAAGATTTTTCTGTATTTCATGACTATGAAAATTGTACATTCACACTGAAGGCATCAAAACTATGAATTAACACATGTGGAATTATATACTTAACAAAAAAGTGTGAAACAACTGAAAATATGTCTTATATTCTAGTTTCTTCAAAGTAGCCACCTTTTGCTTTAATGACTGCTTTGCACACTCTTGGCATTCTCTTGATGAGCTTCAAGAGGTAGTCACTGGAAATGGTCTTCCAACAATCTTGAAAGAGTTCCCAGAGATGCTTAGCACTTGTTGGCCCTTCTGCCTTCACACTGCGGTCCAGCTCCTGCTGCACAAAGTCTCCTCTTAACAGTTGTTGTAGAGATGTGTCTGCTGCTAGAACTCTGTGTGGCATTGACCTGGTCTCTAATCTGAGCTGCGTAAACCTGCGATTTCTGAGGCTGGTGACTCGGATAAACTTATCCTCAGAAGCAGGGGTGACTCTTGGTCTTCCTTTCCTGGGGCGGTCCTCTTGTGAGCCAGTTTCTTTGTAGCGCTTGATGGTTTTTGCAACTGCTCTTGGGGACACTTTCACAGTTTTCCCAATTTTTCGGACTGACTGACCTTCATTTCTCAAAGTAATGACGGCCACTCGTTTTTCTTTACTTAGCTGCTTTTTTCTTGCCATAATACAAATTCTAACAGTCTATTCAGTAGGACTATCAGCTGTGTATCCACCAGACTTCTGCACAACACAACTGATGGTCCCAACCCTATTTATAAGGCCAGAAATCCAACTTATTAAACCTGACAGGGCACCCCATGTGAAGTGAAAACCATTTCTGGTGACTACTTCTTGAAGCTCATCAAGCGAATGCCAAGAGTGTGCAAAGCAGTCATCAAAGCAAAAGGTGGCTACTTTGAAGAACCTAGAATGTCATATTTTCAGTTGTTTCACACTTTTTTGTTAAGTGTATAATTCCACATGTGTTAATTCAGAGTTTTGATGCCTTCAGTGTGAATGTACAATTTTCATAGACATGAAAATACAGAAAAATCTTTAAATGTGTGTCCAAACTTTTGGTCTGTACTGTATATATATATTTTGTTATTCTTTTTTTTTTCCTAAAATAAAAAAGGAAATGTGTCATCTTTATCTTTAGCACTTTTTAGAGATCATTTGATCTTCCACTTGCTTAACTGTTCACAATAATAGTAATTTTGACCAGGGGTGCACAAACTTTATATATATATATATATATATATATAATATATATATATATATATATATATATATATATATGTATATAATACAGAAGTATTTATGCAGTAGCAAAATTTAGCAAAAATATGCAATTTAGGAATAACAGTCTTTACATAGCCCTCCATTTTCATAAGCTCAATGTTAGTTGGACTTTTGACTCATTGGCCCATTAACAGACTTATCAACATAATTTCTTCTAAAATAATGAGGTAATAATGGGTCTGAAGTTGTCTGCAAGTGATCAAATAGAATTTGATAGCTATTCATTATGTGGACCAAAAAAGTCAATAAAAGGAAAAGAAGCCATCCAATTAGGCAGAAGGAAAAAAGAAAAGAAATACCTTTCTAGAGCAAGCAGAGCCTTAGAATGGTTATAGCGTGGCCAAATTTAATGTTCTTAATATCCTTAAAAATAAACTATGCAGCTGCATAATCAGTAACCTAAAAAAGACTGTAAAAAAAGACTGTAAGAGAATGAAAGACAGCTAAACTGGATGTTGGCAGAATTCTTTCCCTCATCACCTAGCCAGTTCAAAATCATGCACAGGAAGGTGTATTGTCAATATTCAATATTGGCAATGAAAAAATACCTTCATATAAATGTTTGGGCTCTGATACAGATTAGAATTGGTTAAGACGTACACATTGCTTTATGCCAAGCAATACTCTGTGGTTTCAATTGGATTCCTCAAAAAACTGTATTCCAATGGGAACTTCGGAGTCATTCATGTTAATGGAGCTGATGGAGTCATTGTGTATACAGTATGGCCTCTGTTCTGGAAGTATTCATCTTTTTCTGACATGCACAGCATTAGCCACATTTTTGTGCATGTCAGAAAATTCTTCCAGAATAGAGGTCATACTGTGTCCACAGTGAATCTGTCAGCTCCATTTATGTGAATGGCTCTGTCGGGGAATAAAGTTTTACAGTACTATCCAATGAAAACCACAGCGTCGTTATTGAGGTAGAGCACTGTATAAGTGTGAGGCTAGTCTTAGATGGTCAAATGACCATTTAATGTGTTTGGGGATCTCCCAACTTTACTTTGACAGATTACGTTCAGGTAGAGCAGGATTGGATTGCAAATTGAAATGCCTGATCCTTTTGTTTTGCAGGTAGTAAGCCTCTGCCAGAGGATTTTGTCAGTGGCTTTTTCACTCTTTCACTTTACCGTTTGTCCAAGAGTTCATGTGTACAGGGAGTCAGGAGAAAGAGCGGTCAGCCTTTAAGTATGGTTGATCATTATATCTTTGGTTCTATTGGGACACAATTTGGTGTAGTTTATTATTTTTACTCTTCATATAGTATGACATGGTTAGGTATGCATGCTTTTATATAGTTTCTCCCTTTGTTAGATCCTTAACAAACAAATAAAGGTGCATTCTAGTGTTATAGCATGTAAATATGAAATGTGAATAGCATTACTGCTCCAGATAATAAGAAAAAAATGAAGATTCTTAGCACATAGTTTGGCCAATTCATGCATGCCCAGCAGCCAACGACAAGGCGATCTACAGTTTGCTGGGAACCTGCCTAATGTGAATCCTCTCTTAGGTTTAAACCTAAATTTATAGGTAGGTAGGATCCTGCTGCATTTAAAACCATTACCCATAAATTCATGTTTAAATCTAAAGGTACTGTCACACTAGGCGAGATCGCTAGCGATATCGCTTAAGCGACACCGATTTTATGACGCAGCAGCGACATCGTCAGCGATGTCGCTGTGTGTGACATGTATCAGCGATGTGGCCCCTGCTGCGATGTCGCTGATCGTGCACGATCGTTCTGGGCCGTATTTTGATTGTTGGCGTCCCGCTGGTAAGCCTGAATCGCTGAGTTTGACACCCTTTATAAACGACGATCGACCTCGTTGGCGACTCATATGTCAGCGGCGCAGGCGGGACTAGGTTTTAACGCCCCTCAGCTCCGATTGGTGGCCACAACATCACCTCAGCAATAGATGAAAACGGAAAACTGCGCCCCCATCCATTGTTCCAGAGCACTTTGTGGATTACTCCAAGGTTCTAGTCCTTTGTGCGTTGTTGCGAGGATACTATCACAATTGCAAACGCAATAGCGGCACAGACTGGATCGCAGTAGCTGCAAAGCAGAAGGCTAGCAGGATGCAGTATGGAACGATGCTGGAAATTTGTATGAACCACTTGTGCTCGAGAACAATGGAAGGGAGCGCTAATACGTCGTCTTTTATGACGCGGTCGTCCAATCACAGAGTGAGAGCTGTGACATAAACAGTCATGACATACTGTACAGTGACCACCAATCTGTGCTGAGGGGCGTGGAAAAGGTTGCGCTCAATCACGCCTATCGAGGTCGGGATCTTTAACAATACATGCTGTGTGACAGGTCCCAACGACAGCCGAGGTCGTTATACAGATCGCTGATGTGTCGTTTATGAGATCTTCCTGTTTGGAAGCTAACTAGCGACCATATAGCGATGTACAAACGATCTCTGCCTGGTCGTGTCGTTGTCGTGATCGCTGGTGCGATCGCTTAGTGTGACAGTACCTTAAGAGAGGATTCACATTAGGATAGGTTCCCAGTAACAGGAGATCGCCTTGTCGTTGGCTGCTGGGCATGCATGAATTGGCCAAACGATGTGCTAAGCATCTTCATTTTTTTCTTACTAATCTGGAGCAGTAATGTTATTCTTATTCCATATATTTTTATGTTTATATGCTTTAGCACTATAGAGAGCAACTTTATTTGTTTATGTATATAGGTGGCTACTCTTAGTTCGCACCTGTACCAACAGTTTTCTGATTTGGAAGCGACAGTCTTTCGTTATTTTTCTTACTTATATATATGTAGAGCACAACAAATTCATATTGTAATGCTGTGCTGCACATCTTTTCCAAAGATGAACCTCCAAGTCTATTATGCCCGAATGAAAACAAATGAGATTCTTTTTTATGAACACTTTGACAGTTATATTCCATTGTTCTTCCAAAATTGCTGCTAGAAATAAGTTTAATTGTTTTGTTGGCTAAATTAAAAGGTTTGTTAAAAGGTAGCATTGCTGTAAATTGGTTTTATTTTATTTATTGTGATTACTGCACACTTTAATTATCTTTTTATTACAGAAGGTCATATTCGCCGAGATTGGAGACACAGCTCTGCATAATATTACAAACTTGACAAAAGGAATGTTCAGAGCAGGCTTTTTCTATGTTTTTATATCTTCACCGCTGTCTGGTTTGCCTTTAGAGGACACATCAAATTCTGGACAAAATATCCTCCCAACAGGAGGTTAATGAGTCGTAACCATATGGGTGCGATTCAAGGTTGCTGGACATGCTGTGTTGTCATTCGATATTTTGGTGAAAATAGAATACCGTAGTTTCTTTCCTTCCACATTTCTATGGTGAGAGCTTGAAACTTGACCAGATTTATCTGGGGCAGGCATCCAGTTCAAGCCTTGCCGCAGAGTGTTTTATGGGCTTATAAATTGTGTATGGTGATGCATCCAAACACACTCAATTTGTGCATTTACTTTGGAGCATTCTTATTTCAAGGACGCATTGCCTGCAGGGCAAACGCTTCAACAGAGGGAAAAAAAGAAAGACAAAGATAAAGAGGAGATACTGCCAGAACATTGTGATACAAATAGATGACTAGGCAAACCTACAGTAATCGAGGGAAACTAAATATTCATGACAACATCCTACACTGTATTATATCTTCTTTTGTCAGAACATTTATAGGCTAATCAATATTATTATTCAGATAAGGGAGACCGCTTAGTTATAGATATATCTGCATACTCAAGTTTTCCTGGGTTTTATGGCGCCCAATGTCAATGCTTGCGGCACAGAAACAATGTAGACATAAAGGGTTTGAAGGTACACTGGTGGGTAGAGTTGTATAGCTCCCATTATTCAAGAGAGAATATTCATTTATTCAGATACTGAGTGGAAGTTAAAACCATTGCTATAACCAAGGGATCATGGAAAGTGATGGACACAGACCACTTCAGCTGACATGGGCGATTTCTTTAAATTGGAAACAGGGCTTTATTGGAAATGCAATGTAAGTTTTGTAAACCATTAAAATTTTTGTTCTGACTTTCAACTAAAATACTTTTTCATGCAAAAGATCATACTGAAAGTAGCAAAAAACCATCACTGCAATCAGTTGACTTGTAGAAACGTGACTTCATTGAAGACTTTTTTTTATCAGTTCACTAAGGAATGTTTCCAGCTGCTGCTGATAGGCGCCAATGGGTAGAGAGAGAAGGGATGATGAGGAGGGAGATGCTAGAGGCAGAAATGGACAACATCTTGCTGCCAGTTCACATGAAACAACACACTTATATTAAAAAAGATATATACATCAGGTTTTTGCTACCTCTTCCGAGAGCAGCATAATGTAGGCAAAGAGAAGCTGGATCCAATGATGTATCACTTAGATTACTGGGTGCAGCCGTTCTCACACAGTCAGTGTTTTTAGATTTAGCAGTGGCTTAGCGCTTAGGAAACTTCCCGCGCCAACGCTTTGTATATACAATGTCTATAGACAGTGAGGTGCTTATTACAGGAGGGGGCGGTGCTGGACCAGGAGGCATGAGCTGCTGTGTCACAGTAATGATAAGCTACTGGTGCTAAAACTATCATTGCAAGCAAACAAAACTATGGAGCTTGATAAGAGAGGCTTCACTGAAATCTATGTTTTAACCCCCTACAGCATGCTGTCTTCAGATTATACAGCAAAAACCTGCTGACAGTCACTAAAGGGTATGCCACACTAAACAACATTGCTAACGGGATCGCTAAAAAACGTCACTATTTAGCGATCCCGTTAGCGATGTTGTTGTGTGCGGCATCTGCCAGCGACGAGCTTCCTGCTGTGATCTCGCTCGTCGCTGGAATCGTTCCGGACCCTATTTTCGTCGCTGGCGCCCCGCTGGGTAATTATATATCGCTAAGTGTGGCACCTTTTTTAGCGATTTAGCGGTACTTTTGTACCGCTAAAGTCGTTAAGGAGATCGCTAACCGCGATAGCGTCCTTAACGATATCGCTAAATGTGGCCGACACTAGCGATATAGAAACAATCCCGCTAGCGATCTCATTAGTATGCGACGCTAACGAGATCGCTAGCGGGATTGTGTAGTGTGGCAGTACCTTAACTCTTCGCTGCTCTGTTGTTGATGGTGTGTCTGACCACAGATGTGTTGGCTGTTGCCTTTTGCCAGTCAGCCTAATTGAGTTACGGTACTTTGAAATGTAAGACATGCACAGTATATATGGTACTCATTCTTTACACCGGTCTTAATAAAACGTATGCTGGAGTAAGATGCACTTAGTATATTGAAGGGATTCTATCACCAGGTTTTTGCCACCTAATCTGAGAACTGCATAATGTAGGGGCAGAGACCATGAATCCAGCAATGTGTGACTTGCAGGACTCCTTTCTGCAGTTTTGATAAAACCCTTTTTATCAGGAGATTATCACTAGAGGATTAGTAAACCTGCTGCCATTCAAGTCCCTCTATATTTGTGAATTCATGAGCTCTTTATAACCACACCCCCTCCACCACTGATTGGCAGCTTTCTGTGTACTCTGTGCGTAGGCAGAAATCTAATCAGTGGTGGGGACGGGGTTATATAGGGCTCAGCATTAGAGAGCTGCTAGATATGCTGCCAAGAAAACTGTGATTTTATCAAAACTACAGCAAGCAGCCCAATAAGTAACATATCTCTGGAATCATGTTTTTTGACACTACGTCACGCTGCTCTCAGGGGGTAAGAAAAGCCTGATTTTCTTTAAGAGGTACATATGCCTATTGACCCAATCAATGGGACCCCTCTGCCTCAATTTGCAATGGATAAATTTTTGACACAATTTGTTTGTTACTAAAACAGATGAAGCAGATGAATATTCCTAACTTTACATCGGCATATCCTATCTTTCATAGACATTCGCAATTACAGGACTGGGATGAATGATGAATAACAGTAGTGGATGCTATTATACAGTTTTGCATTTCTTTTCCTTGTTTCTGGTCAACTAAGGCCTCTTTCACATATCCGTTTTTTGCCATCCGGCGAGATCCAGCTTGTTTTTTTTTTCTCATTGAGTTGCTTTAGCGCCGGATCGCGCCGCATGTGCTTGTGTTTTGTCCGTTTTTTTCCGGATCCGTCTAAAATTTTGTTTCCGGCGGCCGGACACAATGCGTCTGGTAACGTTTTTTGTGTCCGGCAAAAAAAACAGGACAACAGCGGATGCGGCGCAACTGGCTCTTGGGTACAATGCAAGTCAATGGGCGAATCCGGCCACCGGATCAGTCTTTAGCCTGATCCGCGCACCACATTCCGTTTATCAGCTCTGAGCATGCCCAGACCGGCCACCGCAGTCCGTTTATCAGCTCTGAGCATGCCCAGTTCCAGACATGCGCACACTGAATTTTTCGGGTTCAAAAGTTCAGAACGGATCCGGCTAAAATACTGATCTGTTGCATCAGTTTTTCCCCAAACTACGCCGGATCCATCTTTTTACATATTGGACGGATTGTGCCTCACGGCGAAAAACTGATGTGTGAAAGTAGACTAAGATGTTGAGAACAAAAAAAGAAAAGAAAATTGCCCTGTGTATGACAGTGAAAGTTGGGAGGATTTTTAGAAGCTGGAAAGGCGGCATAGAGAACTGTCAGGGCCTCTTGGAGCAGATGGACAAACTTTTTTTTCTTTAGATATGCATATTTATTTGTGGTCTTTTGAGTTGCGTGATCTGCCAGTGGACCAGATATTTGCAAATGTGGGTTACCTAGGATGTTGTGTTTTTTGTTTTTTATTCCTGAGGTTTTAATTTTCCATAATATTGATGATTGCTATGGTTAGTTACTGATTACACATCTACACCTATGACTTCTTCAGAAAATGCAATACTTTACACCTCTTCATCTCTACCTTGGTCTGGACGAAAGTGGATGTTAACTGTCAGGAAGTGTGTGAGACCACAAGGGAGTCTTACAAGAGAAGGTTTATGACAAACGATGAAATGCAAACTGTTCTCACTTCTGTGTTAAAGCACGAGAACCTCCTAGTGATTTAACCATGAGATCTACTTGCTGTATATGTATGAAATGCAAAAAAACTGAACTGAAGTAGACTTAAATGACATGCAAGATGTAGAAGCATGTTCACACTGGCCATAAAAGCAAACAAAACCAAAGGAAAAAACAATGTGTGCATATACCCTAATTAAAACAAATAAGTAAAAAAGCAAGTGCATTAAATAATTAACATAGGGTACTTAGTAAACACTGTTTTGATCAAAAAAGTATGAAGCTGTCCCACCACGGCAAGGTGTACCCATTTGGGACATTAAGTACACTCTCTAAGGTTTTTGATAAAAACAGTGTTTACTTAGTACCCTACTGAAGATATGTTTGTGTGAACTAGCCCTTAAAGTAAGATTTTGATCTTCTATTCAGTGAGATATTGATTAATTTCCAAAATTTTGATACAACTGGGCTTCATAGAATTTTTGTAAACTAAAATATGAACGTAACGTTAATAATATGACTTTATTACAAATCTTCAGTTTTAGGGCTCTTTCACACCAGCGTATACATGGACTAGTGGTATCCAATATATCATTTTTTTTTTTAAATCGGATAGTACGCGGACCAATGTTATTCATTGGAGAAGTCCAGGCGAATGAATTTTTTCATCGACAGAATCGGTCAATGAAAAAAAAATCACAGCATGATGCATATTTAACTTTCAAATTGGACACCACTCACCCAGTCAAGTCTACGGGTGCGTGGAAAACATCAGACTGCACTCAGATGAGTGCAGTCTGATTTCCGCGGACTCACATAATTTTGTTCTCCATTTTCTCTTCATAGTGTGCTCCGATTCTCTCATCGGAGAGAATAGGATCACAATATGCTGACACTAGGATCAAACTCTGATTGAGTTTGATTAGCATGTAATTTGCATAATTGGCCTGATTCTCTCACATGAGCGAATCTACGGCCATCTGTCTGTAGCCTTAGTCAAATTAGCTGATGCAAATACACTCCACATTAAAAACTACTACATCTAGTATTTTGTGTGACCTTCATGATTTTTAAGGACAGCATCAAGTGTTCTAAGATTGGAATGAACAAGTTGGCAATTTATTGTAACCTCTACCTTTTTCCATTCTTCAAGAATGACCTCTGTTAGAGCCATGATGCCGGATTGAGAGTTAGGCCGGCGTCACACTGGCGACAGAATCGGACGACTGCAATGCGATGAAAAATCGTATTGCAGTCTGCCCTATGTTAATCTATGGAGCAGCTCCCAGTATCAGATTTTTTGTGGTCCGTTTTAAACGTCCGTGTGCAATCGCAGCATGCTGCGATTGTCACCGATTGTGGGTCGACTATCGCCAATGCAAGTCTATGGGAGCGATGAAAAATCTGATTACAAACGGACCGCATGTGTGACTTGCGATGAAATCGCATCGGTGTCCTTTAGAAAAGCCGGCAATTCATCCCCGGCTATACTGTAAAATCACACTGACAGCTTTAATAAAGAATAGAAAGAATAGATATACACACATAGAATACATATATATATATATAATATATATATATATATATATATATATATTGTGAGACAGTGAGAGTATGTGTATTGAATGGGGTGTATATTTCACCTAGCTACTTTACTGACTGGTATAAGGGAGGTGTGTGGCTTTGTAGACCTAGTGGTAGAGAAAGGTCACTACACCTCACATTCAGCACACACTTGCAGCTCAGGCCTGAAATCACTCAGGTGTTAATTAGGAGACCAGAAGTAGGTGTGTTGAAACACAGTCTGAGAGCTCATTCAGTCTGGACAAGGGGTCCAGGCACAGAAGGTGTCTCCAAGAGTGTGGGAGCTGCCTTAGCCCGGACACAGGGAGGTGTCCCGGCACAAGAAGCAGTCTCTAAGAGTGTGAGCTATCTCAGTCTGGGTGCAGGAAGTACCCTGGACACAGGAGTAGTCACAGTGCGAATCCGTGCGAATAGCGGCTGAATAGGAGTGGATCTCTCTCAAGTCTGGACATGGAAGGTGCCTTCAGACACAAGGAGGAGTATCTGTGAAACTCCATACTGGTAACATATATCATATGTGTTGTTTTGGGTCAGGCTGGTAGAGCCGGGACCCGGATAGACAGGGCAATCGATTTATGTGTAATTAGTGGCTAGACAAGCCTAGGTTTTCTGTTTATGCTTTATGTTATCTGTTTGCTGTGGACTTTAATAAAGCTGGTTGCGGCCAGTTTTACACCAGAACTGCTGTCTGAATGAACTGTTTTCGTGTCACTCTGTCTACCCGGACGGCGATCTCAGAGCTATATCCCCTGGAAGTGCTACAATTGGCGGAGAATGCTGGGGCAGCGCAGGGGCCGGTACAGTTAGTGCTGGAGTGTGCATGCAGCACAGAGGCTTAAAGACAGCAAGAAAGGTGAAGTCTGTTGAAATAGCAGCAGAAAAAAAAAAAAAAAAAAAAGGTGTGTCAAGAGAAACGTCTGTTTGGAGCAGTCTTAAAGAGACAGGAGCCCTAATAGACTTTGCAAAAAAAAAAAAGTGTCTGCACAGCAGAGCTGAATTTTTCTATGGAAAAGACTGTAGAGTGTGTATGTCTTGAGTGAAGACTGCCGTTGTTGAGACAGAGAAGTCTGACAGCATGGATGACAGCATGGAGGCGCTGTTTGAACAAATGGCACAAGTTAATGTGCAACATAAAACTGCCGGGGTTGAGACAGATAAGTCCGGTAGTATGAAGGAGCTCATTGAGTACCTGGCCCAGGCCCGGCAGCAATTCCTGCAGCAGCAGCAGGAGAATAACCGGGTGTTGGAGCAGATTGCAGCTCTCAGCACCTCGTCCCAGAGTAATGTTGTGAAGGCACCTGCCTTGCCCGCTGTAAAGAAGGCGGTAATACGGTCCCTGAAAAAGATGACACCTCGTGATGATGTGGAGGAATATCTTACTAAGTTTGAGGAACTGGCAGAGAAGGAGAATCTGCCCCTATCTGAGTGGGCCATGATGGTCGCACCCTATCTGATTGGAGTGCCCCAGGTGGCCTATGCTGACCTGAGCGAGCAGGACAGCCAAGACTATGCCAAGCTGAAAGCGGAGATTCGTACCCGGCTGGGTGTTACGGTGACAGCCCGTGCCAGGGGAGTTCATGACTGGAGATACAGTTGGGAGTCTGCAGTCAGCAGGCTTGATTATGGAGTTGAAAAGGTGATAGTGAACCGCTACACCCGAGCATGTCCTCCTGAGGTACAGCCGTCTGAGAGGTCGTCACTTCAGAGTTCCCGGACGCCGAACTCTCCCGGTAAGAGCGTTCCAGCTGTTGGGGACATGGGGTATGCTGATAAGCGGGTTCAGGCCCTCTTGGACTCAGAGAGTCCAGTGACTTCCGTATGTGACAGCCTGATTGAAAGGGACTTCATCCCTGATAAGCACCTGAGTGTGGTGTGCATCCATGGAGACACCAAAGTCTACCCAGAGACTGCCGTGGACTTGGTCCCCAAACTCGGGGAGGTTTCATATGAAGTGGGGGTAGTGAAGAACCTGGTGCAACCCGTTATATTGGGTAATGACTTTCCCCAGTCTAAGGATCTCTGGGGAAAAATGTTTCTGATGAACAGTGTGATGAAGCTCCTATTGAGGGTGCGCAGTCCCGAGGGTCGGAACACAATGCTAGTGGGCCATTAAAATTATGTGATAATGATGATGATCATGATAATGATGATGACCATGATGATGATGCTGATATTGATAATGATGATGATGCTAATCATAATAGTGATGATACTGATGATGATCATGATAAAGATGAAATTCCTTTGCAGGTGATGTTGGGAGACGAGGATGGTGGTTCTCGGGAACCGAGTGTCCCTGACCTGCCTGTGTCCTGTGACAATTTTGGGAGTGAGCCGGTGCGAGACCCCACTCTTAGGACGGCACAGGAAAATATGGTTGTTCTGAGTGAGGTTTCCCAGGGGCCTGGCTCTGAGGAGAGGTTTCCTCGTGCTGCCGTGGACAGTGGCCTGTTGTGTGGGGACACTGGGGTCCGGGGAGAGGTCGTGGGTCGGCTCCTGGTGCCTGAGCTGTATGGAGGTGTAGTGCTGGGGTTGTCACGTGGTCACATACTTGAGGGACCAGATGGTGAAGTTAATGTTGTGGATGACATGTTAACTAAGGTTCCAGATCAGGATGTGAATGAAAATGAATTGTTAAACCCTGACAGTGAGCAGGATATGAATGAAAATGAATTGTATAACCCTGACATTGAGCAGGATGTGAATGAAAATGAAGTGTATAGCCCTGACAGTGAGCAGGAGGTGAATGAAAATGAAGTGTATAGCCCTGACAGTGAGCCAGATGTGGCTGAGAAAAAGGGGTCAGATAGTGATAGTGAATCATCTGATGACCATAAAGCAACCAGTGCAAATGAGGAAGGCATGGTAGCAGAGGAGGTTGAGAGTCCTGAGAAGAAAGCTGATGCTGACCTTACAGCCAGACAGAAGATGGCATCTGAAGATGTTTTACAGTTGGCCGGTTCCCTGGCGAAGACTAAGGTGAAAGGAGGAGAGCTGAGCTTTAAAGGCAGGACTCTGAAACTGAACACAGCACAAGTGGATGCTGTTGAAGATGAGAAGTTGTCGGTGTGTGGTGTGGATCTGCATCATGCCAAGGACTCTGAAGGTGATGCTGCAGAGGTGGAAAAAGCCATAGAAGTGGTAGACACCAAACCAGATGCCTCATCAGTAGCTGCAACTCGTGAAGCTCAGGCTGGAAGTTCGGCGCCCGGAGCCCCAGCAGTGTTCCCGAGTGATACCAAGGATCTGGATAAGTCACAAGATGAGATTTTGAGACATCGGGCTGGCGTTGGTGAGCTCAAGCGCACTTTCAGGGAGGCTACATCGGAGCCACGTTCCAACAAAGGGGAAAAGCGATGTGTCACTCCGTTGCCGCTACAGACACACGGGAGCCCAGATGGGATGCAGAACGTGGTGGAAGAGAAGAATCCGGCGGGTTCTGAGTATACAGATGCTGCTATCAAGGAGAACGAACAAATTGATGTGACTGAAGAAGTAGAGTGTAGGACTGACGGTAGGGCTTCTGGGCATGTCCTGCCAGAAGAGCCTGAAGGAGGGGAACTGGAGAAAAGTGAAAAAGCCCCTATACCTTCTGTGATAGTTGGTGACACATGGTCAGTGCACCAGGGACAGGAGGTACGTGAGTTTCTGAGGAAGAGTCAGCAGAAGTGTTCTGATGTGCCGGGTCGTACTTCTCTGGCCAGGCACTATATCGAAACTGAGCCCGGCCCTAAGGTCAAGATGAAACCGTGCAGGATACCCGAGGCCCGCAGAGAGCATAGGCCTGGGAGGGTACAGGGTAGTACGGATGCTTCAGATGAAGAGAAAGCTGATGTTAGCTATGACTCAGGTGAAGATACAAATGACAGTGGTGAAGATGAAGCTGATGAGGGCCATGACTGGTCCAGAGTTCACTGTCTCTGTTGGATTGTTAACCAGCCCTCCGGTCTGGATGACCAGCCCTCCGGTCTGGAGAAGAGGGGGGGGATATGTGAGACAGTGAGAGTATGTGTATTGAATGGGGTGTATATTTCACCTAGCTACTTTACTGACTGGTATAAGGGAGGTGTGTGGCTTTGTAGACCTAGTGGTAGAGAAAGGTCACTACACCTCACATTCAGCACACACTTGCAGCTCAGGCCTGAAATCACTCAGGTGTTAATTAGGAGACCAGAAGTAGGTGTGTTGAAACACAGTCTGAGAGCTCATTCAGTCTGGACAAGGGGTCCAGGCACAGAAGGTGTCTCCAAGAGTGTGGGAGCTGCCTTAGCCCGGACACAGGGAGGTGTCCCGGCACAAGAAGCAGTCTCTAAGAGTGTGAGCTATCTCAGTCTGGGTGCAGGAAGTACCCCGGACACAGGAGTAGTCGCAGTGCGAATCCGTGCGAATAGCGGCTGAATAGGAGTGGATCTCTCTCAAGTCTGGACATGGAAGGTGCCTTCAGACACAAGGAGGAGTATCTGTGAAACTCCATACTGGTAACATATATCATATGTGTTGTTTTGGGTCAGGCTGGTAGAGCCGGGACCCGGATAGACAGGGCAATCGATTTATGTGTAATTAGTGGCTAGACAAGCCTAGGTTTTCTGTTTATGTTTTATGTTATCTGTTTGCTGTGGACTTTAATAAAGCTGGTTGCGGCCAGTTTTACACCAGAACTGCTGTCTGAATGAACTGTTTTCGTGTCACTCTGTCTACCCGGACGGCGATCTCAGAGCTATATCCCCTGAAAAGCTTACAATATATATATATATATATATATATATATATATATATATATATATATATGTAATTGTGACATGTATAATATATATATATATATTTATATTTCCTAGACTTCTACATACTGTAATAGCCGCAAATTCAATTGCCGGCTTCTGTGAAATCACAGAAGCCGACATGAAATGATGCATTGTTTCCACACAGTTAACCATGTCATTTCCTGTATTTTGATATTTGTTTAGAACTTACAATTACATGAGTGTATTTGTGCTAAATTTCAGACATGTAGGGGTTAATTAAAGGTGTAAATTCGTTGACAAAAAAATGCGTGGGCTCCCGCTGTATTTTCTCCACCAGACAGACAAAGCAAGCGAGTGGGGGCAGATAATAATAGCCTAGGGAGGGTACTTTTTTTTTGGCCCCCCCCTGGCTACTAACATCTGCCCCCAGACACCCCAGAAAGGGCAAATCTATAATTAGATTCGCCCTTTCTGTCACTTTGCCCGTCTATTCCCATTGCCCTGTAGCGGTGGCGAATGGGTTAATAATCTCACCTTAATGTCACCTTAGTATTGAAAGGTGACCTTAAGGCAGGTTAATAATTGAGAGCTGTCAATTAGACAACTATCAATTATTAATCCTATTGAAGTAAATAAAAAAACACACACACACTTTAAGAATAAATAATTTTAATGAAATAAAAACACATATTTTTGACCATCTTTTATTTAAGTCTTAATCCGTTCGAAGCCCTTGTTCTTTAAAATAAATATAAAATAATAAAACAACATTATTCTTACCTATCTGGCAATCTGTCACGTCCCACGATGTAATCCTTCACAAAGGGTTAACTACTAGCAATCAGATAAGCAGCGCAAGTAATCCTGCATGCTCATCTGATAGCTCCTGAATGAATGAGCTTATCTCCTGCCGACAGGAGAGGATGTGATTCATGAATGAAGCTTAATTGATTGTATCCACTTTCACCTTAGGTCAGGTCACTCAAGTGAAAGTTGTAATAAATCAATTAAGCTCCATTCATGAATCTATTCCTCTCCTTTCACTGGGAGAGTAACTGATTCATTCAGGGGAATACAGGTCTGAGACAGCATTATTAGCTCTCTGCGACCTGTAACCTGTTAACCCTTTCTGATGGATTACAGCGTGGGACCTGACTGTACTTCGGATTGGTAAGAATCATTTTGCTTTTTTATTTTATTTTTATTACAGGAAATGGTTTTAGCAGGAAAATAAAATATTGTCAAAAACTGTGTGATTATTTCATTAAACTTCTTTTTTATTAAACTGTGTGTGTTTGATTTTTCTATCATACAATAGGATTAATAATTGATAGTTGTCTAATTGACAGCTCTCAATTATTAACCTGCCTTAAGGTCACCTTTCAATACTAAGGTGACATTAAGGTGAGATTATTAACCCATTCGCCACCGCTACAGGGCAATGGGAATAGACGGGCAAAGTGCCAGAAAGGGCGAATCTAATTATAGATTTGCCCTTTCTGGGGTGTCTGGGGGCAGATGTTAGTAGCCAGTGGGGGCACAAAAAATGTACCCTCCCTAGGCTGTTATTATCTGCCCCCACTCGCTTGCTTTGTCTGTCTGGTGGAGAAAATACAGCGGGAGCCCACGCATTTTTTTTCAACGAAATTACACCTTTAATTAACCCCTACATGTCTGAAATTTTGCACAAATACACTCATGTAATTGTAAGTTCTAAACAAATATCAAAATACAGGAAATGACATGGTTAACTGTGTGGAAACAATGTATCATTTCATGTCGGCTTCTGTGATTTCACAAAAGCCGGCAATTGAATTAGCGGTTATAACAGTATGTAGAAGTCTAGGAACTATAAATATATGTATATATACATGTCACAATGACATGTGTGTGTATATTATATATATATATATATAATATATATATATGTAGATAGATAATATAGATAAGATATATATATATCTATTATTATATTTATATATAGTGTTCTATGTGTAATATCTATCTTTTTTTGATTGAAATACTATCTTTTTGATCCATTATATGTCAGTTTTGCAAGCCTGCGAGAAAATCTCGCAAGTCGGATGAAAATCGGATGTTACAAGGTACACACACATGCGACTAAATCGCATCTTTGAAGGAAAATCGGATGCCAGAAGAATGTGTGATGTTTGCATTTTGATCCGACAATCGACCGTCTAAAACGGACCGATTTTTTGTCGTTGTGTGTGACGCCGGCCTAATGCTTGAGATGTCTCTTCAGAATTCTTTATGGATATTTTGGTTGGGTTCAGATCAGGAGACATACTTGGCCACTGAATCACTTTCACTCTATTCATCTTCAGAAATGGAACAGTGTCCTCAGATGAGTGTTTTGGATCATTGATATCTTGGAAAAGTGCACATCTACCAAGGGCATAGGGTGATGGAGCATCTTCTCTTTCAATATAGAGCAGTACATCTGTAGATTCAAGATGCCATCAATGAAATGTAGATCCCCCGAACCAGCAGCACTTATGCAGCCCTATAAGGACACTGCCACCACCATGTTTCATCGTAAGCACCATGCATTTAATAAAATGAATTGAGAAAAATGCATGAACAGGCTTATGGGCAACCGCTGGAATTAATAAGTAGAAGCTATTTATACCTATGTATACATTATGTATTATAGATTAGATGATAGTCCACCCCAGGACGGGGACTATAATAGGAAATAAATCCATTTAAAGGGAATCTGTCAGCAGGCTTTTGCTACCACAGCTGAAAGCATTATGTTGTAGGCAAAGAGATCCTGAATCCAAAGATGTGTCACTTAGATTACTGTGTACAGCAGTTCTGACAGAGTTTTTAGATTTAGCTATGCAGCAGAGTTGAGAAAGCTAACCCCGCCCACGCCCGGTTCTGTATACACAAGGTCTATAGACAGTGAGGTGCTTATCAGGAGAGGGCGGAGACAGACTTGAAAGCGCTTGCCAATAATAATCACCAAGTGTAAATACTGAGCACACAGCTTGACATGTAACACATCGTTTTAACCCCTACCTTATGCTGTCTTTATGCAAAAACCTGCTGACAGATTCCCTTTAAGTGGCGAGTTCTTGTCCCAGGAAAATTTATATAAATATCCATGGTCATGTGAGAGTAGGAATAATAGTTGTAGTGCAAAGGCATCATCTATTTCAAATGCACAAAATATCCAGAAGAAACCAACATAGAGGTCAATCTGCAATCCAGTCATTGTCATGGAGCACTCCCGTGCTCTGCTTTTTTCATACTGTCCACATCACACTGTATATTCCTGTACAGCTGTTCTGTGTGGGAGCTGGGTGCAGCAAGAGCAGCTTAATCCTACCACAGTGCAGGACACGGGGTACAATTGGACAACAGGGCCTTCTTCTCCACCCTTCCCTCAGTGCTTCAATGCATAAGTTGAATGCAGCTGGATCGGGTGGTCATTGGTACCACTGATCTGAGAGTTGAATACCCCCCGCCCCACCTGTGCTTGGGCAGCATGAAGCCCTTTGTGCTTGCTAGCACCCACATCACTCTGTACATTCCTATACAGGGCTTCAGCGTAGAATGCAGCAGAAACTAATGTGCACAGAACCCGGTGAGCACCACCCTCCCCAGCTTGGTACCCACATAATGCTGTGCTCCCCTGTAGTGCTTTGATATGGGCAGAGTATTCATCAAAAGTGTCCGGCTATGAGTCGGCGAAGTAGGAGCAATGATGCCAAACCTCCCAATTGCACCATTCATTCCTGTACTGCAATTTCTAGTAGCAAAGAAAAACAAGAAGTAGAAATAAATCCATTGCAAAAAGTGTGTTTTATGCAGAATTCAAGAAGTATTAGTCTTTTTTTTTTTTTTTTAACATCACACATCTTGTAAAAGGTCCCACACTGCGCTCTGTAGAGACGTCCATCATAAGGCTCACCTGTTGCCTGAATACGTAGTGATTCTGTCAAGGACTAAATTGCAGGAGAACATTTAATGAGATTTTACCTTAATAATGTGATGCCAGTAATTAACTTGCAACATGTAATCTTGTTACTAGGACAGTGTGAAGCTACACTTTCTTTTTATTATGACGTCATGTCAAGAAGAATGGTTACAGTTGTGTGCTATTACATTAGTTGGAATTTAATAACCTATAGAGAACGCTTGTGGTGATTGCTGGGATGCCATGTTACAGTGTTCCTGTCTCGCATTTAAGCATCTTTTTTTTATTGCAGTCCAGCGCTTAAGCTAACAACGGCCTGTAAGCAGTTGGCATCTGGTGCAGTCAATGCTCTGCAATGAAATATGTTAGGCTACTTTCACACATCCGTTTTTTCGCCTTCCGGCACAATCTGTCTAATATATAAAAAGACGGCGCAGATTGTGTGAAAACTGATGGAACGGATCCGATTTTTATCCGGATCCGTCCTGAACTTTTGAACCCGGAAAATGCACTGTGCGCTTGCTTGGAACGAGAGAGAGAGAGACTGACTGAGACTGAGCCGGTTGCGCCACATCTGCTGCTGTCCGTTTTTTTCGCCGGACAAAAAAACGTTACAACATGCGTTGTGTCCGGCGGCCGGAAGCGAAATTTTAGACGGATCCGGCAAAAAACAGACAAAATGCAAGCACATGCGGCACGATCCGGCGCTAATGCAACTCAATTAGAAAAAAAAACGGATGCAAAACAAGCCGGATCCCACCGGACAGCAAAAAACGGATGTGTGAAAGAAGCCTTACTGGTAACTTTGCTTTTAGCTCATATTTCATAAGAATTTTAGGAGATGATGAACTAAATGTTTTAAGAGCTGCTCCAATAATATAACAAAATTGCACAATTAAACAACCAGCTATTAATCAGGAAACATGATACAGGATGAAGAAAGTTACTTGAGAGATGTTACATTTATTAGGGCTTACCGGACTTGTAATAAGTGTATCTACTGTTGAATATAAATAGATATTGTAAAGCAGGGGTGCGGAACCTTTTTTCTGCCAAGAGCCATTTAGATTTCTATACCATCCTTCGGGGCCTTACAAATTGTGCACTAACTCTACCCACAAAGTACGTTGTGACACTGGCACTGCTGTCAGGACATAATCTTTCATTGCACACGCCCAAGAATTCAGTACTAGTGAGCACTGTGTGCGCTTACTCACCGAGCAGGAAGAAATTGAAAGGTCGGTGGCTGGCAATACACAGCTGCTGGCCCAAGCACGGCTGTCCTGAGAAATCTGCCCAGGGGCCGGGGAAAAGGTAATGGCTTGCCATAAATGGCCCATGAGCCTGAGGTTCCCCACACTTGCTGTAAAGGAACATGCAGTATGCTTTTTCTCTCTTATTGCACCATATGAGGTGATAGAATATAGCTCCATTAGTGCCCATACTGCTGTCACTTTTCCATTTATTGCTCCTCTGGCAGGAAACCCTTACACGTCATCATTTAGTTAAACTCTTGAGACATTATGATAGCATCCACAATGCAGTTTTGGTCACCATAGAGAAAATAGGCTTAAAGGGGTTATCCACAACTAGGACAACCCCTTCTTAAACTAAATGTTCATCTACAATAAAATAATAAAGCCTGTGCCATCTCCGTTCCAGCGGTGTTGGCTCTCACGGTCCTGGGGCTGTGATGCGGTGGAATGACACATGATGCCGAGCGCCCAATCAGCGCTTGCGTCATTGTCTTTGCCTTTGGACAAACAACATGAAGAGGAAGTCTGGGATGAGCTGCCGCTTCGGCTTCCTCATCATGTTCAGTTTGTTCGAAGGCAATGAAGTGACACCAGCGCTGATTGGGGGGTTGTCCTGGTAGTGGACAACCTCTTTAATACTGTCTTTTACTCTTTAAAGCAGTCACTAGATTCACAATACAAACGCCATACGTCATAAAATAGTTCTAAGTCCTAATGAGACTGGTGTACTTGCCATGACATCAGTTTTTCCAGGTCTATAATCTATTTGAAAGTTTTCTTTTCAGATAGAGCATATTTAGTGTCCAGTGGCAGTGCTATCAAAAATTCTCATATTAATATCCGAAGGAAAAAATAGTTATTCGGTCATTCTGACATTGTCAAAGGAAATAAATCAGCCTAATAAGTTCTTTTTAATGACTTATTAAGTTTGTATTGTGAAATATGATGTCAAATATGCTTACGGTACTAAAGCTTATATCCTGTTTTGTGTTGGTCCGGACTCTTGATGAAAATTTTGCTTTCGAAGAACAGGTGTACTTCTCTGCTTTAGGAGCTTTGTAGGAGACGCGTCTGGCATTGTACAGTTACCTCGATTACAAGACGTTCCACACACCGTGCTGTGTTTTCAGGCGACATATTAAAATTCTGATAGGGACGCATGTTGACACACAAGTTAACATAGAGACGTATCCTGCCTTTACCGTTTTGCTTTTGGCGCAACATATTTCTAAATTTGTGATGCAAGATGACAAACATTGAAAAAAAAATGCATGTTATGATACTTTGTCATGAGAGGTCTCTGCTATGTACTTGTGTGGCCACCTAGTAGTTGTGCTGTGCATTGCACCCTGTCATGGCTTATGCTCTCATATAGGAAAAGACAAAGTTTATTATATTTTAATTATTGGTATGATTAACTTTGTCCTGGCACACATCCCTGAATATTGATTCATACTTCATTTTACTCAATATTTATTTATGATTTATACATAATATCTTGTATTAATTGGGTTCCCACGGGTGCTCACCCACCAATTTTAATCCTTGTCTGTATTGCAGGGTTTATCTGTACATTGTTGTACATTGTTGTTTTTATAAATTGTACTTTAATAATGTTTATTATATTTTAATTATTGTTATCATTAACTTTTGTCCTGGCACACATCTCCCTCTTTGGTTTTGCCTACAGTGCCTTTCTGGGACTCTTACACTTAGTAGGATTGTAAGTTTCGGCAGCTTATGCTCTAATGTAGAGAAATGAAAAAACAATGTCTCATTTGTACCTTACTCTTGGATGAAGAAACACTCATCAGTGCATCATGCCCTTTCCATTCCTGTTGATTTCTTAAAAGGGTTGTCAACTACTCGGGCAATCACTATATTTCCCCCATGTAAAATAATAACGGCTATACTCGCCTCCGGTGTGGGCGCCATTCCAACCATGCAGGCAGTCAGTGTCCACTTTACTCTCACTTTCTTTGGATAAAACAGACTTCTGGAAGAAGTGAGAGCTGCTGCACTGACTTTCTCCAGATGTCGGTTACATCCAAAGTAAGTGAGAGTGAAGAAGCCGCGGATTGGCTGCAGTGCTCGCAGGATTAACAGGGTCACATGAGCCGCGGCAGAGCAGGCGCTGACATAACTGTAATGACGCCTGCATCGGGGGCGAATATTAGCTGCTATTTTACATGGGGGAAATATAGTGATTGAGAAAGGGTTGTCTGAGTAGTGGATAACCCCTATAATTTATTGTGGAGTGGGAACAATCTCTGTAGTGTTCATAATGATTGCAATTTACAAGAAAACTACTGAGTAATTAATCCTCATACATATGATGTGAAATAGATGACGCATTCTGGCCACAGTGTGAATACCTGTTCTGAATCAAAGCAATGTCAAAACAACTGAATGAGTGTATGATAATCTAATAACTGGCGTCATATTTTCACTCTGAAACTTTCACTCTTATTGTCTATATACAATAATAATAATTTTTTGCCTTTTTACAGTGTGAAGGATCCCCTCTTTCCTCCCAGCGACCTGTGACTCACAGGCCTGAAGTAGTGGATGATTTTCTTCGCAATTTTCTGATTAAAATGGGGATGATGAAAACCTTGGAATGCTTTCAGACAGAATGGTAGGTTTACTCATCTCTGAAACTTCTGAGGGTCCTAAAAGCCAGGGAAATTGTATAAGGCTCGCCATTACATCGTCGTTATTACTGAACTCTAGAAGATGCAGAAAATATCATGGTTGGCAGCAAGATTTAGTAACATATAATTGCTGGACGGAAAGAGCTTGGCAGAAGGCAAACATTTTCGGACTTCTTTGACTTTAGAGAGAAAAACTTTTCAAGGACTAAACCTTTTACCGTAAAGCTTGCACATTACTTGTATAGAACATGTGCAGCGAGAAAGTAAACCTGCGTATTGCTGCATCTCCTTTAGAATTGGCAGACATCTAGCGTACAATCTGTGAGAGATGGTGCTGTGTTACTAGCACAGTGCATGGTTCCAGAGGAAACAGATGCCACATGCCAGAGGGAGCATGGATCGCTGCCCTTACATAATGTGCCAGTGGCATTTACTCTAGTCGGATCACAGTCTTGCTAAAACATATTATTTATATACAGTAGCTGCAAAGTCAAACAGAAGAGACTTGAATATGAGTCTGAATAATTTAGACAAATTTCCTGTTTTAGCTTATTTATCTTTGGTAGAGTTTAATGCATTGCATCCATTTATATTAATGGGTGCAATGCATTAAACTCTACCAGAGAGAAATAAGTTAAAACCGGAAATGTGTCTAAATTTGTATAATCTGGCTTTCCCAGCACATAGTAGGGTTCATACTAGGATGTCCCCATGTAAAGTTCTCCGGAATATGTTGGCGATATAGAAGTAAAAATTATTATTAATATGAAGAATAGGAGTACTGTTTACCAGGGAGAGAGGTGGTGACTGTTTGGCTACTCTCTCTGATCATTTTTGGGAAAACAAAAATTGACTAAAGAGCAAGTCCCATTGTTTCTGTACCGTCCATTCACCATGGAGTTCAACTGCACATATAAGGCTTTAGGCTGGCCATACACTTTAGATGGCTATTGGCCAAACGATGCCTTGACAGATGTTTCGACTGAAAGGCATCTTGGCCTACTCTCATACACAGGAACGCTATTTAGGCGCTGAGAGCTTCTGTGTTTCTATGTGAAGTCACTTGCTTACATCTGGCTCTCTCATACACAGGACGCTATTAGGCGCTGAGGCTTCTGTGTCTCTATGTGAAAGTCACTTGCTTACATTTCAGCCAATGACTTATCTCCATGAGAAAAATGCAATCGGCAGTCGACATCTCCCGTGGCGATTAGTTGGCCGGCGCAACATTAGGTTGTTAGGTGAACTTGTCGATATTAGCAAGTTCAGCCGACATTAGTCTAACGTGTGTGGGAGCCTTTAAGTCACCATGCATTAAGTTTTTTTATTGCATGCCTAATTATTATATGCAAGGACGTATTCCAATAATTCGGAAAGGTAAGCCTCAAGGCATTAAGGGTGTGGTCACTGATGATGGATACGCTGTGAATATTTTGTCTGGATTTATTAGTCAAAAATTCACATTTTATAATAGCAACAGAGTAGATGGGATTTTACCTAATCTCATCCACATTCTACAGGAAAAAACACACACCAGAAACTGACTGTTGAGCGATTTTCTTTTTAATTTACGCATTTGAAATGCATATGGTAAAATCCACAGCAAATCCGCATTGCAATCTGTTATAGTCCACAAAGTGAGCATGCCATGTATACCCAGCAAAATACGCAGAGATGTAAGTGGATTTGTGTATGTACCCTACCAATCTTCTATATCTACCCTCTTAAACTTGGTCTTTCAGTCCATAGGTAGAAAACAGGTTGCATATTGCTGACGGATTTAAAGCCCTTTGTGATGTACAGATATATATATATCTGTATGTAATATTCACTGTATGAACAAAAGTATTGGGACACACATCTTAATCATTGAATTCCAATTTTTCATTCTGTCCATTTGACACAGAAGTATAAAATCTATCACCTAGCCATGCAGCCTGCCTTTATTAACATTTGTGAAAAAATGGCTTATTCTAACAACCTCACTAAATTTAAGCAAGGTGCTGTAATACTGTGAGTGGCATAATTGAACAGTGGAAGCGTCTAGAAATCACAGCAACTTGGCCACAAAGTTACAGACTGCGTTAAGTTGCACAGCGAGGTCACCGAGTGCTGAGGCATATAATGCATAAAATTTACCAGCGCTCAGCTGACTCGATGTCAGAGGAGGCTTGGAGCTCTGCATCTAGTAACATCAACACAAAACTTGTGTCCTTACTGGGAGCTTCATGGCGTGAGTTTCCATGGTCGAACAGCTACGTGCAAGCCTTACATCACCAAATACAATGCCACGTGTTGCAGTTTTGTAAAGCAGCCGCCACTGGACTCTGGCGCAGTGGAAATGTGTTCTGTAGAGTGACGAATCATGCTTCTCTATCTGGCAGTCTGGTGGTATGCTTTCTATTATAGCAAGACTGCCCCAGCACAGAAAGCATTGTCCATAAGGGCATGGTTTGGGGTGAGTTTGGTGTGGAAGAGCTTAAGCAGCTTCACTCTTAACCTCATTGATCACCTTTGGGATGAACCAGAACAGAGATTGTGAGCCTCAACATCACTTTCTGACCTCACAAATGTTCGTTTAGATGAATGGGCCGAAAGTCCCACAGGCCTACGTGAAATTTTTTCAAAAAAAACCTTACAAAAAGAGTGGAAGTTGTTATAGGTGTAAAGGGTGAACCATCTCAATAGTAATGCCTATGAATTTAGAATGGGATGTCATATAGCTCCTGTATTCTTTTATCCATGTAGTTGTATGTTGACAAAATGTTTGCTGAATCTTCTACACCATCTAAAAATGATAAAGATCTTGAGAAATTTTGCTCCTGGTCCATAGATGCATCAGTCACTCTTTTGTACCAAAAGTTGGCATTCTTTGTTGGGCTCACTAGCGTTCATAGCTTTGTAATAACTGGTTAATATTTTGCAAAATGTGAATGCTTCTGGCCTGTAACAATTCTTTCATTGTCACAGAGAATAATGAGTTACTTGCCTTTCCTTTTAGGTATGAAATGATGCAGAAAGGCCTCCTGCAGCCAGAAGCTGTTGGTTTTGTCCCAGATGTTTATGCTCACAACCAGATGCTAGACTCCGAGATAAAGAGTTTAAAGAAAGAAGTGGAAGCCTACAAACTTGCTGCAAGGTGCAATCTACTGATTTTAATTTAGTCACATGCAATGTGTTCCACATTAGATGAAATGTTTTAATGGGTTTATTTCTCCTATTGCATTATTTTTTTAATTTCACATAAATGTACTTTAACCCTTTCACAACCTTGGCGGTATCCATACATCCAGGTTGGCAGGTGAGTATGGAAACGTCCAGGCGATTTTGCACACAGAAGTTGCGTGCGCGCGATTGCCACCGTATGTTCAGCTGACACGACGGCTCCTGCATTGCTTTGCTTTATAACTGCAATCAGGGTGCTGAAAGTGAAAGTGAAAGTCACATAGTGGGACTAAGTAGAAAAAAAAATTGCAAAAATATTTATATATGCAGTACAGACCAAAAGTTTGGACACGCCTTCTCATTCAAAGATTTTTCTGTATTTTCATGACTATGAAAATTATACATTCACACTGAAGGCATCAAAACTATGAATTAACACATGTGGAATTATATACTTAACAAAAAAGTGTGAAACAACTGAAAATATGTCTTATATTCTAGGTTCTTCAAAGTAGCCACCTTTTGCTTTGATGACTGCTTTGCACACTCTTGGCATTCTCTTGATGAGCTTCAAGAGGTAGCCACTGGAAATGGTTTTCACTTAAGTGTGATTTTTTGCCTTATAAATGGGGTTGGGACCATCAGTTGTGTTGTGCAGAAGTCTGGTGGATACACAGCTGATAGTCCTACTGAATAGACTGTTAGAATGTGTATTATGGCAAGAAAAAAGCAACTAAGTAAAGAAAAACGAGTGGCCATCATTACTTTAAAAAATGAAGGTCAGTCCGAAAAATTGGGAAAACTGTGAAAGTGTCCCCAAATGCAGTTGCAAAAACCATCAAGTGCTACAAAGAAACTGGCTCACATGAGGACCGCCCCAGGAAAGAAAGACCTAGAGTGACCTCTGCTTCTGAGGATAAGTTTATCAGAGTCACCAGCCTCAGAAATCGCAGGTTTACAGCAGCTCAGATTAGAGACCAGGTCAATGCCACACAGAGTTCTAGCAGCAGACACATCTCTACAACAACTGTTAAGAGGAGACTTTGGGCAGCAGGCCTTCATGGTAAAATAGCTGCTAGGCAACCACTGCTATGGACAGGCAACAAGCAGAAGAGACTTGTTTGGGCTAAAGAACACAAGGAATGGACATTAGACCAGTGGAAATCTGTGCTTTGGTCTGATGAGTCCAAATTTGAGATCTTTGGTCCCAACCCCATTTATAAGGCAAGAAATCACACTTATTAAACCTGACAGGGCACACCTGTGAAGTGAAAACCATTTCCTGTGACTACCTCTTGAAGCTCATCAAGAGAATGCCAAGAGTGTGCAAAGCAGTAATCAAAGCACAAGTTGGCTACTTTGAAGAACCTAGAATATAAGACATATTTTCAGTTGTTTCATACCTTTTTGTTAAGTATATAATTCCACATGTGTTAATTCATAGTTTTGATGCTTTTAGTGTGAATGTACAATTTTTATAGTCATGAAAATACAGAAAAATCTTTGAATGAGAAGGTATGTCCAAACTTTTAGTCTGTACTGTGTGTGTGTAATTATATATATATATATATATATATATATATATTATATATATATATATATATATATATATATATATTATTGTAGTATGGCTAATGGTCACAGAGTCGATGAGAGGTATGTGTCATAGAGATGGCTTTCCTCTGTGATGTAACCTGGAGTATTTTCTCTAGTGCATGAAAGCACTAGGAGGTTCATTTGTTGCACTTGAGTCCAGGTTGCGGGTAGCTGTGAGAGATGGGCGGGTCTGGCTACCCACATACCTCAAATCTAAGTGTGGTTACAGCTTATATAATGGAGGCTGTTGTTTGGCACATGGTCTGTGTGTTGGGAGGGAGAAGGCCTCCTGAGTTTTGGCTCCAGACCGAGCCTGGGAACTGGACACTAACCCAGCCTGTGTGCCCACAGGCCTGATGGAGTAGAGTCCTGCTAAGGACATTTTGTGTTGTATTTTGCCTATATATATTTCTCTATAATGAGGCAGATGGATTTACTGCGGATGCCCTCTGGCCTATGATCCAGCAGTTAAAGTGAAAGTGAAAGTCACATAGTGGGACTAAGTAGAAAAAAAAATTGCAAAAATATTTATATATGCAGTACAGACCAAAAGTTTGGACACGCCTTCTCATTCAAAGATTTTTCTGTATTTTCATGACTATGAAAATTATACATTCACACTGAAGGCATCAAAACTATGAATTAACACGTGTGGAATTATATACTTAACAAAAAAGTGTGAAACAACTGAAAATATGTCTTATATTCTAGGTTCTTCAAAGTAGCCACCTTTTGCTTTGATGACTGCTTTGCACACTCTTGGCATTCTCTTGATGAGCTTCAAGAGGTAGCCACTGGAAATGGTTTTCACTTAAGTGTGATTTTTTGCCTTATAAATGGGGTTGGGACCATCAGTTGTGTTGTGCAGAAGTCTGGTGGATACACAGCTGATAGTCCTACTGAATAGACTGTTAGAATGTGTATTATGGCAAGAAAAAAGCAACTAAGTAAAGAAAAACGAGTGGCCATCATTACTTTAAAAAATGAAGGTCAGTCCGAAAAATTGGGAAAACTGTGAAAGTGTCCCCAAATGCAGTTGCAAAAACCATCAAGTGCTACAAAGAAACTGGCTCACATGAGGACCGCCCCAGGAAAGAAAGACCTAGAGTGACCTCTGCTTCTGAGGATAAGTTTATCAGAGTCACCAGCCTCAGAAATCGCAGGTTTACAGCAGCTCAGATTAGAGACCAGGTCAATGCCACACAGAGTTCTAGCAGCAGACACATCTCTACAACAACTGTTAAGAGGAGACTTTGGGCAGCAGGCCTTCATGGTAAAATAGCTGCTAGGCAACCACTGCTACGGACAGGCAACAAGCAGAAGAGACTTGTTTGGGCTAAAGAACACAAGGAATGGACATTAGACCAGTGGAAATCTGTGCTTTGGTCTGATGAGTCCAAATTTGAGATCTTTGGTCCCAACCCCATTTATAAGGCAAGAAATCACACTTATTAAACCTGACAGGGCACACCTGTGAAGTGAAAACCATTTCCTGTGACTACCTCTTGAAGCTCATCAAGAGAATGCCAAGAGTGTGCAAAGCAGTAATCAAAGCACAAGTTGGCTACTTTGAAGAACCTAGAATATAAGACATATTTTCAGTTGTTTCATACCTTTTTGTTAAGTATATAATTCCACATGTGTTAATTCATAGTTTTGATGCTTTTAGTGTGAATGTACAATTTTTATAGTCATGAAAATACAGAAAAATCTTTGAATGAGAAGGTATGTCCAAACTTTTAGTCTGTACTGTGTGTGTATATATATATATATATATATATATATATATATATATATATTATTGTAGTATGGCTAATGGTCACAGAGTCGATGAGAGGTATGTGTCATAGAGATGGCTTTCCTCTGTGATGTAACCTGGAGTATTTTCTCTAGTGCATGAAAGCACTAGGAGGTTCATTTGTTGCACTTGAGTCCAGGTTGCGGGTAGCTGTGAGAGATGGGCGGGTCTGGCTACCCACATACCTCAAATCTAAGTGTGGTTACAGCTTATATAATGGAGGCTGTTGTTTGGCACATGGTCTGTGTGTTGGGAGGGAGAAGGCCTCCTGAGTTTTGGCTCCAGACCGAGCCTGGGAACTGGACACTAACCCAGCCTGTGTGCCCACAGGCCTGATGGAGTAGAGTCCTGCTAAGGACATTTTGTGTTGTATTTTGCCTATATATATTTCTCTATAATGAGGCAGATGGATTTACTGCGGATGCCCTCTGGCCTATGATCCAGCAGTTAAATGTTCCTAGTAACAACTTAAACTCAATCCACAAAAAAAGCAAGTTACTGCTCAAGTCTGTCATCTGTTAACGGAAATAGAGGGGGCTTCCACATTACTGGTAGTACAAAGGCTTTGGAAAAGTGCTATGGCTCCTAGCTCCCCCCCCCCCTCCAAAAAAAAAATATAGCAAATTTTGCACTCTCAAATCCAAATGCCCCCCTCCCTTCTAAGCCCAGTGTGTCTAAACCACATTTAGCGTCCACTTGTTTGGCATTTCTGTAGCGATGAGAGCCCACCTAAGTTACCATTACCAGAAGCGTGACCAGGGCACAATGTATTGGTGACTACAATGCATTGGTGACTAGAACTTACTAGTGACTGCAATAGCAGATTTGCAATTTTAATTCTCTGGTTTAAGGGCGTAAAAATTATAAATTTTGAAAATTGCAAAATTTTTTACGTTTTTGCCAAATTTCTGATTTTTTTTTCACAAATAAAGGCAAATCAGAATCCGTGGGATCCACTGAAACATTCTAGCGTTATCACCTCATAAAGTGACACTGGTCAGAAGGTAGAAATAGGCTTGGGGGCTGACGGGGTTAATACCAGGCCAATAGATGACTATCTACTGTATGTATATGGTTTGTTTCTCATGACCAACATAAATATTCTATATACCTAGTATCTACGGGACTTAAACAGTTTGGAATGTAAAGTAAAGACATTGCTATAATGGTGCTATAATACAGATTAAATTGATACTTCAGTTTTTTTAAAAAAAATCAGCTTTGTAGTTTTTCTGTGTTCACCATTCTAAGTGTTATGCTAATTATTTTCAAATGCATTGGGGCTGTCTGTGCACTGGATTTTCTCCTCCATGTATTCACGGCCTCTGTGCCTGCCTCCGATCTTTGAATGGTCGATCATTGCTTTGGCTGGCACATGCATAGTCCTCTCTAGCAGATGTCATTGAGCCAAGAACTCAATCTGCGCATCTGCCGCCCACGGCAATACCGGCACTAGCAAGAGATTTCACACAGAGGAGGCAAGTAACTGAAAAATCGGTAACCTGTCATTCACAGACTGGAGGCAGGCGGAGGGGCCAGGGAATACACAGACCGGGAGAAGACCCAGTGCACAGTCCGGCCCTGATGCACTTGAAACTAATTAGCAGAAAACTTCAAGTAACAATTATAGAGGAACTACGAAGTGGATTTCTTCAACTTGAGTATCAATTAAGTCTGTATTAAGGCACCATTACAGCCATGTCTTTTTTAATTTATGTTAAACTCCAAATTCTTTAAAGAAGACCGATCAATATGCAATTTTCTTCTTACCTGGTGTAAATGCGATTGTTCTGGGGTTATTTTTTTATTCTTGACATCTTCATTCTTCAAATATGGCCTCCATTTGCTTATATGTAAATCTGGTCTTTTTACAAAGCTGGGCGTGGTCCCCAACAAGACTTTCATAGAAAAGTACTGTAGACCACACCTCCATGGCTAATAAGGCAGGATTTACATACGAGAAAAAGGATGCCGGATTTCAGGAACAGAGAAGCTCAGAAACCAAAATAAAACTCCGGATTCAGGAGAACAATGGCATTTACGGCAGGTAAAAAAAAATGGCATGTTTATAGCAAGTCACAATTCCTCTTTAAGAGTAAAATATTAGGGTGATATACATGCTCCAGGTATTATGTGACCTTAAAAATATAAATCAAGGAGCATTAAGTGTGACAGCAGCAGCTAGCATGACGAACACCCTGCTATGTGTATGACTAACACTGCTCGTTCCTAAGAGAATGTCAAATGCCATTTCACCAACTGCTGCCTCGGTATCGTATTATTTAATCTGTAACTGAAAAAAACACTGTCTGCCGCAGCTCAGATCTGTGCTCCTCTCCTTGGAAAGGATTGAAATAGCATTGCAAGAGAAATGAAAACTGCAAATTAATGGATTAGAAGAAGTGCAGGGTCAGAATATGATTGCTCTTTACTCAACTTGGTGTGCCTTTTGAAAAAACTCATTACTTTAATATAGAAAAATAACTTCTCATTAGCTTTCACATCTTGATTTCCAGTGTCAAGATTCTCTAAATGTAATATCACTGTAAAAAAAAATTGCAACTATTTCTGCAGCAATGAAGTTTTTGCTGCCTTCAAATATTTTATTTCAGGAGTAAATGTTTAGCACTTTTAAAAATGTGAAACCAACATCTTTAGGGTTTTCTATTTTACATGTGTACTGGATCACGCTGCTTTTGAGCTTAGACACTCATAAGATAAGATATATTGCATTGAGGCAAGTGTTAAATCCCCATGCAGTGCTGCCATAGGAGAAATGAAGAATTCATCTTAAATTGAATGTCCTGTCCATCCAATGCAGAAGGAGATGCTTTCTGTGTAGCTACTGTACACCCAGGGATGATGATGGAGTTGGTCATGGACCTTGTCAATGTTCAATTTGTAATAAAACATAGCCATATGGATATTCATCCCCTTAACCCTTTGTACATTTGGACAGTATTTACACCTTTGATTAAACCTGATTTTAAAATAGACTCCTAAACCCATACATTTTCAGAAAGAGGACACCTGGCACATAGTAAAAAATGACACTCTGCAATTTAAAGGGAAGTTCAGCCACTAGATATTGATAATGTATCCTTGGGTCACCCACCTAAAATAACACTGGTCGACAAAAAAAACATATTTTTTTATTTCACAAAAAAAAATATACTTGATTTAAATATTTTTTTTCTGTGCTGGATTCAGATATTCTTTCAGATTTCAGGCAGTGCTTTTTTTGTGATGTACAATTCTGGTTTTATCTATGGTAAATATTATAAAATACCATACTTATGTCGTCAACATTGCATGAAATACAGCTTATCTAGAAAAGTTGTGATGATGATTTACTGGAATATTTTGCTTCCGGGATGTCTCTCTTCATGGTCCAGCAAGAATCCATGTGCGAGTCCAAGAAATGAAGCTTTAAGGACATGTTGCATCCCATAGCTTGGTATGATGTCACAAGATCACTCGCTATATCATCGTAGTTTTCTGCTTTATGATTTCCGACAAAAGACTAGAAGACATTATTGAAGAACAGCAAGGCTGATTTTTGCAGTGGATTTAACAGCTCCTGAAATTGTCCATCGTCCATCACCGATTTTATTTGTGGCCCCATAAAAAGTACCTTCTTCCAATTTAGCATCACTAACTTTAGGAAATTTCAAGAATTGTTATCAAGTGCTTTTACAAATTGTTTCATAATTCCTAGTTGAATATGCAGTGGAGGTAAATTTTTATACTTTTTCAGGATTCACTAAAGGCACATTTGACTTCTTTTTTTTCTTTTGTCCAGGAACAAGAGATTCACGTTTAGACCATTGTTTTCCAATTTAGTGAGATATCTTATCCCTGCTATCCCATTCACACAAGAAACTGCAGAATTTAGTGTACTCGCGTTGCAATCAAAACAATAAAATTGTCACCTTCCATCCTTTGATCCTGGAACTTAAAAGTTCTGTTTGTTGTTAAGACCAGTCTAAATCACTGTTATGATCTGCTACAAGCACTAAGGAAAGGTGGGAATTCTGTCCCTACAATAGGACTGAGCTGGATCCCTACGATGTAACGGGGGACCTGATCCTGCGACCAGACCCGCTAAAGTCCTGAACGAAGACCTATAGTTGCTAGGAAGGAATCCCTACAAGATCTAGGGACTGGGTGAAAAGGTGGACACCTCCTAACAGAAAGTGTAGCAGGGAATATAAAACAGAAAACAAATACTAAGATATCCTAAGATCAAGCAAAACTGACAGAGTAAGGCACCTAAGCACCTGGCTAGCTTAAGAGTAGATAATACAATGAAGTCCAGCAAAGCCAGAAGGGCGGAGCCAGACTAAATAGGGAAAAAAGGTCATGTGACCAGCAAACTGAAACAAAATCTAACAAGAGGGTTCTAACAGTACCCTCCCTTCTAAGAGGATCCTCCGGATCCCTAGGACTTAGGCTTATCCGGAAACCTCTTGTGAAACGCTCTGACAAGTCTAGACGCAGAAACATCATCCGCCCTCACCCATGAGTTATCCTCGGGTCCATAACCCTTCCAAGCGACGAGGTACTGCAAACTCCCTCTATACCGTCTAGAATTTAGGATGCGGGAAATCTCATATTGCCCGTCCTCCACCACCAGGGGAACAGTGGCCGAGACGTCTCCCATCTGAGACCTCAGCTTTTTTCAAGAGAGAAACATGAAACACCGGATTAATCTTCCAGGAGGTAGGAAGCTCCAACTTAACAGCAGATTGGTTAATAACCTGAAGCACCTTAAAGGGCCCTACAAACTTGGGACCCAATTTCTTAGACGGAATCCTCAAGCGCAGATTCTTAGAGGACAACCAAACCCATGTCACCAATAGCAAACAAAACCTCTTGTCGTTTTCTATCAAAATACACTTTGGATCTTTTGTTAGCCTCCTGAAGATTACCACGTACATCAGTCCAAACTCTCTCAAAAACACCAGAAAAATTCTCCTCTTCAGGTTCAGCCGATCTCAACTTGGAAAATGACCAAAAAGACGGATGTCTCCCAGTACAACAAAAAAAAAGGCGAACAACCAGCAGAAGCGGATGTATGATTGTTAAGAGCAAACTCAGCAAGTGGCAGAAAGTCAGACCACCCCTCTTGATTATCAGTCACAAAACAACGCAAGAACTGCTCAACATCCTGGTTTTTCCTTTCTGTCTGGCCATTAGACTCAGGATGATATCTGGATGAAAACGACAAATGAACTCCCAACCTGTCACAAAAGGCGCGCCAAAAACGAGCCACAAACTGAGGTCCCCTATCAGAAACAATGTCAGTAGGAACACCATGTAGTCTGACTATTTCCTTGACAAAGGCCTTAGCGAGAGTCTTAGCGCAGGGCAGTTTGATGAAAGGAACCAAGTGACACATCTTGCTAAAACGGTCCACGACCACCCAGATGACAGTGAAACCCTCAGAGGGGGAAGGTCAGTAATAAAGTCCATAGCCAAATGTGTCCAAGGTGCACTAGGGACCTCCAAAGGGCAAAGCAACCCCGCAGCAGGAGAATGAGAAGACTTAGATCTAGCACACACAGTGCATTGGCGCACCCACTTAATGACTTCCTTCTGCCATCCTGGCCACCAAAGACTGCGACCCACAAGTCTCTTGGTCTCAGGGATTCCAGGATGACCTGCCAACCGAGAGTCATGACATTCATCAAACAAATCTCTCCTCAGGGTACCAGGCACAAACAACCTCCCATGCGGCGTGTTAGATGGGGCATTCTCCTGTGCTTTAAGAATCTCATCTTCCAACACGGAGTCCAAAACAGCAATAACAACCCCCTCTTGCAAGATGTTTTCCTCCTCCTCCTCAGTACCCACCATAGGAGAAAAGCTACGAGACAAAGCATCAGCTTTAACATTTTTAGTACCTGGGATGTAAGTAACGGTAAAATTAAACCGTGAGAAAAACAGTGCCCACCTAGCCTGACGGGCATTCAAGCGTTTGGCAGCATCAAGGTAGATCATATTTTTATGATCGGTGAAGACTTGAACGGGAAATTCCGCTCCCTCCAAAAAATGACGCCAGTGTTCAAATGCGAGTTTAATTGCCAACAATTCCCGATTACCGATATCATAATTTAGTTCAGACTCAGAAAATTTCTTTGAAAAAAAAGCACAGGGATGTACTCCATCAGTCTTTGCCTGAGACAACACCGCGCCGACCCCCACAGAAGAAGCATCAACCTCAACCAAAAATGGTTTAGTCACATCAGGCTGCGTAAGGATGGGAGCAGAGCTGAATCTCTCCTTTAGCAACACAAAAGCCTCAATGGCATCAGTAGTCCACTGAACCGCATCAGCAGCTTTCCTGGTGAGATCGGTCAGAGGTTTGGCAATCACAGAAATTTTTTTATGAATTTTCTATAATAATTGGCGAACCCCAAAAACCTCTGTATTGATTTCACACCAATAGGTCTAGGCCAATCCTGCACAGCTTGCACTTTCACCGGGTCCATCTCAAAACCTTCACTGGAGACAATGTAGCCCAAAAAACTAAGTCTCTGTACAGCGAACTCACATTTTTCTAGTTTGGCAAAAAGTGAATTATCACTCAGTAACTGTAATACTTCACGCACACTCCTCCAATGAGACTCCAAATCCGGTGAATAAATCAAAATGTCATCCAAATACACAACCACACTTCTGCCGATCAAAGGTCTAAGGATGTCATTAATAAGATTCTGAAAAAATGCCGGAGCACTGGAAAGTTCAAAGGGCATGACCAGATTCTCAAAATGACCCAGTGGAGTGTTAAACGCAGTCTTCCATTCATCCCCCTCCTTCATGCGCAACAAATTGTATGCCCCTCGAAGATCAATTTTCGAGAACCACTTGGCCCCCACTAACTGATTAAACAAATCAGGAATCAATGGCAGTGGGTAAGGATTGCGTACAGTAATCTTATTAATTTCACGAAAGTCTAGACAAGGCCGTAAACCGCCGTCCTTTTTTTTAACAAAAAAAAATCCAACTGCCATAGGAGATTTGGAAGGCCTAATGTGACCGGCGGCCAAGCTTGTCTGTATGTATTCCTCCAAAGCCTTTCTCTCAGGAATAGTCAAATTAAATAAACGACTTTTAGGAAGAGTCGCTCCAGGGACAAATTCAATTGCACAATCATAATCTCTATGAGGAGGCAATACCTGCGATTCCTTATCAGAAAAAACTTTCCAAAAATCCTGAATAGGTACAGGTAACTCCCCCTTAACTACAGCAGCAATACGCCCGTTACAACACTTGTCATAACACTTAGGACTCCAGGACTTAATTTCATTGGTAGACCAATCCAGTACCGGATTGTGCAATTTTAACCAGGGTAACCCCAAAATCACCAGAGAAGGTAAATTATTCAAAATTACCAAATCCAAATTCTCTTGATGAACACCATTAATAGTAAGAGGAAATTCACAGATATGGTGAGTAACATTTTTCAAGTGAGAACCATCCACAGACACCACATTAATAGGAGAAGATAGAAGTTTGGGTTTTAATTTTAGTTTTTCCAAAAATTTCCCATCAATCACATTGAGAGTTGAACCACAATCCACAAATACCCGAAACTCCATTAATTCCTCCTCAACAGCAGTGGTAGCAGAAAGAAAGACACCTTTATTGTTTAAACAAGCTATGCGGGCAAAACTGACCTCATTTTTTTTTCTCTCTTTATTCATTCGAAGCGCACAGTTCTTAATGAAATGCTCAGATTTACCACAGTAGAAACACAAACCTTGAGCAAATCTGCGTTCTTTTTCCCGAGAGTGAGGTGTCATTCTCCAATTTCCATCGGCTCTGCAATGTCAGTACATTCCTTCTCCAAACTTGGAGCTGACAAGGCAGATTTACTCTCATTAACCCTTGCACGCAGTCTCCTATCCACCCGTATGGCTAATTGCATAGCCTCTTGCAAGTTACCAGGTATGGGATAAGCAATCAGCAAATCTTTAACCCTTTCACTTAACCCTGCAAGAAATAAACTTTTCAAAGCTGAATCGTTCCAGCCCACCTGAGCGGACCACCTTCGGAAGTGAGTACAATATTTTTCCACATTACCTGATCCCTGTCGCAAACGTCTCAATTCTGTCTCAGCTGATGAAACACGATCCGGATTGTCATACAATAACCCCAAAGCAGAAAAATAACTATCCACTGATCTAAAGCATGGATCACTAGGCTGCAGAGAAAAGGCCCAGTCCTGAGGTTCTTTGCGCAAAAGTGACATTATGAACCCTATGCGCTATGATTCATCACCAGAGGATTTGGGTCTCAAACTGAAATACAACAAGCAAGCATTTTTAAAAGAAAAAAAATCTTGTTGTTCACGAAAAAATAAATCAGGCAAACGTACCTTTGGCTCCACGAAATCAGCTCCAGAACAACTACTCACGTGTTGCTGGATTTCAGCCACCTCCAGAGAGAGTCGCTGCAGGTGTTGAGCCAAATCCTGAACCGACACCATAATAGAAACTGAAAATCTTTCCTTAGAGATTTTTTTTTTTTTTTTTTTTCTTTGGGCTGGACTTACTGTTATGATCTGCTACAAGCACTAAGGAAAGGTGGGAATTCTGTCCCTACAATAGGACTGAGCTGGATCCCTACGATGTAACGGGGGACCTGATCCTGCGACCAGACCCGCTAAAGTCCTCAGCTAGTCTGAACGAAGACCTATAGTTGCGAGGAAGGAATCCCTACAAGATCTAGGGACTGGGTGAAAAGGTGGACACCTCCTAACAGGAAGTGTAGCAGGGAATATAAAACAGAAAACAAATACTAAGAGATCCTAAGATCAAGCAAAACTGACAGAGTAAGGCACCTAAGCACCCGGCTAGCTTAAGAGTAGATAATACAATGAAGTCCAGCAAAGCCAGAAGGGCGGAGCCAGACTAAATAGGGAAAAAAGGTCATGTGACCAGCAAACTGAAACAAAATCTAACAAGAGGGTTCTAACAATCACATCTTCTTAGGATAAGACATGAGGTTCTGAGGAACAACTTGTATCACAAGTAGGATCACTTCTCACATTGCTGTATGCTTCCTCTTCAGTGGAGTAAAGTTAGTCAGAGCTGTCACTTTTGATCACAAAATCTGGACATTTTGGTACAACAAGCTCTTCACTATGTAAGACAGGCCTCAATGCAGATGGCCAATTGGGGTAATAAATTGTATATTCTGCGTTAGATGTGATTCATTTAATGTTTGGTAAGCAGATTTAACAATCTGTTAAATGGTCCTTCTGTTCCCTCCAAACCATCGGAATGGCAAATTGCATATGATGTGAAACATTTTTCCAACCAGTAAAAAAGCCTAAACCGCATATATATGATACCCAGTACCTTTCGAGATCAACAATTTTACACCCGAAATAAAGCTCATAACACTTTTTTTTTTACAAGTGACTTAAAATTTCTTCTGACTCTTGAACGTCAATTCCCCACGCACATAACATAAATTGTCTTGATGATTTAAGGACATTTTTTGGCATTATTGAAAAATTTATAATGACTAATAGAACTAATAAAATATGAGATACAAGCAAAACATTTTACATCAACAGAATAACAAACACTTGCGCTAATGGACTCATTGTCATTTCGCTACTGGCTCTTTACTTACGAAAGATGCAGTATCTAAGCATATCTGAACATGAATGAACCTGCATAATCTTGTTATTTTGTCTTTTAACTTAACAAAAGATCTCATTCCTCTGATCACTCTGATTAGAACACTAAATAATTTAGGTAAATCATCAGATGACAAACCATAAAACCTGTGAAAATTACAAATAAAAACTATGTGTAAAAAAATCTGTGCCTGATGAAAATATTCTAACATATTTGAATTCAGGAGGTGAAATCCTACTAGAATAGCCATTGAATGTTCTTGTGAAAGAAATCATGTTGACCAGTTAATAGGATCTGATCCGGAGTACCGAGCGGTAGTTGCTACACATTGAATGTAGCTATAGAGTGCCGGTCCTTTCAGTGGGGGTGATTCATCAAAAGGTTTTTCACCAGATTTCTAGCAAATTTTTTTGGCCAAAAAATGTGAGTTCTGGCATTTTCACATCATTCTCACCCCAGCTCCAACAAAGTGGGTGGAACAAAGGGTGTGATGGGGCATGGCAACCCCACATTCGTCAAACTCATGACAAGCTGTGGCGTTCATATCACATTTTAATCCAGCAGAAACTGGAATAATATTTGTGGTAAGGCGCACACATCAGTGCAATCCACTAAGTGCCTCGCCTAATTCATTAACTTAATCGTTTGCTCCAGCAAGCCCCCTCATCAAGACCGATGAGAGAATCTCCCCAATTTTGATGAATCTGGCCAATGTGTTTACATTCATCCACCGCTGAAGCTTATAACAGCTTATCAGTGGGGTCATTGAGTGGGTGTTGGACCCCCTCCAATCTGATATCGATGGCTTATCCTAAGGACTTTAATGCATAGTTGCATAAATGTACACATGAT
This sequence comes from Oophaga sylvatica, assembly GCA_033576555.1. Taxonomy (NCBI): domain Eukaryota; kingdom Metazoa; phylum Chordata; class Amphibia; order Anura; family Dendrobatidae; genus Oophaga; species Oophaga sylvatica. The sequence continues at coordinate 46,596,441 of JARQOD010000007.1, forward strand.
TGTAAACATAAGAGGGTAATCCATTAAAGCACCACTTCTGGGTTTCTTTTCTATTTAATTGCTTCAGTGGTGCTACTAAACAAAGTTCCCTGCCCCTCCATACTTACCAGCTGCCATCTTCGTCTTAGCGCTGCTCCGCTCTGTCGTCTGCAGGTTATTACCTGCCGGATCACTCCAGTGTTTGCTGGGCGATCCAGACGTCACTACTCAATGAAAGTCTATGAAAGCCAGAATGAGGCCAGAACGAAACTCTCATTGACTTAGATTGAGAGCTTGTGACTGTTACCTCTGACTTCCGGTCAGTCAAAGTTGCGGTCCCATGATGGCAGCTTGGGACCGGAGAGGCGCTGGGAAGAGCTGAAGGCGTTGACTGGTAAGTATAAAATTAGGGTCAGGGAACTTAGATTAGTAGCACAACCACAGCACTGAAATATAAAAAAAATGCTAGCGTGGTGGTTTAACCAGTTTATTCTAGAAACCTATAAAAAGGAAAAAATAACTTTGTAACTTTTCCTTTTGGGTGGAACTTGGTAGTAGGGGGCATGGTCATTAATAGCCCGATAAAGTGCTTTACTTTATGACCGAATGTTGATTGAATAATAGCAAAAATCTACTTAAGCCAATAATTGGAGTAAATTTCTGATTCTGGTGCACAGACTCATGTGAAATTAGGCAAATTTATTAATGGATTTTGCGTATCTAAGGCCTGTTTCACACTTTTTCTTTTTTTTTTGCTTCAGTCACAATCCATCAAAGTGTCAAAAAAACGGATCCTTTGCAAATTTGAAAAAACGGATGCACTGTCTTTTACAACGCTCTGGAGGAATTTTGGCCCATTCATATTTGCAGAATTGTTGTAATTCAGCCACATTGGAGGGTTACCAAGCATGAACTGCCTTTTTAAAGTCGTGCCACAACATCTCATTTGGATTAAGGCCAGGACTTGACTAGGCCACTCCAAAGTCTTAATTTCGTTTTTCTTAAGCCATGCAGAGGTGAACTTGCTAGTGTGTTTTGGATCATTGTCCTGCTGCATAACCCAAGTGTGCTTCAGCTTGAGCTCACGAACAGATGATCGGACATTCTCCTTCAGGATTTTTTGGTAGATAGTAGAATTCATGGTTCCATTAACCACAACAAGTATTCCAGGTCCTGAAGCTGCAAAACAGCCCCAGACCATCACACTACCACCACCATATTTTACTGTTGGTTTGGTGTTCCTTTTCTGAAATGCCTTGTTACTTTTACGCCAGATATAATGGTACATACACCTTCCAAAAAGTTACACTTTTGTCTCATCAGATGTTTTCTGGCAAAACTGAGACAAGCCTTTATGTTCTTATTGCTCGGCAGGGGGTTTCATCTTTGAACTCTGCCATGCAGGCCAGTTTTGCCTAGATTTTCTTATGGTGGAATCATGAACACTGACAAGGCAATTGAGGCCTGCAGTTTTTTGTATGTTGTTCTGGGGTCTTTTGTGACCTCTTGGATGAGTCATTGCAGCGCTTTTAGAGTAATTTTGGTCTTCCGGCCACTCCTGGCAAAGTTTACCACTGTTCCATGTTTTCGCCATTTGTGGATAATCGCTCTCACTGTGGTTCACTGGAGTCCCAAAGCTTGGTAAATGGCTTTAAAACCTTTTCCATACTGATAGATCTCAATTATTTTGTTTCTCATTTGTTCCAGAATTTCTTTGGATTGTGGCATGTCTCCCAAAGATGTGATGAACCATAGTTAATTTATGTTTTAAGGGGAGGGGCAATCACTTTTTCACACAGGGCCCTGTAGGTTTGGATTTTTTTCCCTTAATAAAGACCTTCATTTAAAAACTGAATTTTGTGTTTTCTTGTGTTATCTGTGTCTAATATTTGAATATATATCACCACCATTGTGAAGCCTGAGGCAGTCACTGATTTTATATCCACCGGGCTCCGCAGAGTGCTTAATCTGCTTTGGCAATGTTGAGTAATAGAAATCTATTACCGAAAACATTATAAGTGAAGAGTCATTCACAGCAGTTGCAGTTTGCTTAGATTGGGTCACATTTTCAGTAATTGAGCAATGCCAAATGGTCGTAAACTCTCTATATATCCGTCTTATTCTCGAAATACGTGGCAGTTATGCATCACAGACTTCATCAATGTTTTCTTCTAAGAGATCAAGTTGACTTTTATCCGTTAACCCAAATTATTTTTTTCAAGTAAAAAGCCTTTTACTTAGTTTTTTTTTAAATACTTAAAGTATAAATGTAAAGGGCATTGTATTATATTTTTAATACTTTGGATATGAATTGGACTTTATTCTGCCACCAATGTATGTAGGTGAGATGTGTCTGAGGAATGTAAGCACGGATCCCTGTACGAGGAGTGGGTGTAAAATGCAAAAGTGGTGACATATTTCTATTATACTTTTTCTCTGACTTTTCACTCCTGATTTTGGCTTGTAATTACTTATGTAAAATCCTGACCAAATACTGAACGTGTGAACGTGGCCTTCAGTGATTTATTCACAGTACCTTCACTAATGATGAAGTTGAGATGTCAGAGAAAATGAAGGGATGAGGTAGAAGATGGAGGTTATAGGATAGAGGTAACACGATAATCGTCTCTCCAGCTCTGATGCATGCTTCTGCCAAGATGGTGATGACCAGAAAGAAAAGATGTGAGGAAAAAGATAAGAGGAGATACAGAGAGAGAGAGACAGCCATGATGGGAGATTACATCAGCAATACCTAAGAACATATAACATATGGCCAGTGGATGCTAGCAAAAGACAACAAATACTTTAACAAGCACCATAATACAATTAAAACGTTATACTTATGTCCTAGTTACCGTATATACTCATGTATAAGCCGACCCGTGTATAAGCCGACCCCCCTAATTTTGCCACAAAAAACTGGGAAAACTTATTGACTCGCGTATAAGCCTAGGGTGAAAAATGATTATGCCCCCATATGATGCTCCACAAATTATGCCCCCATATGCTGCACAGATTATGCCCCTATATGCTCCAGATTATGCCCAATATGCTTCAGAGATTATGCCCCCATATGCTCCAGATTATGCCCCCATATATTCCACAGATTATGCCTCCGTATGATCCACAGATTATGCCCCATATGCTCCACAGCTTATGCCCCCATCGCTCCATATTATGCCCCCATATGTTCCACAGCTTATGCCCCAATATGCTCCATATTATGCCCCCATATGCTCCATATTTTGCCCCATATGCTCCAGATTATGCCCCCATATGTTCCACAGTTTATGCCCCCATATGCTCCATATTATGCCCCATATGTTCCACAGCTTATGCCCCCCTATGCTCCATATTATGCCCCCATATGCTCCATATTATGCCCCCATATGTTCCACAGCTTATGCCCCATATGCTCCATATTATGCCCCCATATGCTCCATATTATGCCCCCATATGTTCCAGATTATGCCCCATATGCTGCTGCAAAAAAAATTAAAAAAAATGACATACTCACCTCTCGTTGCTGGGGACAGGTGCCGGCGTCACCGCTCACTCAGAACCCCGGCACCTGTGATATTTACCTGTCCTCTCTGCACCGCAGCGCTGCGTCCTCTTCCTGGTCCTCGGCAGTGAATGATCTGGCAGTGGGCGCGGCGCTCACTAGTGACATCATCGCGCCCTCTGCTGATCATTCACCGCCAGAGGAGTCAGACGAGGACGCAACACAGCGGTGGAGAGAAGACAGGTAAATATCGCTGTACTCACCTCTCCGCCGCGCGTCCCTGCAGCCTCTCCTCTTCCCCGCCGCTCTCAGCAGCGCTTCCTTCCTACAGCGGTCACATGGTACCGCTCATTAAAGTCATGAATATGTGCATATTCATGACTTTAATGAGCGGTGCCATGTGACCGCTGCAGGAAGGAGCCGGAGATCGTGGGAGAAGCAGGGGGCTGCAGAGACCGCGGCGGCGGAAAGGTGAGTATAATCCGACACCCCCGCTCCCCCTCCCCTGCCGACCCCCGTATATGACCCGTGTATAAGCCGAGAGGGGGACTTTCAGCCCTAAAAAATGGGCTGAAAATCTCGGCTTATACATGGGTATATACGGTATATCTGCAAGCTATGAAAAGATGGCTGGACAGCACAGACTTCAGTTGGTCCTCTTTTATTACCTGTACTTTTGATATATTAAAAAAAAATGCTGACTCCCGGCCCATATGAACAGTGAAGCTGATGTAGTCTACTTTCTTTTTTCCTAGTAAAATGGTGGTAACTGCATTCTGCACTTCTATAGTGTGATGAAAGGGAAAGCTATGTACCTAACTATTAAGTATAATGCGCACTCAGATTTACTGTACATAATTGAGTATAAGCCGACCTAAATATAAGCTGAGGCACCTAATTTTACCACAAAAAATTGGAAAATTTATTGAATTGAGTATAAGCCTCGTATACATTGTCCTCTCATCCCCATCTTGGAAGGCATGGCCTCCTCATTCCCATCCTTGTAGGCATGGCCTCCTCATCCCCATCCTGGTAGGCATGGCCTCCTCATCCCCATCCTAGTATGCATGGGTCCTCATCCCTATCCTGGTGTGCATGGTCTCCTCATCCCTATCCTGGTGTGCATGGTTTACTCATCCTTGTATGCATGGCCCCCTCATCCCTATCCTGGTATGCATGGCCCCCTCATCCCTATCCTGGTGTGCATGGTCTCATCCCTATCCTGGTGTGCATGGTCTCCTCATCCATATCCTGGTATTCATGGTCTCCTCATCCATATCATGGTATGCATGGTCTCCTCATCCCCATTCTTGTATGCATCGCCCCCCTCATCCCTATCCTGCTATGCCTAGCCCCCTCATCCCTATCCTGGTGTGCATTGTATCCTCATTCCTATCCTGGTATGCATGGGCTCTTCATCCCTATCTTGGAATGCATGGTCTCCTCATCCTTATCCTGGTATGTATGGTCTCATCCCTATCCTGGTATGCATGGCTGCCTCATCGTTATCCTGGTATGCATGGCTGCCTCATCCTTATCCTGGTGTGCATTTTCTCCTCCTCCCTATCCTGGTATGCATGGTCTCCTCATCCCTATCCTGGTATGCATGGTCTCCTCATCCCCATCCTTGTATGCATAGCTCCTCATACCGATCCTGGTATGCATGGCCTCCCCTCATCCCTATCCTTGTATGTATGGCCCCCCTCTTCCCCATCCCGGCGTGCATGGCTCCTCTTCCCTATCATGGTATGCATGGTCTCCTCATCCCTATCCTGGTATGCATCATCTCCTCATCCCTATCTTGGTATGCATGATCTCCTTATTAGAGGTGGGCAAACCCGAACAGTAAAGTTCGGCGTCCATACCGAGCACCTACTGTTCGGGCAAGGACACCGAACTCGGACTTCATCAGGAAGTCCGTGTTATTGTTCAGGTTCGGCTGCCCGAACACTGAGTGTTTATCACGCTGTCATGTGTATGACCCGGCGGCAAACACCGCTTGTGATCGGCGGTGAAATTATCCCCGCCGGTCGGAGAGCCGCAGATGGGTGTATTCATTAGCCGGCTCCTGCACTGTAAATAAATAATTTAAAAAACAAACGGCGTGGGTTCCCCTGTATTTTTGATAACCAGCCAGGCAAAACTCACAGCTGGGGGCTGCAACCCTTAGTTGTCAGCTTCAACAAGGCTGGTTATCAAGAATAAAAAAAACGCGTGGGGTTTCCCCCATTTTTGACAACCAGCCTTGCTAAAGCAGGCAGCTGGGGGCTGGTATTCTCAGGATGGTAAGGGGCCATGGATATTGGCCCCCCAGCCTAAAAATAGCAGCCCACAGCTGTCCAGAAAATGCTATTAGATGCATCAATTCTGGCACTTTGCCCAGCTCTTCCCACTTGCCCTTTAGTGGTGGCAAGTGGGTTTAATATTTGTGGGGTTGATGTCACCTTTGTATTGTCAGGTGACATCAAGCCCACGCCTTAGTAATGGAGAGGCGTCTATAAGGCACTTATCCATTATTAATCTTATAGTTATATGGTGACACCATATAACTGATGAAAGGGTGCAGACACCCTTGCGTGATGGTGTCACCTATTACCATTTATTTTTGTATTAATAGAGGTATTTTAATTTAATTTCACTGTTCCCATATTTTTCGTCCATATGTTCGTTTTTTTCTTTTATTGGTGCACTCAAGTTTTCTGAATGGTTGACCATTAATTTTTTTGCGAATATATACCACTTCTCATGTACAGCACCATGGAATTAATGGCGCTATATAAATAATAATAATAATAATCACTTACCCAGTAATCATTATCATTTTGGGTTGGTGTGTGTATATATTTATTAGCAACGTCCAGTATGGCAGGAAAATGAGTTTGCTCAGAAAACAGCAGCTGCAAGCCTGTATATACTCATGTAACATAAGTGACTTATGCTTTTTTCACTGGCAAGGAGCTCTGGTATGGTCAGACTATTTTCCTGCATGGTCAGACACAGCCATTACACAGTACACAGCAGGGGCACATTTATAAGATTGTTTCAGCACAGGAACATTTTTTAACACATCCAGTTGTGGAACATTATTATTCCAAGATCTAATGATTAAAATGGACTTTGTGGGAAAACCCCTTAATGGACTTCAAATGTCAGGATATTTATCCACTGGCATTCTTTTTGTATGGGTACTGACAATATTAAATTACCATATGAATTAATAGATTCTAATTCTTTAGTGTCTCTGTTAATGAGTTTGATCATATCTTAATGTAGGTTCAGTTGGAGTTGTGAGAAATTACATGGGGCTAAGTTAGCATATTTTTAAATTGACCTGGTGATCACTTGATCAATACATCCTAGCATTCCTCCTAAACCATCAGTTGTTAGAAACTGAGGAAGTGATATCTGTCCATTTCTACAGCATTACATGCCAGCCTTTCAAGTGAACAGTTGACCCTATATTGGTGGGACTGGCTGGGTTCACCATAGAGGGAGCCACCATTTGTTCTCCACTTCTGTACGTGACGTCTTTTTGCCACGATAGGGGATATAGATAGAGGTCATCAATTATCAGTTTTTATGACTTGTACTCGGTGGTAGTGAATAGGTGTGATGTGATTGGGGGCTTCCTATTAATTTAACTGGAAAAACTATAGTCTTTCACATACAGAATACAGTGCAAGAAACCACAAACACATACTGTATATTTGCGAGTTACATGTAAGAACCTTCAGAGGCGTTGGTCTTTGGAAAAATATCTCCTTTTTATGTTTTTGATGCAGTAAAGCTAAAGAATCGATGGTAAAGCTGCAGAAAGAGCGTGATTTCCACAGGATGCATCACAAGCGTGTGGCCCAGGAGAAAAACAAGCTCATTAATGACATCAAAAGGTAACAAAACCTCATAAGGTTCTAAGGGGAAAAAAAAAGTGCAAACATTTTAGTTGTACTGTAGAACTAAAAAAATAATAGAATAATTTTACAATATTATACAAGTTACATTTAAGGGGTTAAGGCTGATGATGACCGTGGGTGGGCCATTGTGATTGTTATAGATCAGCTGGCTTTTTTTGAAATGTTAAAACCTCTTTCCTCCTCCCCCCATGTAGTGAACAATCTGAAATGTCACCAATAAAAGCAATTTTTGTTAAGGTCTCACATTGGTAGGTTAATATAAATGTATAAAAATTGTTTACTGAAATGAATCGGTGCTCTTAACCAATGCTGTCACCAGCAATGTAGTGATCCCTTTTAAAGATACGGTCGACAGCATATACTGCAATGATGTATCCTCAATGAGACGTGTAAATATCACATCTAGTGTTGGTTTCACAGGGAAACATGCATACATACACATACTGTACATTTCTACCATGATTGCTGTCTGTCAATCTACTAGTACTTTCAGAATTTGACATAACATTATGATCTTTTACTATCACAGTTTACCACTAAGAAAAGGCCTGTTTAAATCATGCGTTTATGTAAAATGCATTAAAGAAATAAATAATAAAATACAAATAAATTTATAAACACAGTGGGTGAAATAAGTATTGAATAAGTCAATAATTTTCTAAGTAAATATATTTCTAAGGGCGCTATTGGCAAGAAATTCTTACCAGATGTCAATAACAACCCACCCAATCCACACAGGCAAAGAAATCAAATCATAGATGCCCACAAATTTAAGTTATATTTAATAATGAGAAATGACACAGGGCAAAAGATTTGAACACCTTAAGAAAGAGAGATTCAGAAAGCCATGAAATGTTATTACACCAGCTAAAACTATCAGTAATTAGAAAGCATGCCTGCTTGTTCAACTGATGGCTTATAAAAAGTTGTTTCATTACCTAAGTGCCACAGAACATCTGATGATGGGGAAAACCAGTGAGCTGCCTCAAGACCTTTGCAACCTTATTGTTGCAAAACGTACTAATGACATTGGAAGAATAAATTCTAATCTACTGAAGGTTCCAGTGAGTACTGTTAGGGCCATAATTGGGAAGTGTAAAGAACACCATTTCATCATAAACCAGCCACGACCAAGTGCTCCCTGCAAGTTTTCAGACAGAAGAGGGAAAATAATTATTAGAAGAGTTTTCCTGAGTCAATCTCTTTCAGTCAATGTCCATATGATGTAAAGGATGTAGGAGACTAATATTAGGCCTAAAGGCAAAAGTGAAAATTGCAAGATTTTGGATTATTACCGTATTTTTCGGACTATTAGACGCACCGGACCATAAGACGCACTCCAAATTTTCAGAAGGAAAATAGGGAAAAAAATAATGTGTCAAATGGGGGTCCGTCTTACAGTCCAAATTCAGGTTACCAGCGAAGGAATCAGCATAGGTAGAGGAGTGTTCACAGGGGTCGTTCGGTGGTCCAGGCTGGTGCGGTGGTGGTGCTCTGTGTTGCAGGTGTGCTCTGTGGGGTGGCTGTGCTCTGTGGGGTGGCTGTGCTCTGTGGGGTGGCTGTACTCTGGGGTGGTTGTGCTCTGTGGGGTGGCTGTGCTCTGTGGGGTGGTTGTGCTCTGTGGGGTGGCTGTGCACTGTGTGGTGGCTGCTTTGTGGGGTGGCTGTGCTCTTTTTGGGTGGTTGTGCTCTGGGGTGGTTGTGCTCTGTGGGGTGGGGTCGCAATATACTTACAAAATCCCGTGGCGGTGGTCCCGATGCAGCCTCCCTGTGGTGCTGTGGTGTCGAGGCTCCGTGATGTGCAGCAGCGGGGCTCCGTTATGTGGCGGCAGCAGGGCTCTGTGCTGCGTGGGGGGCTCCACCGGCATTTCGTCATAGCCCGAAGCCCCCCGCAGCTCCGCTGCTGCAACACGGTGCCCTCCTGAAAGATGGCCGCCAGGGGCCTCCGGAAAGATAGCCGCCGCATTCTCAAATTCAAATCTCTGCAACGAGATCTCTTCCCGAGATCTCGTCACCCGAGATCTCGGGACAAGATCTCGTTGCGGAGATCTGAATCTGAGCATGTGCCGCCTCCAGAAAGATGGCCGTTGGAGGCGGCGCATTCTCAGATTCAGATCTCCGCAACAAAATCTTGTCCCGAGATCTTGGGAGACGAGATCTCGGGAAGAGATCTCGTTGCAGAGATTTGAATTTGAGGATGCGGTGGCCATCTTTCCGGAGGCCCCTGGCGGCCATCTTTCAGGAGGGCCCCGTGTTGCAGCAGCGAGCTGCGGGGCTTCGGGCTATGATGAAGATATGAAGAGCCCTACTGCCGCCACATCACGGAGCCCCGCTGCCGCCACATCACGGAGCCTTGACACCACCGCACCACAGGGAGGTTGCATCGGGACCACCGCCACGGGATTTTGTAAGTATATTGCGACCCCACCCCACAGAGCACAGCCACCCCAGAGCACAGCCACCACACAGTGCCGAGATTTGAATTTGAGGATGTGGCGGCCATCTTTCCGGAGGCCCCTGGCGCCTCTTCGAGCCTGGCGGCCATCTTTCAGGAGGGCACCGCGTTGCAGCAGCGGAGCTGCGCGGGGCTTCGGGCTATGACGAAATGCCGGCGGAGCCCCCCACGCAGCACAGAGCCCTGCTGCCGCCACATCATGGAGCCCCGACACCACCGCACCACAGGGAGGCTGCATCGAGACCGCCGCCACCACCGGAGATGGGAAAAGTTTTCTTTCCTGGAGGGGACATACCTTATATTGCGACCATAAGACGCACCCCCATTTTACCCCAAAGTTTTTGGGAAAAAAGTGCGTCTTATGGTCCGAAAAATACGGTATTTATTTATCTTTAATATAGTGATGGAAAATTTTAAAAAAAGTGTTTATAAAAAATATTTCAATGTAAACTGTCATATGATAAAATCTACAGATATGGGATTGCTCTGCAGATTAATGGTGTTCTGACCCAGCCCAGCTCCCGCACTTAGACCCCTGCTGCTGTTAGGAAATTAACTTATTTCCTCCCGGTAGCGTTCTGGCTTCAGTCACAGGGGTGGTGACGGTGTCTGATTAAGTCTCTGCTCTCTGTGTATAGACAGCCGTGGTTGTAACCGTGCCCCCGTCACTGACTGACAGCAGCTCATCATTAGTTCCTTTAAGGTAATAAGTAAAATAAAACCAGGGCTGTTTGTAGACATAGTTGGTAATAAAGATACATTAGTTTCTGTCTTGTGCTTTTGGTTAAGATGTGTGACCCATGATATGTTAAGGGCAGGGTTAACTTTGCCAGACAGTATAAATTAGAAATTCTTTTTGTTCTATTATGTAACTTTGTTATGTTGTATTATGGTCAATAAAACAAAACAAAAAAATACACATTAGTTTCTTTTTTGTCTCCAGCATCAATGCTGTGTGTTTAGTTGAAACATATAAAAAGTTTGAAAATCCCCTGTAACTTTCCTGCAGCCATATTTATTAGATTTTAATTTTTTTAAATACGCAATTTATTTTGATACTACTATGTAATGTATTTCTTTTTATGCAGTTGTTTACGAAAACCTTTTTAAAATGGTTCCAAAATGAAGCCAAGTTCAGTATATACACTGATCTGTGACTGGCGGTGTCTTAATTACCTGGTTCTGGTGACAGGGATGTGACTGAAGTGAAGTAGTCTTAAATGGCTTTATAGATGGCAGCAGCGAGCTTACAAGTCCCCTTCTCTTGTAGTCTCAATCACGTCTTGCTGGCTTGCTAATCAATGAAGCTGGAGTTATTGACTTTCATACTGCAGGTTGCATTTTAATTAAGTCCTTTTCAGTAGAACTGGTTGTGACAGCATCCGCAGTTTCTTGTATTAATGCTCATACAATTTGTCACTAAACGCTGCAGAGTCAAAACCCCAGAAACCCGATCTTGTCATATCTTTCTATAATCTCTTATTGATCAAATTACACTTCACTTGTACTGATCTCTGTTTGGGTTTTGCAGATAAAGAAATGTAGCTGTCATTCCCTCCAGGGAACACAATGATTTTGATTAAAATATGAGAAGACTGTCATATATTTTGTGAGTGCTTTGCTCTACCTGTGTTACTATATTTTGGAATAAGTGACAAACTATTAGCCACCCTTAGGACAGACAACACAAAAGTTAAAATCAATTATAAGTCATTGCTGGAGTGTAGTCTTCTTGGAAAAGATATGACTTTAGAAAAACCATCTTCTCCTCCAGCTAGTCATCCATGAAAGTTTTGGATTTCAAATCTTTTAAGTTTCACACTGGAGGCAGTTGAGTTATTGCACATATTAAAATCTATTTTGTAGCAGAGGTGTATGAAAGCTTAATATGTGTCTCACCTTAGTAGAAGGAAAAAAACCTCAAAAGTTGTCCACATGGCCTAGCTCACAGACCACGATCGTTAAAATTCCCACACCAACTTAAAAATGCAGCAATCTTTTATTCAACTGTTTACCTATTTATTTCTAAAAAGTTCTGTTGGAAAAAGTAAACAGTTCTGTACTTTTTTTTATATATATATATATATATATATAGCAAAATGTAATTTCCCTGGAACATTATGATCTACCAAATCTATGACCGTGTTTAACCTCTGCATCTACAACGAAAGTCTTGATTTGAGTCAGAATTAGAACCATTAGATGTCCACTACTTAGCAAAGCTTTAAAGGATAGATAAAATAGTGTTTGACTTCAATATCCAACTAGGGTTGTGGCCAAAAGTTTTGAGGCTTGAAACAAACTTTGCTTCCTCAATGTTTTTAGATTGTTTAACCCCTTCACCTCCTAACCTGTTTTCACCTTCATGACCAACGCCAAATTTCACAATTTGGACCAGTGATCCCACTGAGTTGACATTATTTTTTTCTTGACAAATTGTACTTCATGATAGTGTTAACATTTCTTCGATCTGACTTGCTTTTATTTGTGGAAAAATTGGAAATTTGACACATTTTTTGAAAATGTTGCAGTTTTTATTCCCTTAAATTGGAGAGTTATGTCACAAAAAAAGTTGATAAATAACATTTCCCATATGTCTACTTTATATCAGCACAATTTTTGAAACCCAATTTTTTTTGTTAGGAAGGTAGAAGATTAAAAATTGAACCACGATTTCTCATTTTTACAACAAAATTTACTAAACCATTTTTTTAGGGATAACATCACATTTGAAGTGACTTTGAGGGGTTAATATGACACAAAATACCCATAATTGACACAATTCTAAAAACTGCACCCCTCAAGGTGCTCCAAACCACACTCAAGAAGTTTATTAACCCTTCTGGTGCTTCAGAGGAACTGAAGCAATGTTGAAGGAAAAAGTGAACATTTAACTTTTTTTTACAAAAATTTAATTTTAGACCCCATTTTTTTATTTCCCCAGATAACAGGAGAAAATGGCCCCCCAAATGTGTTGAGTAATTTCTCCTGAGCATGTTGATGTTCCATATGTGGGGGAAAACTACTGTTTGGCCCCACGGCAGGGCTCAGAAGGGAAGGAGCACCATTTTACTTTAAGAGGTCAAAATTGTCTGGAATCATTAGTGGACGCCATGTCGCGTTTGGAGAACCCTTAACCCCTTCATGACCAGAGGTATTTTCGGTTTTGCATTTTCGTTTTTTACTCCCCTTCTTCACAGAGCCATAACTTTTTTTATTTTTCCATCAAAATGGCCATGTGAGGGCTTGCTTTTTGCAGGACAAGTTGTACTTTTGAACAACACCATTGGTTTTACAATTTAGTGTACTAGAAAACTAAAAAAAAATCCAAGTACGGTGAAACTGAAAAAAAAGTGCAATCCCACACATGTTTTTTGTTTGGCCTTTTTACTGGGTTCACTAAATGCTAAAACTGACCTGTCATTATGATTCTCCAGGTCATTACAAGTTCATAGGCACCAAAGATGTCTAGGTTCTCTTTTATCTAAGTGGTGAAAAAAAATTCCAAACTTTGTTAAAAAAAAAAGAAAAAAAAATTGCGCCATTTTCCGATACCCATAGTTTCTCCATTTTTTGGGATCATGGGTTGGGTAAGGGCTTATTTTTTGCGCACTGAGCTGATGTTTTTAATGATACCATTTTGGTGCAGATACGATCTTTTGAATGCCCGTTATTGCATTTTAACCCTTTTCTGACCTTGGACAGGATAGTACGTCCAAGGTCAGATCCCCCGCTTTGATGAGGGCTTCGGCGGTGAGCCCGCATCAAAGCCAGGACATGTCAGCTATTTTGAACAGCAGACATGTGCCCGCACTAGGCGTAGCTGGAATCGCGATCCACCCACGCCTATTAACTAGATAAATTCCGCTGTCAAACTCTGACAGCGGGTTTTAACCAGCGCTTCCAGCCACCGGGCCGGAAATACGCGCACCGCCGACCCCCCCTCACGTGATCGGTGGTCAGCGATGCATTGCCATAACAACCTGAGGTCACATAGAGACCTCTATGGTTGTTGATGAGACATTGCTATGAGCGCCACCGGATGCTCGGCGCTGTGAAAGAAGTGGTTAATTTCTGTTCTCTAAAATAGAATAAAATACCAGTAAATAGTTTTATGATTAAATAACCTATGATCTGGTTATCATCTGTCTACAGCTTAATATTTTTGACATTCTTATGGCTAGTGGTCGGTTCCTACAATTCCCAGAAATTGTGAAAGACATGTTGTTTCCAAATATTGAGTAAAATAGACAATAAACACCCAAAACTGGCGCCTGTTATGTCAGATGTCCTTGAGAAATTGAACTATTGAACTAGAGTACATTCAAATAAGGAAGTACCCCCATATTTGGTCATCTGATTAATCTTGTGTCCCAGGATGCATCTGACAACTTATTGTGTAACTTATTGTGCAACTCTCTTTTCTTTATGCCAATTGTTATGTAACCTCATTTCCCTTTGATGTACTATAAAAGATCACTCTGTCAATAAACTTTAGAGACTATTTGAAAAGACAACGAGCAGTGTGTCTCTCTGATTATTCCTTTATTGCGTGGGAACCCATAAGATAGGGAAGCCTGAGTAGCGTTAGAAATTTCTCCTCTAACAGCGCTCATAGTTATGCTTTAATTCTGCTACATATAGGCAATCTGCTCATCGTCTATATGTAGCAGAGGCGATCAAGTAGTGGATGCTTCTAGCCTCCCATGGAGGCTATTGAAGCATGCCAAAATTAAAAAAAATTTTTTTAAAAAAACTGAAAAAAATAAAAAAATAAAAGTTTAAATCACACCCCTTTTGCCCCATTCAAAATAAAACAATAAAAAAAAATCACACATACTCATATTAGGTGTCACCACTTTCAGAATCGCCCGATCTATCAATAGAAAAAAAGGATTAACCCGATCGCTAAACGGCGTAGCGGGGGAAAAAAATTGAAACGCCAGAATTATGATTATTTAAAATGCAATAACGGGCGAACACAATATCGTATCTGCACATAAATGGTATCCTTAAAATCGTCAGTTCGACATGCAAAAAATAAGCCCTCACCCGACCCCAGATCGCGAAAAATGGAGACGCTACGGGTATCGGAAAATGACGGCAAATTTTTTTTTTTTAGCAAACTTTGGAATTTTTTTTCACCACATAGATAAAAATAGAACGCAGACATGTTTGGTGTCTATGAACTCATAATGACCTGGAGAATCATAATGGCAGGTCAGTTTTAGCATTTAGTGAACCTACCAAAAAAGCCAAACAAAAAACACTCGGGATGGCACTTTTTTTGCAATTTCAACGCACTTGGAATTTTTTTCCCTCTTTACAGTAGACGACATGCTAAAACCAATTATGTAGATGAAAAAGTACAACATGTCCTGTGAAAAACAAGCCCTCACATGGCCATATTGACGGAAAAATAAAAAAGTTATGGCTCTGGGAAGAAGGGGAGCGAAAAACGAAAACGCAAAACAGAAAATAGCTGGGGTCATTAAGGGATTAATGCAATGTCATGGCGACAAAAAAATGTAATTCTGACGTTTTGACTTTTTTTCTCGCTACGCCGTTTAGCGAACAGGTTAATCCTTTTTTTTAATTGATAGATCGGGTGATTCTGTAAGTAGCGATACCAAGTATCTGTGTTTGATTTTTTTATTTTATTTTGAAATGGGGGTGATTTGAACTTTTATATTTTTTTTATTTTTTAAATATTTTTATAAACATTTTTTTTTAACTTTTTGCATGCTTCAATAGTCTCCATGAGAGACTGGAAGTTGCTATAACCCGATCGGCTTTGCTACATACAGGTGACGATCAGATCACTTGTATGTAGTAGATTTACTGACTTGCTATGAGCGCCAACCACCGGGTGGCGCTCATAACAATCCGGCAGTGACAACCATAGAGGTCTCCAGGATACCTCTGGTTGTCATGCCAACTCACGGGTGACCCGCGATCATGTGATGGGTGTAACCAATGGGGCGGATTTCCTGCCCGATGGCCGGAAGCGCGCATTAATTACCGCTGTCAGAGTTTGACAGCGGCATTTAACGGGTTAATAGCCGTGAGTGGATCGTGATTCAACCCACGACTATTCCAGGCATATGTTAGATGTTCAAAACAGCTGACATGCCCCGGGAAAGATGTGGGCTCACACAAAGGGAGAGTGTCCTACGTGGGCTTACTATTATGCGTAACGTCGGAATGTACCTAAACAGTGGAAATCTCCCAGAAGTGACCCCATTTTAGAAACTAGACACCTAAAGGAAATTATCCAGATGTGTGGTGAGCACCTTGAACACCCAAGTACTTCACAGAAGTTTATAACGTAGAGTTGTGAAGATAAAAAAATAAATTTTTCCCACAAAAATGTTCTTTTAGCCCCAATTTTTTTATTTTCAGAAGGATAACCAGAGAAAATGGACCTGAGTATGCAGATACTCCAGATTTGGGGATAAACTACTGTTTGGGCTCATGGCAAAATGACAGAAAGGAAGGAGTGATGTTTTGGAACGCAGACTTTGAAATTGTCTGCGGGTGTCATGTTGACATGAAAAAATATTTTTAACACTAAAATGTTGTTTTAGCTATAATTTTTTTTCACAAGGATAGCAGGAGAAAATGACCCCCAAAATATGTTGTGCAATTTCTACTGATTACACCGTTACCCCGTATGTGGTTGAAAACTACTTTTGAGGCGCAGAGCAAAGCTCATAAAGGAAGAGAATATTGGCGTTCAGATTTTGCTGCACAGGTTTGAGGTGCCATGTCACATTGGCAGAGCCCCTGAGGTGCCAGAAGAACAGAACCTCCCATAAATGACCTCATTTTTCACAACACCTCTCAATGAACTCATCTAGAGGTGCAGTAATCATATTGACACCACAGGTGTGTCACAGAATTTTATACCATTGGGAAGTAAAGAAAAAATAATTACGTTTTTACCACCAATCTGGTCACCATGGCAATGATTCCTGAAGGGAATAGCGTCCCGGGTCCAGGCGACGACAGTAGATCCTCGCTGTCCTGATGGGGGTCCTGGATCCAGAGGATGAAAAACAGGAACAGCAAGAGTCCTTTACACTGCCAGAGTCTAACGTTACTTGGCAGTTGCACACGGGTGTATCAGGATACAGTTCACAGCGGGTCACCTGGCTTCCTTGACTCGGCACGCGCGCGTCTAGGCCCTGACAGAAGACTCTCTCACTCACGGTCACGGGTGTCAATGGACACTTTGCCAGTCTCTGTCGGCAGTCTCTGGTTGAGGATCTGAGGCCCCTAAGACTTGGGCCTGCTCCGTCCCGATTCTCAGAGGTCGGAGCGTTGATACTGTCCTCCTGCGCGCTGCGCGTTCCCGCCAGGGCTGATTTGTTTCCTGTGCACTGCGGCTTTTTTAGCTTAGCTACGCCCCCTTTCACTGAGTGCAAAGGACGGTCCGGGGTTTTAAGCTTTCCCCCGCGCAACATGGGTGACAGCCCCAGCAGTTCCGGATCCGCAACGGAAAAGGTACGCCTGGTCCGGTCCTTCTCCTTACACCATTATGCTGGAAAAAAGCATGAGAAAGAAATATACCATCACCTGCAAAAAATAAGTAAATTATAACATCATAAGACCTGTTGTCTCATCTTTTATATGGATTTTTAATCTCTCCTTTTGGATTTTTACATACAATAATAAATGTGATGTTTTAATTTACTTATTTTTGAGGTTGCTGGGATTTTTCTGTTTCTCATGCTTCATACACTCAGGAACCAGCCTGAGGCTGTCGTGCACCACACCCTACTTTGAGATACTTGCCTAAACGTTGAGCTGATGTTTCTGTTTTTCTTTTGTTTTTTTTTCCCTGGAAAAAGCATTGTCCATCACCAAATTGCTCCTGAATCGTTGGGAGAAGCAGCATGTTAGACTTGCATGCTGTTTAGGTCCTCTTCTTTATTCATGGCAGAGTTCTTCTTAGGCAAAATTGTAAGTAAGCCCCCTTCACTGGATGAAAAGCAACCCCACACATGAATGGTCTCGGGATGCTTTACTGTTGGCATGAAATAGGAATCATGGTCGTGCTCATCTTTTCTTCTATGGACAATCATTCTTCCAGATGACTCTATCTGCAGGGGACCAGTCTTCTGCAGAATGTTAGACCATTCATCCATGGAGGGAGGCCCACTCACAATTTCACCTAAGAACACTGCCATGAATAAAAAATGGGATATAACCTTTTCAGACCCAGAAGTCCCAGAACCAAGAAAACTTGTACACTACAGTGTACACGAGGTCTAAGGAGGCTAAACATCCTCCAAGAGCAACTTCTCCCAACTATCCAGGAGCAATTTTGTGACAAACAAAGCCAAATGGAACACCATGTCACAAGGCAAAAGTGATATGTAACTGGTTCTGTTAACAAAGCATTGACATTTTTGGTCCATAGCAAGGAAACTCCCCAGATCGCAATCCCATTGATAATTGTATCAGAAACCACTGAGAGCTCTTTTTGATGTTCACATTTCAGCTTATTCTCAACTTTCAACTCAAATAAAACCTTTGACTTGGAAGTTTAGAATGCAGGACAAAATAAAAAGATGACAAGTGAGATAAATGAAGGTGGGGCAAAAAAAGAAGTTTGAGGGCACCACCAGAATAGAAAGAACGAGGATCAACAACCACACACGTAAATGAATGCATGAAAAAGGCTGAGAGAAAAAGACGTGTGCATATGGCGTGATCTACCCTAATAAAGATGTAACCAAATACAATAGATACCAAAAAAGATATAAGTTTTTTATGTGTAAGAAAGAGAAACTGCAAACACACATTTAAAAACAATTAAATATGCCAGAAAACAGATTGGCATATAGTAAATCCCATATGGAACCTTATAAGGAACCAACAATGACCTCCTCCAATTGTCAAGCAAAATGGGAGATGAGTATATAACATTACCATTAAAATACAGATGATATGTTCGACAAAAGAAATAACCACAGGCAATAATAATCACATGGAGTATACATGGGATGCAAGTTGGTACAATATGATATACACTTAACCCCGCAAACACTGTTAAACTATAGAGGCTTGTAAATGAAGTTAACCTGAAGTGAAAAAGTCAAACAGTTTAGCAGAGTGATCTATACACAATGCATACCCATTGTCAGAGGATCTGCCTAATAATCATCTGAAAGATCTGATGCCTGCATGATGAAAAATGAGGAGGAGGTGGGTGTCTCACCTGTTTTTGGTATCTATTGTATTTGGTTACATCTTTATTATGGTAAATGAAGGTGGTGGGGACAAGTAAAGGAGAAAAATAGAGTGGGTGGGGAACTGGTACATTGACTGGTGTACTTACAGGTGATGTTATGTAGCTATAGAACCAAATGCTGCTGTTCAAGGAGTCTAAATGCTTTTAATGATCATTCTGTCCTTAAAGAAGTGCTTCAGTGCACATAATTGTGTTAACCCCCTGCATACCCACTGATAACAGCAAGATAACCAAAGATCTCCCATGACATAGGGTGACCTCAAATCAAAGGCCTGAATGAGGGAATGGGTAACCCTTTTTTCCAGTGGCCCTCAGCCTATACAGGAAATAAGGTGGATCGGATATACTAAAAGTATAAAATCTCAAAAGTTAAACTAGAAAATCTTAAAGAAACACTTGCAAGATTTTTTTATTTACTAAACTAGTCTAGATATGGCATGTTGTGTAATGTTAATGCGACAAAATACACACCAATCACCATCTTCCCTGCCTTCTAGTGTCCCTCTGGTCTTCTTCTCACTAACATGATTGAAATTCCAACTCACTTGATTACACTGGGGTTTATGTGTGAACTGGAGGAGGTGCCTTTTACAATAAATTTATGGAGCTCCAGAACAAGGCTCTATAGGCTTACATTGTAAAAGCAACATCCCCCCCTGGGATCTGGCAAGTTGTAATTTCAGTGAAGTGAGAAAAGGACCAAAGAGCTGCTGGTAACTTGAAAAGTGAGTATTTACATAGCACATATACAGTATTTAGACTGGTTTTGCAAATAAAAAGAAAATAGTGGGAGCGCTCCTTTAAATTGTACCAACTTTATCACAGTGGCTCATGCTGTTTGATAAATTGTCTGCATTTTTTTTCTTTTATGTAATTTTACACCATCTGTTAAACTTGTGTAAAGTCCATTTACACTGCACAATTATCATGGAGTGAGCGTCCTAGGAATGTTCATTTCACAATAATCATGCAGTGTAAACAGGCTGCTGATCACCCGCTTGTTCAGTGGGTGAAATGATTTTTTGGGCTGCACAGAAGATCACCTAAGCAACATATTACCTTGTGTTAAATAGGCTTTTTAGTACCAAGACCAATGGCAGTTTAAGCCCACTGAATGATCTCTTACAGATGGCTCAGTGCTCATCTGAATCATGATCTGTTTTTGTACACATTTTATTAAACAATCTCCGATCAGCAAATAACTGATGCTTGCGTTAGGACTGTATGGTCGGCCAGTGTAAACCGAGCTTTTATTTTCACTAAAATTCTGTAGCAAAATTTTGGTAAAATTCTAGTGCATGTTGTCAAGCCATGCCTTGTCCTGTCAAACTCCTACCCATTTCAATTAAGGCACAAAATGTCTCTAAACCATTGATTAGTGCTTGTAACGATTAATTTACAAGGTGGCACTGAAGTAGCCATGGATGTATGAAATATATCTTGACTATGATTGAACATATCTCAGTCTTGATAGCAGTTACAGAAACAATCATTATTTTGAAAATGAGATTCTGAGATTCAAAATAAAACTAGAAATGGCTCAGTAGTCACAATGCAGCCAGAGATATCAGGAGTTGAGATGAGAGTTACTGTATTTTTTGGATTATAAAATGCTCCGGATTATAAGACGCACCCCAGATTTTGAGGAGAAAAATAGGACATTTTTTATTTTAATAAAATGGGGGTGTGTTGTGAATGTGTTGGAGATGAGTTCTGAGCAGAAGCTCCCTCTGGTGGTTGCAGACAGTGCTGAACCATTTAGTGAAGATTGGCAATCAGGAGTTACAGACTGGTCCTATATAAGGGAGGTTCCCTCCCATCAGGGTTGCCGGTGATCAATTGTTCTTGTCTAACTGCTGTTGTTCCTGGTTCACTTGGAAGCCTGCTGAATCTTGCCTCTTCTGCTCTCAGATAAGACATTTTCTGTTTTTATTTCTGTGCTTGCTTTTTGCATTGTTTCCTGCACTCTTGTGGAGGTCAGCCAGGTCCCCTCCGGGGGGCTTGTGCTCCTCTCAGTTTATCTGAGCCTCTGTTATTTGTTCATTTGCCTTTTCCAGTTTTTTCAGTGGCTGCGGCTTAGTTTTGTTACACCAGAGAACTAATTTAGGTGGTAGAGGTCGTGTGATCTCAGGTGTTTTTGTAATTAGTAGAGTTGGTACTTTTTAGGTTTTTTTTTGTGATTGCAGTAAGTGTCCTTCCTATCCTTTTCTGTCTAGGAAGTTTGGGCCCCAACGTTTGCTCATACTATTTTCTGTCTGTGTCTGTATTTCCTCTTGTCTAACCGCCATTACATGTTTGGGGGCTTCCTATGTTCTTTGGGGATGTGCTCCGGGGCAGATAGTTTTCCGCTTTCTATCTTTAGGTGTAGTTAACTTCTCAGGCTGTGACGAGGCGTCTAGGACCAACGTAGGTACGCTCCACGGCTGCCTTTAGTTGTGGTTAGTCAGGGTACTGCAATCCAGTAGATTCCAACCTCTCTGGTGTATTGCCGTTTTTGCCTGCTCTCCTCAGCTACCAAAACATAACAGGGGTGCTTGTTATTGCTTACCGGGGTTGGTGGCTGCGGTGAAGCGGGTTCCTAGGGTCGCTCCTGGAGGAGGCAGGAGTGGGGTGATGCTGCAGGCTGGGATGAGGGGGTGTTGCGATGTGCGGCACGCCGCTGCGGGTGTCTGGCGCTGTTGCGGGTGTCTGGCGCTGATGCGGGTGTCTGGCGCAGCTGCGGGTGTCCAGCGCTGCTGCAGGTGTCCGAGGCTGCGGGGGTGTGCGCCGGTGGTGCCTGTTGCTGCTGCAGGTGTCTCTGGTGCTATGGGGGTGTCCGATGCTGCGGTGGTGTTCGGCGGTGCTGCCCGGTGCTCTCTGTGGTGCCCGGTGGTGCTGCCGACATTTTGTGAAAGGCTAGAGCCCCCCCGCAGTTACATTGTTTCCTGTGTGGTAGACTCCGAGAAAATGGCCCCCAGTGCGGCGCATGCGCAGATGGAGATCTCGGCACCAAGATCTCGGTAGATGAGATTTCAGTGCCGGGCACCCGCAGCACCGCTGGACACACCCTCATCCCAGCCTGCAGCCTACAGCAACGTTACCGGTAAGGTATATACGCATTATAAGATGCACCCCCATTTTCCCCCCAAATTTTGAGGAAAAAAATTTGCGTCTTATAATCTGAAAAATACGGTACATATGTTTGCTGCCCGTACTACCGTCTCTGTTTATCCCGTGATATTGGACTGCATTGTGATTCTTCACTTCAAAATGAGTCCTGGATAAGTTCTATAGCTGTGATACACCTTAAAAAATGACCTACTCCACTTCAGCCAGTGGTAGGAAAGGGGAAACTACGAGGAAAATGGCAGTCTGCAGGAACAGGAGGGAGATGTTGTGTGTTCTCCTACTGTCCCTGTGTAACGCTAGGTGTGTATCATACCTGCAAAGTAACTAAAGAATGCCAAAGAAAAGTAAAAAACTTAAATTGCCCCTTTTTTTCAAAGTTCCTTATTGGCTGGGAGGGGAACCAACACAATATTTGGCATCAGCCTGTCTGTGACGTCCCGCACTTCGCTTTTCACTTAGCTTGCCCATTAAATTCCATTAAAAAAAAATTGCAATTTTATGATCATTTTGCTTAAAAATAAAATAAAAAGTCTCATGAACTCCAAAATGGTACCAATAAATATTACACTTCGCCATTCAAAAAATAAGCCCTCAAAAAGCTGTCAATAACTTATTTCTCTGTCTCTCAGAATATAGGGACAAAGAAATATTCTTAATTTTTTTAAAAGTATTTTTATTGTGCAAACATAGTAAAACATAAATAAATCTATATAAATGTCATATTTTAGCCATCCTGACAGTGTAAAGTTAATGCAATGTCACTTAAACGACACTATCAACGTAACAAAACAAAAAATGACCTTAGTTTGTGAAAACAATGCAATTTTCACATTTTGCTATCTGTTGCACATTAATTTTGTGAAGACACTTTAGTGGTCACAGTGATAACCCCTTGATAAATGCCTTGACGGGAATAGTTTTCTAAACAGGATCATTTTTGGGTGGGTTTCCTCTGTACTAATACCTCAGGTGCTCTTCACATGCAGTGTGGCAACAGAAAACCAATCCAGCAAAATTTGGGCTTCAAATGGTGCCCTTTCCCTTCTGAATCTCACCGTGTGTACAAACAGTAGTGTATGAGCACTTTTATATACGGTATTGTTGTGCTCGGGAGCATTGAATGATAAATTACGGGCACAGTCTTTCTTATTACCTTCCGTAGAAATGGAAAAGTTTGAGCTTAATCTATGTAGATATTTATGCCAAAAAAGACAAAAGTAAGGTAATCTAAAAGTGATCTTTTTTTTACGTAAACGTATTTACATAGTTTTCTGACTAAACTGGTACTACAATATACAGTAATTACTGTAATTTTTTAATGGTACATTTGGTTAAATTTATATAATATTGTAAAAGTAAAGATGTATATCTTCGTACCGTGTTAGCCAGTAGATAGAAAAATATTTAGAGTTGAGAGTCCTCAGTGGTTGATACCTTTTAATGGCTAAAATGTCAGATATGTCAGCATGTCAGATATGAAAATACTGGTACTAAGAAGCAGATTCACATCTCTGAGGCAGAGAAGAATTTGCGAATACAAATTGATGGTGACCTTTGACACTCTTAATGCTGGAATGAACCTGTCACATGGTTTTATGGCCTATTACATCAATTAAGGAATTTACTCCAAATACCCTGTGAAAACATCACAAAACATTACCAGACCCCAATCAGAGGGTAATAAAACTTTCTCTCCTTATCTACGAATTGTTCCAATGTTTGTGCTCGTCCCTCTGCCATAATGACTATTCTGCTTCACGTCACTTGTCTTACCTATTGCATTTTTTCTGTGTTTTTGTGTATAAATATGTGATTCTTCAGATTTTGTATTAGTTCAGCCTGATGAAGAGACCTGAGTAGTCTCGAAAGCTTGCAATTTGTTACCATCTTTTCAGTTAGCCATTAAAAGGTATCAACCACTGAGGACTCTCAACTCTAAATATTTTTTTATAATATTGTAAAGAAATTTTATTATTATTTTTTCCCCGTCGATAGTAAAGATCTGTGAAACATCTGTAGGGTAAAAATGTTCACTACACCCATAGATGAATTCCTTGATGGATACAGTTTACAAAATGGGGCAACTTCTTGCACCTCGGGGACTCTGCAAATGTGACTTGGCCAATCAAAACCAATCCAGCAAAATTTACACTCCAAAAGCCTCCTGAGACTCCTTCCCGGCTGATCACTGCTAAGCACCATAACGGTATTGCCGTACTCTGCAGAAATTGGATGAGTGACAAATTGTTTTTTTTTTTTCTTCTATTCTATTACTTCATGTTAAAATCGCACACTTTGACTCAAAATTGCATGAAGGTGCTTGAGTATGTAAATTGCTGCTAGTATCTACTTTCAGAAAATATAAGTACAGGGGTTAAATATCAACTTCCTATTTTATCATTTAGATTTTATATGTTCACGTCAAAAGTGCAAAAATTATCCTGGCTACCAAAGGCGGAAAAGGGTTAAAGGTGTTGTCAGAAAAACAATTGATGATCATTATAACGCGTCTGAAACGCGTCACCCCCACCAATCAGCTGAAATCTGCTCTGGCAGTGGTATCGGCTGGATATAACTGCTGTAGAAGGTGGAGTACCACAGCCTCCTAAATTGCTTAGTGGCTACTTCCGAATATTGCACCTTATCACCCATCCTCTTCAATTCATTTGAATGGGAGATAAACTGCAATATTTGAAAATGGCCACAAGGTAAAATACAGGTCTGCTGTACAGCGATTATATCCGCCTGCTGCCAGAGAAGAGTTCGGCTGATTGGTGGGGGTGCCGGATGTTGGACCTCGATCGATCTCATATTGATGACCTATCCTACGTAGTGATGAGTGAGTATACTCGTTGCTTGGGTTTTCCTGAGCACGCTCAGGTGATCTCCGAGTATTTGGAAGTGCTCGGAGATTTAGTTTCTGTTGTCGTAGTTGCATGATTTGCGGCTATTTGACAGCCTGAATACATGTGGGATTCCTCAACAAACAGGCAATCCTCACATGTATTCAAGCTGTCCAGCAGCCATAAATCATGCAGCTGTGGCAACAGAAACTGAATCTCCGAGCACTTCCAAATACTCGGAGACGACCCGAGCATGCTCGGGAAAACCGGAGCAACGAGTATACTCGCTCATCACTAATCCTACGGAGATGTCCTTGTTTTATTTATTTTCTAAAAACCTTTTAAGATCTTGATCCCAGAAAGATGCTTTAATAAAAATATATTTTGATGCTTTAAAGCCTTAGACTAAAATCGGCCTAAGTCGACGATATCGTCAGACGGTTTGGGGTGTATCCATTTTTTTAGATGATCCCATTTTCTTAGTTTTGCCGTTGTTCCATCGTCTGCATTGCTTGTAGGATTCTGTATATTCCCCTCTCACACCTGCTTATAACATTTCATAACTGAAGACAAGACTCTAAAATAGATTTACAAGCATTTGGGAAAGACATGTAAATTTGAATCCGCAAAATCTAAAATTCCGTTGTTTTACAGCGGTAAGCTAAAAAGCAAGCCAAGTGTTGTGCAATTTACTGCCTCTCTGGTTATGTGTAGGATTGTTTATAAGTGAGTTCTCAAAACTAGACTGAAAGCATATACAAATAAGCCCCTGGAATTACTGATGGAAACAATCCATTCGATTTCAGTGGGATTTATTATAAATCTGCTTCTAAATTATTTATGATCCTGTTCCAAAGGCAGAAGGACAAAATATCTGCTAATTTGGTGGAATGCTTTTGTGCAGTATGCAAAAATATCAATGGACGAAATGATTCAGAAATGATACAGAGGTTTTTATTATAATCTGATGGTGTCATTTCATGGCAAGTAGGTAAATCAGGTATTCAACGTGGATGATGCAGGAAAAAAATCACTTGTATGGCTGGATTACTCTTCTGTGTATAATGCAGACATCTTACTGTGCTCTGTTGACTTATATTTTCCATTATTCTACCACCGCAAAAAGTATGGAAACTGTCACCGTAAACCATGTAACAAAAAAAATTACCGAGCAGAGGTGTAACTATGGAAGGGTGCAGACTGCAATTGCACCTAGTGCTTAAGGGGGCCTGGCTGCTCATCAACTACAAAGCAGAACAGTGCTACAGATGGCATGCATTAGTAAGGGAATTTTATTTAAAATTTTACATAGGGGCCCTGTGGCTTCAATTTGTGCCTCCGATAGCTTTCCTCAAAAAGCACAACATCATAAATTTGGTATCTTGCTCCAGTGGTTTTCTGCTGGTGCAGCATGCAGGTAGTAGAATAAATTGTGGCATAATCTCAAAGAGTGAAATGGATTGGGCAAGAGTGTCTAGTTTGAGATTAAAAATAAAAAAATTGTGCTTTTGTTTTCTAAATCTAGAGACATGGGGAAAACATATACTCAACAACCTGGAGGGAATTTATCAAAGCTTCTGCCTCATTTTTATGTTTTATAAAAGTGGCCCATTCACTATATTTTTTGCATGCAAGCTGAAAAAAATGGACTATTTACGATTGTTTGACTCTTCCACCAATTTTGAAATATGTATAGTAAGGTGGGCAGTTAGTTATGCAAATAGTTGCAAACAAGATTTATAAATTGCAACTTTTTAAAAAGATGTAAAAAGAGGTTTACAGTCTAAAGGTACTGCCACACTAAACAACATCGCTAACGGGATCGCTAAAAAACGTCACTATTTAGCGATCCCGTTAGCGATGTTGTTGTGTGCGGCATCTACCAGCGACGTGGCCCCTGCTGAGATCCTGCTGTGATCTCGCTCGTCGTTCTCATCGTTCCGGACCCTATTTTTATTGTCGGCGCCCCGCTGGTAAGTATATATCGCTGAGTGTAGCACCTTTTGTTAGCGATTTAGCGGTACTTTTGTACCGTTAAAGTCGTTAAGGAGATCGCTAACCGCGATAGCGTCCTTAACGACATCGCTAAATTGGCTGCTACTAGCGATATAGAAACAATCCCGCTAGCGATCGCATTAGTATGCGTCGTTATCGTGATCGCTAGCGGGATTGTTTAGTGTGGCAGTACCTTTACTCCAATGGGAATTTGTGAAAAAGTAAAGATTTTTTTTGCCCCAGATAGAAGTGGCTTTGATATGCTAAATTTATCAAACATCATAAAACACGTTTAGGTAAATTGAAAGTTTATTAAAATTTTTTCACATGATGGGGCAAAACCACAAAGTGGTAAAGCTGGAATGCATTCATATTCACAATTATACAATGCAATTAGTAGTCAAGGTATACACTCGACTATCTCAAAAAACCTTATTAAACTCTCAAAATGGTCAGAGATAAGAGGAAGGGAAAAGAGATACACAAATGGGGATAAAGAAAGATGAGAGTCAGATTCTAGGGAGAACTGATAAAGGGATAGAGTGAGAGCTGAGCAATGAAGGAGGGCAATGTAGATAGGAGAAGGGGGAAAATGGATACACAAAAGGGAACAAAGGAAGTAGAGTGTCAGATTCTAGAGAGAACCGAAAAAGGGGTAGAGCGAGAACAGAGCAAGGAAGGAGGGCAATGTAGATAGAAAGGGGGAAAAGGAAAAAAACTCATCTCAATGGGTATTTGTCTATAATTTATATGGAAAGGAAAATATAAGAAGATATGGAAACAGAAAACCTCATGTAGGAGACAAACAGGTGGTTAATTCTTGCGACTTTCTGATCATGACCCAAGGTGCCCTGAAACTTT
The DNA here is from genome assembly GCA_033576555.1 of Oophaga sylvatica. Lineage (NCBI taxonomy): Eukaryota > Metazoa > Chordata > Amphibia > Anura > Dendrobatidae > Oophaga > Oophaga sylvatica. The sequence goes on from JARQOD010000007.1 coordinate 46,624,359, forward strand.
GTCCACAGTACCTGTAACTTAGGCAATTAGTTCCTCCAATCTAAGAATATCAGTTGGCTACACCACAAATTCAGCATGAATAGGAGGTTCCCTTTGTTTCCAATGCCTAGGGGTCAGTCTCCTAGCTGCCAATAGAAAGTGTCTGAAAAAAACCCTTTTATAGCCACTGGTTGGGATGTCATTAAAAGATAGAAGGGCTAAAGTCATAGATGACTGTACTTCGTGATACAGGAAAGATGTGTATCTTTGTACCGTGTTAGCCAGTAGATAGAAAAATATTTAGAATTGAGAGTCCTCAGTGGTTGATACATTTTTAATGACTAACTGAAAAGATGGTATCAAATTGCAAGCTTTCGAGACTACTCAGGTCTCGTCTAGCCTGATGAAGAGACCTGAGTAGTCTGGAAAGCTTGCAATTTGTTACCATCTTTTCAGTTAGCCATTAAAAGGTATCAACCACTGAGGACTCTCAATTCTAAATATTTTTGTACTTCATGAGACACTTTTGATAACTATAGCAGCAAAAAAGGTCTCAGGCCTCAATTCATCAAAGCAATTTTGTCAGAATCTACTATATAATTGTCTTATCCCGTCTGTATGTCTGTCTGTCTGTCTAGGAAATCCCGCGTCGCTGATTGGTCTGGCCGCGGCCAATCAGCGACTCAGGGCTAACTCTGCCCATGTGGTCATGTGACTCACCAACTGCCCATGATGTACTGAACATGTTTTGTCAGTTACAGTGTCTGATGTACTTCTGTCATGTTTACTGAACACGGGTAATACACAGTGACATGAGGTAATACACAGGTGACATGAGGTAATACACAGTAATATGAGGTAATGCACAGTAACATGATTTAATACACAGTGACATGAGGTAATACACAGTAACATCAGCGACGCAGGGCAAACTCCGCCCATGTGGTCATGTGACTCACCAACTGCCCATGATGTACTGAACATGTTTTGTCAGTTACAGTGTCTGATGTACTTCTGTCACGTTTACTGAACACGGGTAATACACAGTGACATGAGGTAATACACAGGTGACATGAGGTAATACACAGTAAAATGAGGTAATATACAGTAACATGAGATAATACACAGTAATGTGAGGTAATACACAGGTAACATCTACTACAGTGCCTACAAGTAGTATTCAACCCCCTGCAGATTTAGCTGGTTGACACATGCGGAATTAACTTGGCATTGTGACATTTGTACTGTAGATCAGCCTGGAAGTGGGAAATGCACTGCAGCAAAAATTTTTGTTTCAATTTTTTTTTTTTTTTTTAAAAAACCTTAAAAGTTAATTCAGAGTGTCATTTATTATTCAACCCCTCAAATCACAAGAATTCTGTTTGGTCCCCCTAAAGTATTAAGAAGTAGTTCAGGCACCAAGAATAATGAGCTTCACATGTGTGGATTAATGATCTCTTTTGCCAGCCTTTTCTGACTATTTAAGACCCTCCCCAAACTTGTGAACAGCACTCATACATGGTCAACATGGGAAAGACAAAGGCCATCAGAGACAAGATCGTGGAGGGTCACAAGGCTGGCAAGGGGTACAAAACCCTTTCCAAGGAGTTGGCCCTACCTGTCTCCACTGTTGGGAGCATCATCCGTAAGTGGAAGGCTTATGGAACTACTGTTAGCCTTCCACGGCCTGGACAGCCTTTGAAAGTTTCCTCCCGTGCCGAGGCCAAGCTTGTCCGAAGAGTCAAGGCTAACCCAAGGACAACAAGGAAGGAGCTCCGGGAAGATCTCATGGCAGTGGGGACATTGGTTTCAGTCAGTACCATAAGTAACGTACTCCACCGCAATGGTCTCCGTTCCAGACGAGCCCGTAAGGTACCTTTACTTTCAAAGCGTCATGTCAAGGCTCATCTACAGTTTGCTCATGATCACTTGGAGGACTCTGAGACAGACTGGTTCAAGGTTCTATGGTCTGATGAGACCAAGATCGAGATCTTTGGTGCCAACCACACACGTGACGTTTGGAGACTGGATGGCACTGCATACGACCCCAAGAATACCATCCCTACAGTCAAGCATGGTGGTGGCAGCATCATGCGTGGGGCTGTTTCTCAGCCAAGGGGCCTGGCCATCTGGTCCGCATCCATGGGAGGATGGATAGCACGGCCTACCTGGAGATTTTGGCCAAGAACCTCCGCTCATCCATCAAGGATCTTAAGATGGGTCGTAATTTCATCTTCCAACAAGACAACGACCCAAAGCACACAGCCAAGAAAACCAAGGCCTGGTTCAAGAGGGAAAAAGTCAAGGTGTTGGAGTGGCCTAGTCAGTCTCCTGACCTTAACCCAATTGAAAACTTGTGGAAGGAGCTCAAGATTAAAGTCCACATGAGACACCCAAAGAACCTAGATAACTTGGAGAAGATCTGCATGGAGGAGTGGGCCAAGATAACTCCACAGACCTGTGCCGGCCTGATCAGGTCTTATAAAAGACGATTATTAGCTGTAATTGCAAACAAGGGTTATTCCACGAAATATTAAACATAGGGGTTGTATAATAATTGACCGACACTTTTATGTTTAAAATTTATTAAAATTCAACTGAGCAACATAACTTTTTGTTTTGTAAGATTTATGCTTCTGTTAATAAATCCTACTCTCGTTTGCAGTTTGAAGGCTCTAACTTATTTGCATCTTATCAAACCAGCTAAGTCTGCAGGGGGTTGAATACTACTTGTAGGCACTGTATATAATTGTCTTATCCCGTCTGTCTGTCTGTCCAGGAAATCCCGCGTCGCTCATTGGTCCGGCAGCGGCCAATCAGCGCCGCAGGATTTTACAAAAAAAAATGGCGGCTCATCTGCGGGACAGAGGTCAGAGGCGAGGCAGCGGGGAGATGACCGGCGCGAGGCGCTCATCTCCCGGCCCCCAGCAGCAGAAGGACCTCGACCGACGGCGCCGCTGACCTCCATGCGGAAGGGAGGACCGGGATACTTCTGCGAGCGCCCGCCCATGTCCCGGGTTCTCGCAGCGGAAGTACCCACACAGGCAGCGGCGCTGACATCCATGCGGCTAGGATGTCAAGAGAGGACCGGGAGCGGCGCTGCGGGTCGGGATACTTCTGCTGCGAGCGCCCGCTCATGTCCCGGGTTCTCTCAGCGAAAGTAGCCGCATAGGTAGCGGCGCTCTCCGGTCCTCACAATACAATTCGATGATTGGTCGCTGCCCGCGACCAATCACCGATTTGGGCGCCACATTTAAATAGCGTCCGCGACAAATCAGCACATTCTTTGTCCCGGCGTGAAAAGGAACAAATCTACAGACAAACCCGCCCCCAAGCCGTCATTCACTGTGGTACACGAAGCAAAATACCCCTTGCTGCAGCAGCAAATAGTCGTCATGTCAGTGGAAACAACAGCCGGCTGCAGCCGGGAAAATTACGTGCTAGCTGTGTGTCGTCTGCGATGTTGTCATAAGCACTATTCACAACGTGACGTCATAACAAAATTCATTCGGTGCCCTGGAGAGATACATAGTAACGTTAATTTAAAGTAGTGCACAACCCATTTAAACACTGCTTCACTGCTTAGGCGCGCACGGTCGGCCGCATACATATTCTAGAATACCCGATGCATTAGAATCGGGCCACCATCTAGTTCTAGTATAAATGGCTTTGAAACTCAGAGTTGCGCAATAATTTTGCTGCTTTTGGCCGTTTTCCCAAGCTCTGCCAAAATCGGTGCGAGTGGTGTGTGTGTATTGGGTGGGGTGACACCACATCTTATCTAATTCATGATACTCTGAATACCTTACTCCAGTAAGTTTTCTGGTGTGGCTCATATATGCGCACAACACTGGTTGGATGCTCCAGATTCATTAAGAGGTGTGCACCTCTGACTCTAGCACACCTCCTCATCAAGACTAGTGAGAAGATTGACAGTCTTAATGAATCGTGACCAACATATTTCGTTAGTTTTGCGGAGTTTAGTTGCTACTCTTGTATCCTGAGAAACTGCAGCTGCAAAATTGCAAATGGTGAAAATTGTTTGACTAGCTCTATCCAGCTTTGACATTGATAGGGTTACTTCTCTAATAAATGTGTTTATGAAGTATATCGTGTGTATAGAGACTGCAACCCCTAACTGACAGGTGTTCTGAACCAAACTAACAGCCTAATAGGCTTAGGTGAGGCATATGTTAGTTCTGTTCAGGAGACTTCCCGTTTGTCTTGAGATTGTGGCCCAAACGCATAGTAGATGTGAATGCAGCCAGAAAGATAAATTGTAGGACACATACACAAGTGCTGATAAAGATGTAGTTAATACATACACCAGTATATATTGTCACGTGTTCAGTTACTTCCATAAATATTGTGAAATATTTTTATTTCTTTGTAGTGTTTTGTCATAATATATTAAGTTTTTTCTTCAAAAAATATTGATATTGCAGAAGAGCTTGGTGGTTGTTACTGTTCTAATTGATAAGCCATTGAAAAGACAAATACGGTTTCATCAAAAATGCCCATAGCCATGAATGTCTACAGGAAAATTGCCCACACGGACAAAATAACAACAGTTTATTAAAACACTTTATTAAAGAGGGCCAAGGCTGTATTCACAAACGGAAAATTGGGCACATGTCAGTACGGCCGGGGTCACACTGTACACAGGCTCCAGAGCGATATAACATATTACAGGTCGGGGAGAAGAGGTGATAACTGTTGGTATTTTGTCCATGTGGGCAACTTTCCTTGTGGGCAATTTTCCTGTTAGCATTCATGGCTGTGGGCTTTTTTATGTGGGCATTTTTCTGGTCACCAGCAAATACATGTGAATCATACATCTACATCTTACCTTTATTATAGCACACATGTTGCTTGTAATTGCAGCATATATTCCCCTCACTAGCAGAACATTTTGGAAATAATTTATACAAATGTCATGGAGCCTTTAACTCAATACTGTCAATAATAATAATAATAGTAATAACAATGTGAATAATGGGCCCTTAGCTAGATGGTCTGAGTAATCACAGTGCTGACTTTTCTGCAGCATGCATTTATAAAAGGTCACTTTATTCTATATATTTGAATTATTTTCCTTTTTTCAAGGCTGAAGGCACATTATGCATCTTATGAACCATTGCTGAGGCAGCTACATGAAAAATACCAAACAGTCCTGCGGCAGAAGATGCTGACTAGTCTAGAACGGGATCGAGCTGTTGGAGAGGTGATAAGTTTGCTTTATTAATTGCACATGACATAATTATTTTGTGTTTTTTTAGAGCAACTGCATTATACCCAAACCTGTTTTGTAGTCCCTTCTTTGTGATTGACTTGTTTCCAGTGTTCAAAATTGTAACAACTACATATGGATAAAGGCAGAACACCTTTAATTTCTATAATTTTGTGTAAATAAGTGTAAGATACATTAGTGTTTTTAATATAGCTGCTTATATGTGTGCTTGGGGAGAGATTTACTAGAATTTTGGTGCAATTTGCTCTAAAAAAAAAAAAATAATAAAATAAAAACCTTACTTGCATGCCTAACACAACATTTATTATGTGGTTAAATACTGTTTATAGTATATTTATCAAAACTGCAGCAAGCAGCCTAGTAAGTGACACAACCATGGAAACAGGGTTTCTGTCTTTACATCATGCTCCTCTCACATAAGGTGGTAAAAACTTGGTGACCGATTTCCTTTAAGATGCTCTAGGGACTTTCATCTTTGAGCTGTATTCATTATTTAATTGGCATTTAATTTTCATTTTTTCATTCCTTAGTAGTGGTGATCCAATGTGCTCGGATATGGCTCTATCCGAGCATGCTCATGTGCTAAAAGAGTGACTTCGGTGTGCTCGAAAAATATGTTTGAGTCCCTGAAGCTGCATGTATCACTGCTATTAGACAGTCGCAACACATTCAGGATTGCCTAACAAACTGTTACACCCGGTCCCAGTTCTGGCCCCTCACCCGCTCCTGCTCCATATGCTGCCTCTGTACCTCCTCGCTCTCTGTCTGTCCCTCGGCGTCCTGCTCCTGCTGCTCTCTCCTCTACTTCATGGCACACTGCCAGCAGGCCTCCAGGGACAATGCTTAGGACGCGAGCGCGCGTCCCTCTGGCACTCTGCTTATACTGTTTGTTTCCGCAGAATATCAGTGACCTGTTGTTCAGCTATCCTAGACAACATCTGTACCTGTGCCATCCTGTTCCGCCACTCGCCGTCCAAACCTGTGGACAAAGCTAAAGTTGCTGGAGCCAGCTTCCTACCATCTACCCAGAACCTGACGATCTTCGCCAGAGCTAGCTTCACCTCATATACCGGATGTCCGCTGGTCAGCTCCACAATATCTGAAATACCTGTTTACCCGTTTGTCCCGCTGGGACAGATGCCACGTTTTCGGGGTCTAACTGGAGGTAGCACCTGTGTCCCCCAGGTATTCCATTCTGGTTCTTTTCGAGGGACCTTACTACGGATACCTGGGGCTCACTAGTTACGCCCCCTTCGGAGCTCCCCGGACCGAGGTCTCGAGGTTCCACTCAAAAAATAAAATACGAATGTGAACTTCATCACCTGTGCCTCCGCTTCCATTCGTTACACAAACAGGCAATCCCTACATGTGTTGCAGCTGTCAAACAGCCATGAGACTTGCAGCCACGGAGACTCAAACATATTTTTCGAGCACGCCAAAAATACTCTTATTAGCACTCAAGCGTGCTTGCATAACACCTTATCCGGGCACGTTCGCTCATCACTATTCCTTAGTTTTATCTGTGTTTTTTGACCACTTTAGCATGTTTTTCTTATCCAGATAATTTATACGAATTCATAATTTGTCACTTTTTGAAATAGTTGCGACATTTTTGTGACATTATTCCTCAGCAACCTACTGGGCTACAAAATTGACCTAATTTTTTTTTATTTATTTTTAAAAGTAGACAAGACTATCTGAAAATGCACCAAATTTACCAACCAGCATAAGCACAAGCATATTACAGAGTAGGGGGAGCTAAGCAGATTGATATATAGTTTTGTGAGAAAAGATTCAGAAAAACCTTGTTTTCTTGATTTAAACGTCTGCACTTTCTGGAATCTTTGGTCCAGTGGACGGTCCTATCAGTGACTTACAGCTTACTTTGTATAAGTATGCACCCAGAGAGAGCTGTCAGTCACTGATCAAACCGCCCACTAGGCCAAAAATCCCAGAAAGAGCAGACGATTAAATGGTGAAAACACAGGTTATACTAAATATTTTCTCACAAAACTATATATAAATCTGCTTAGCTTCCCCTGATGCCTGCAGATTGGACTGTATTTTTGTGTGACTGGTTCACTTTGAGAATGTCTAGTCTAAGTTTACACTGTCTTAAAAGTAACAACACACCTACAAAGAAAAATTGAATGTTGGAAATATAAATATTACCATGATTACTTTATTATCTAAATAAAAAACACTCATCACAAATAGGACCAAATAACCGCAGGTGGGTGAGCCAAGACAAGTATATGTTCAGGATTTCATAAAGTGCATTGGAACAGTAAATGATGCGTGAATAGCAATCACAAAGTAAATATTTGCAAATATCCTGATTAGGTAAAAAGTCAGTGGAAAAAAAACTGCTGGTATAGACAATTTGTATCTGATTCCAGAACCAAGAGCACAAATGGACAAAGCACATTTTTTTCATTGGCTTTATCTGTTTGTGCTCTTGGTTCTGGATTTTCTCTGCAAATTGTACTAGTATATTTGTTTTCAGTGGCTTCCTTATATACTTAAGTGAGATACTAATCGGCATCTACAGTGCCTACAAGTAGTATTCAACCCCCTGCAGATTTAGCTGGTTTGATAAGATGCAAATAAGTTAGAGCCTTCAAACTGCAAACGAGAGTAGGATTTATTAACAGAAGCATAAATCTTACAAAACAAAAAGTTATGTTGCTCAGTTGAATTTTAATAAATTTTAAACATAAAAGTGTGGGTCAATTATTATACAACCCCTATGTTTAATATTTCGTGGAATAACCCTTGTTTGCAATTACAGCTAATAATCGTCTTTTATAAGACCTGATCAGGCCGGCACAGGTCTGTGGAGTTATCTTGGCCCACTCCTCCATGCAGATCTTCTCCAAGTTATCTAGGTTCTTTGGGTGTCTCATGTGGACTTTAATCTTGAGCTCCTTCCACAAGTTTTCAATTGGGTTAAGGTCAGGAGACTGACTAGGCCACTCCAGCACCTTGACTTTTTCCCTCTTGAACCAGGCCTTGGTTTTCTTGGCTGTGTGCTTTGGGTCGTTGTCTTGTTGGAAGATGAAATTACGACCCATCTTAAGATCCTTGATGGAGGAGCGGAGGTTCTTGGCCAAAATCTCCAGGTAGGCCGTGCTATCCATCCTCCCATTGATGCGGAACAGATGGCCAGGCCCCTTGGCTGAGAAACAGCCCCACAGCATGATGCTGCCACCACCATGCTTGACTGTAGGGATGGTATTCTTGGGGTCGAATGCAGTGCCATCCAGTCTCCAAACGTCACGTGTGTGGTTGGCACCAAAGATCTCGATCTTGGTCTCATCAGACCATAGAACCTTGAACCAGTCTGTCTCAGAGTCCTCCAAGTGATCATGAGCAAACTGTAGAAGAGCCTTGACATGACGCTTTGAAAGTAAAGGTACCTTACGGGCTCGTCTGGAACGGAGACCATTGTGGTGGAGTACGTTACTTATGGTATTGACTGAAACCAATGTCCCCACTGCCATGAGATCTTCCCGGAGCTCCTTCCTTGTTGTCCTTGGGTTAGCCTTGACTCTTTGGACAAGCCTGGCCTCGGCGCGGGAGGAAACTTTCAAAGGCTGTCCAGGTCGTGGAAGGCTAACAGTAGTTCCATAAGCCTTCCACTTACGGATGATGCTCCCAACAGTGGAGACAGGTAGGGCCAACTCCTTGGAAAGGGTTTTGTACCCCTTGCCAGCCTTGTGACCCTCCACGATCTTGTCTCTGATGGCCTTGGAATGCTCCTTTGTCTTTCCCATGTTGACCATGTATGAGTGCTGTTCACAAGTTTGGGGAGGGTCTTAAATAGTCAGAAAAGGCTGGCAAAAGAGATCATTAATCCACACATGTGAAGCTCATTATTCTTGGTGCCTGAACTACTTCTTAATACTTTAGGGGGACCAAACAGAATTCTTGTGGTTTGAGGGGTTGAATAATAAATGACACTCTGAATTAACTTTTAACGTTTAAAAAAAAAAAAAAAAAAAAAAAATTAAAACAAAAATTTTTGCAGCAGTGCATTTCCCACTTCCAGGCTGATCTACAGTACAAATGTCACAATGCCAAGTTAATTCCGCATGTGTCAACCAGCTAAATCTGCAGGGGGTTGAATACTACTTGTAGGCACTGTACTTCATGATTGCTATTTGATAGATATGAGCGGATCTGACAAAATTCAAATTTGCTAAATAACACAGGTTTTCCCAGGAAATTTGATTAATAGAAAATGTACTCTTCTCCAATTGAATGTCCCTTATTATGCTTGAGGGCATTTCTAGACTCCAGAATATAATAAAGTGTAAAAAAAAACTTTACTCTCCTTACCGTTCATATGTCCTGCCCCTCTACTGCTCATTACCCATCTTCTGTTCGTCTGAACCTCCTTTTCTACCCCATCGCAAACCGCATGTCATGCGTCTACATTCAAACCCTTGAGTGTCACGATTTCTCCACTCAGTGATTGTTTTGCTGTCCTATGGAACCTGGGTCATGCTGAGTTGGCAGTGTTTTGATTGCCATCTCGGCTTTCCAGTCTTATGATGGGTGTGCTGAGCTCTCTGAGCTTTGATTGACATCTCAGCTGTCCAATCTGGGATTGGGAGGTGCAGGACTGTATCCAGGTGTTCTCTGATCTGGAGATTGCCCAAGTTATTTAACTGAGTTGTTTGCCTCTGATCCCTGCTAGAATTAGTTTGTGCTTCCTGGTGAGTGTTTGCCTGATTTTGTTGTTTTGAGTTCTGCTCTTCAGTTTCCTGACCCTTGGAGCATTTTCTGACTATTCCTTTGACTTGTCCTTTCGCTTTGATCTGATATCTCCTGGTATTTTGACCCCGGACTGTGACCTGACTTGCGTTTTTGTCTTTTAGAAGTGACTAGCGTAACATTGAGCCTGTACTTTGGGGTCAGCTTCTCTGTCCGCCTAGCCACTGAAGATGTACTTTTTCTCTGATTGTTTCTCTTATCGTAGCTTCAGCCTTTTTAGTGTAACGGGTGTTTTCATTTGCTCATTTGTTTCACTATCACTTTTCGGGTGCAGCTTTGTATCTTTTCTCCAGTTGGTGTTTCCTGCTGGTTGTAGTCTCATTTATATGTCCAGCTATACTGCTGTAGTTTAAGTCAGTCAGGGAAAGGCCAGCTAGGATTTATCTCTCTGCTGTTTATGTTCTTTACCCTGCACCTCTTCTGTTTATTTTTAGTAAGTAGGCGGCAGCAGTACTTAATGCTTGTTTTTGTATTTCATGGTTAGTTTTACTCGCTTTGTGACCTTTCTATTTGAGCACACTTTCTCTTCTGTAGGCAATTTGCACTTTGCTCTGCCCTCCGGTTCTTTAGGAGGAACTTGAAGCGCTCGATGGCCTTCCAGGCAGCACTGGTCTTAGTTGCCACCGTCTAGTCTGTGGTTAGGGCTATTTCAGCTTGCGTAGAAACCACCAGGGACTCTGGGGTCAGGATCTCTAGTTCGTTCAGGACCCGACAGGGTCAGTTGCAGTTTTTAGTGTGTTATCCATTTTCCCAAGAGTTACTACACTATCATAACACCGCATTTCTTGGCCTAATTACATGTTTTACTGCATGCATTGTACGTACATTACTGATCTTTTACCCATCGTGAAATAAAACTGTAGAATGGGTCTTTTAATTGACCTACAACAGCCTGGTATTTCCAATTATTTCCTTCTTATTTCTACCACTGAATCTGACAGGGATCTAACATGGCTGTAAGGATGAGTTTTTGGACTTTTATGTCTTTGCTCCATTTAACAAAGTTCAATTCAAATTCTAAAGTGTTAGGTTTGATCCCGTTCCTGCTGAATTAATTGATATTTACAGAAATTCGTTTTCTTGTATAGCAGTTTTAAAAGTCTGCATTATTACCCTGTGCTTGTCTGTTAGAAAATTATTTTCATTTTGTAATTGCATGTTTGAGCAAAACTGTTCTAACCAATTAAAATGAAGTAAATTGAATGTGTTTCTCATCTCACTCAGATGCTTCAGAAGTTGAATTCCTTTTTTTTCAATTATATTTTGTTCAAAATCCTTTTTTTGTTTTTTTTTTTGTTTCCTTTTTCCAGGTGACTGGTCTGCAGGCTACCTTAAAGAATTTAGAATCTGGACATAAAGTGGATCTCTCTGTGAAAAAAGGTGTTGTATCTATCTATATATGTCTTTATATTCATCATACACTGAATACCTCCCCCCTCCCCATAAATGTGGAAAAAAATGCCTGTATTGCTATACAGGTATTTTGTTCATCTTTCTAATAAAAAAAACTGATCAAAAAGTCCTGTGTACCCAAAAACTCTATCAGTAAAAGCTAATGTTTGTCTTGCAAAGTGTAAGACCTCACAAATCTCTGTCTTTGGACAAACAAAAATTTTGGTAATGTCATTATCATATCGACCTACAGAAAAAAGTTTGCATGTATGCTGAATGATGTTCAAAATAGAAACAAACAAAAAAAAGAAGTAAAAAACCCAACATATTTTTTTCTTTTTATTTGTTCATTCCACCTACCCACCAAAAAGTGTAATAAAAACTTATCTAGTAGTCATACGTACCGGAAAAATGAGACCAATAAAAACTATATCTTGTGACACAAAAAATAAGCCATCATAAATCTATATTGATGGAAAAATGTTTAATGTATGACTCTGAGTTTGACAACACAAAAACAAATTAGTTGTCTTCAAACAGTGTAATTATTTTTATAGTAAAAAAACTACATAAATCTGATGTCGCCAATATCTTGCTGACCTGAAGAATAAAGTTAATCGTAAAATTTAAAATGTTAAAAGAAACAAACAACTTTTTTTATTTCTTCTCATAAAGTGTTATTAGAAGTTATATATTAGGTTAGATATACCCCAAAATGGTGCCACTAAATCATCCTGCTAAAAACAATTCCTCTTAAAGGGAACCTGTCAGCAGGATTGTGCATAGTAACCTACACACAGTATCAGGTCGGCGCCGTTATACTGAATAAAATGATACCTTGGTTGATGAAATCCGTCTTGTTTTTTTAATCTTTATTTTCAGTTTTGTGTTTATGAGATTCTCGTACTCTAAGGCGGGGTTGGTGTATATGGTGCTCTGATTAGGTATTTATTATGCAGATTACGAACAGGTCACTGATCCCTCATTTACCTGCCTCCTAGTTTGCATAATGAATATACTAATGTGTGTATTCGAGCATGTCAATTAATCAAATTAGCGGTGCCTGCGCACTTTCTCTTATCGGTTAGTGCCTATTATCTTCCTGTGTTTCAAAGAAAAAAAAAATCACCTTCAATATGCGCCTGCGCATTAGCATCTATTGTGTTCCGATAGATGCTACTGCGCAAGTGCCACTGCCGGCTCCTTGTTGCTGCAACCAAAAAAATGTACGCTACAGCAAAATTGCGGCGGTGCTTGCGCAGTAGTTTCTCTCGGCACGCGACAGATGCTACTGTCATACGCCGCCTCTGGCTCCATTTTGTTGTAGTGTAAGTTTTTTTTTTTTTTTTAGTGCAGCAACAAGGAGCTGGCGGAGGCGCTTGCACAGTAGCATCTATCTCTGAAATTGTGGCTAAAACAAACAAAATTTTTGGGTGAAAAATATTTTTTTCTTCATTTCCACATATCAATGTTGTAAAACTCTGTGAAGCACCTGTGGGTTCAAGGTGTTCACGACACATCTAGATAGATTCCTTGAGTGGTCTAGATTCCAAAACAGGGTCACTTGTGGGGGTTTTCCACTGTTTAGGCACATCAGGGGCTCTCCACAAGCAACATGACACCGGCAGAACATTCCATCAAAGTTTGCATTCCAAAACGTCACTCCTTCATTTCTGAGCCCTGTTGTGCACCTAAACAGTAGTTTACCCCCATCTATAGGGTATCTGCATACTCACGAGAAATTGCACAACAAATTTTGGCGTTCATTGTCTCCTTTTACCTTGTAAAAATAGAAAAAATTTGAGACTAAAAGAAAATTTCAGCTGCAGATGAAGGAAGGGAGACACACCATAACTAGTGGGGTAGGCGGAGCCCCAGATAGGATCAATACCTCAGATTAGAAAGCGTGTTGACCGGCCCCTCCAGCTCGGGCTCCTCCTACTCAGCTCTTCAGTCTAAAATTTGAGGTCTCAGAGGACGGTTGCTGCTGGAAGCAGTCCTCAGAAGATTTTATTATTTTTTATCGGACAAGAGACTTGGATCACCAGAGTGGTCTAGAGGTCTCAGGGGTCTCAGCGCTGCTGGACCCCAACCTCTCCCTTGGCGGATCTGTATTACCCTAATGGTAGTCCCTGCAGAACCCTGCCGGCCCGGGGGGATGAGGATGGTTCCCTGGCGGGGACGCAAACCGTGCACAGGGGTCACTGCGTCCCCCGCCCTGGTGGGAAGCATGGGCATAGCGCCAGAAACCCCTGGGGGTCCCTGTGGCGCTCGGCTGGTGAGTACCTCACATTTTTACCTCACATTTTTATTAAAGTGTGTGTGAGTGCTTTCAGCGGCTGTTGCGGCAGCCGCTGTTACTTGTGAAATACATGTTTGGTGACTGTATTCTGTCCGCAGGCAGACGCCTGCAGGACAGGGGGGAGCAGAGAGCGAAAGGAGTTCGCGCTCCTTTTTTGAGCCGGCGGGGGCGTGGCTTCACGCTCCCGGGCTTTTCTGTCACAGAAGCGCGCGATTAGGCGCTTCTCTTCAGATTCCTCTCAGCGCGGCGGCCATTACAAAAAGGCTCCACGGGCTCCTTCCTGCTCCGCTCCTCCCGTATCACATTTACATCACCGCGACCAGCTGGGTGAGTGATAACGCTCTCACCCCCACAGCGCAGAACCTATCTGTAGAGAAAATACAGATAGCGTTATCTTGCAGCTGCGGTCTTATATAGAGACCTTATTTTGCCATGGGACTCGCACACCCCTTCTATTAATAAGGGAGTAGTGGGGAGTCAGCGATATTAACCCCTTTTAAAGGGTTAACCTTTTCAACAGCCGCACAGGTTCTATCCCAGTTTGGGGTCAGAACTTGTAAGAGTTAATTATATTGCTGAATATTCAGCTGATACAGCTGGGGTAGCTCTCTCACTAAGAGCTTTAACCCTTCAGCATGCTTGCTGCGTTCGCTTGAGAAGCCACACTTTTTTTCATAATTGCTGACAGGCTTTGACCTGCCTTATACTGTGTAAGGGCATGTCGGAACAGGGTCCAGAAGGTGCGGAACGTGTGCCAAATCTGCTTCAGAATCAGTCACGCGAGTCTGATACGCAGGGCTCTACGTCAAGCGCAGCAATTGGAGGTCACAGCGATGCCAAATTGGATGCCATCGCTCGCTCTATTGATGGCCTTTCTGACCTTTTAGGTCATTGGGTGTCAGCTAGATCCTCTCATGGAAGGAAGCGACACAGGCCGGTTTCATCATTTCCACATAGCGAATCAGACCTCTCTGATATGGAATGCGGTCAGGGTTCCCCTTCAAATTCAGATGGGGAGTTATCCGATTCAGATAAGGATCGGCAGGGACATTCTGTCTCTTTAGACCGAACAGAGGCTTTTATTGAAGCCATGAGGGAGGCGTTACAGTTGCCGGAGGAGGTAACTACACGTCCTGGTAAGTCACCTCGAATGTACCAAGAGTACCGTAAGTCACGAGCGACATTGCCAGCTCTTGATGAGCTTAATGAAGTAGTGGAGAAGGAACGCCTGTGTCCAGATAAACGTTTTCAAGGAACACGTTTTTTTGACGCACTATATCCGTGTTCTACGGAGTTGACGGATAATTGGATTTCTTCTCCTGAAGTGGATGTTCCTTTATCCCAGCTTAGTAAATCCTTATTGCTCCCTGTTAAAGGGAAGGCAAGTCTGCAGGAACCGTTAGACAAAAAACGGAGATGGCAGCGAAATCCAACTACGAGGCCTCGGGTCATGGATTCAAAGCGGTGCTAGGATCCATGTGTGCTTGTAGGGCTTCCCTGTGCTGGTTGGACCGTATACGAACGGCGTTGCAAAATGGATCTCCGTTATCCGAGATAGACGGACTTCTCGGTTTATTGGAGACTGCAGTTTCTTATAGCTATGATGCAGGTCTGGATACTGCATCTCTGTTGTCCAGGGCGCAAGCTTCGGCGGTCACAGTCAGAAGAGCACTGTGGCTTAGACAGTGGACTGGGGACGCAGTGTCAAAACAAGGTTTGCTGTCTCTAGCCTACAAGGGTAGTCAGCTTTTTGGATCTGATCTCTCAGAGCTAATTGCCAAGGCAAAGACGAAAGAAGCAGCCTTACCACAGCGAAGGGCTACGGCTTCTGCGCCTGGCAGGACTGGTGCCGGTGGTGGCCGTTGATCCTTTCATTCCAAGGGACGATTCGGTCAGTCCTCTTGGGGATCGGGTCGTCCCTCTTTTTCGGGAAAAAAGTTCACTCAGAAATCCCGTATTCCCTGGAAATCAAGTTTCCGTCAAGACAAGCGGGAGACTGACGCCAGGTTTCCATTCGAGGGCTCTCGAGTGGGGGGTCGCCTGCTCCAATTCAAAGTGACTTGGGTTTCCCGCGTTCCGGACACCTGGGTAACGCGGGTAGTGTCGGCAGGCTATTTCACAGAGTTTTCGTCTCGACCTCCGGACAGGTTTTGCCAGTCTCGCACACCGTCAGAGCCCGAGTTAATTACCGCTCTGCTGCGAGAGGTCGACTCCCTTCTGCAGAAGGGTGTGGTAATACCGGTACCGCCGGAGGACCGAGGAAGAGGATTTTATTCCAATCTTTTTGTGGTTCCCAAAAAGAGGACAAATTTTGTCCTATTCTGGATCTCAAAAGATTGAATCGGCATGTCCACACCCAAAAATTCTGCATGGAGTCACTTCGCTCCGTGGTGGCGGCCCTGTCGCAGAACGATTTTTTGGTGTCAATCGACATTCGCGACGCTTATTTGCATGTTCCCGTCGGAAGGACTCATCAGCGCTTCCTTCGTTTTGCCATAGGTCAGGACCATTACCAGTTTGTGGCTCTGCCATTCGGCTTGGCCTCGGCGCCCAGAGTTTTTACAAAAATTCTGGCGCCTCTCATGGCAATTCTTCGAAGACAGGGGGTTGCGATTTTTCCCTACCTGGACGATCTTTTGATTGTGGCATCCTCAAAGGAGGAGGCGGTGACGGCTCGCAACCTATCCCTTCAGCTCCTGGAGGATTTCGGGTGGCTGGTCAATTGGGAGAAGTCGTCTCTGGAGCCGTCTCAGTCAATCCTGTTTTTAGGGATGCATTTCGACACGGTACGGGCAGTGGTGTCCCTACCCCCAGACAAGCGGACATGTCTACTTCGACATGTACAGACTATGAAGTCTTCGACAGCAATGTCCCTTCGGAAGTGTATGCGCCTCCTGGGTTTGATGGTGGCGTCCATGGAGGCACTTCCGTTTGCCCAGTTTCATTCCAGGGCCCTCCAGAGGCTCATTCTGAGTCGTTGGGATCGATCGCAGGCTTCGCTGGATTGCAGCGTCATCATCTCTCACAGGGTACGGGAATCCCTAGAATGGTGGTTACGTCCAGAAGCGTTATCCCTGGGGAAATCTTTCCTCCCTCCGAAGTGGTCGGTCATAACCACCGATGCCAGCCTGACGGGCTGGGGGGGTGTCTGGAACGACCTTTGGATCCAGGGAGTATGGTCATTGGAAGAGTCTATTCTACCGATCAATATCTTGGAATTGAGGGCAATTTTTCTTTGCCTCCAACACTGGACGGTTCCTTTAAGCGGTCTGCCAGTCCGAGTGCAGACAGACAACGCGACGGCGGTCGCGTATATCAATCACCAAGGCGGGACGAGGAGTTCCAGGCTCATGATGGAGGTGTCTCGGATCCTGCTATGGGCCGAGACCAGGGTTCCAGCCATTTCTGCGATCCACATTCCAGGAGTCCAGAATACCACGGCGGACTTCCTCAGTCGCGAGAAGATGGATCCTGGAGAATGGAGTCTCCATCCGGAAATGTTTGCACTACTGTGCTCCCGTTGGGGAACCCCCCAAGTGGATTTGATGGCATCCAGGTTCAATGCCAAACTACCAACCTTTATATCCAGGTACAAGGACCCGAAGGCTGTGGCGGTGGATGCTCTGGTAGCTCCGTGGGACCATTTCGAACTGGTTTATGTGTTTTCGCCAATTTCCTTACTTCCTCTGGTGCTGCGTCGGATCAGACTGGAGAGAATTCCGGCTATGCTGATAGCCCCGGATTGGCCAAGGAGGACGTGGTTCTCGACACTGGTGTCGCTCTTGGCGGCTCCGCCATTTCCACTTCCTCTTCGCCCGGACCTGTTATCCCAGGGGCCCGTTCGTCATCCGGACTTGAAGTCTCTACGTTTGACGGCGTGGCTCTTGAGACCGAAATATTGACCCGTAGAGGTTTCTCAGCTGCAGTCATTGCCACTCTGCGAGCTGCTAGAGGTCCAGCCACTACTAAGATTTATCACAGAACTTGGGAAGCCTTCTTTTCGTGGTGTTCGGGTTCCTCAAGGAATCCGAGGATTTTTTCCATTCCCAATCTGTTGGCTTTTCTACAGTACGGGTTGGACAAAGGTTTAGCAGTTAGCACTTTGAAGGGTCAGGTTTCTGCTTTGTCCGTGCTTTTTCGGAAGGCTATCGCCTCGCGTAGGGACTTGCGTTCTTTTTTTCAAGGAGTAACCCGTCAGTTTCCACCGCGGAAGGCACCTGTGTCTCCTTGGAGACTCAACCTTGTCTTGGAGGCTCTTCAGCATGTGCCCTTTGAGCCTATGGGTTCTACTAGCCTTTCGTTACTTTCTTGGAAGGTTGCATTCTTAGTGGCGGTAGCCTCTTTAAGAAGGGTTTCTGAGTTGGCAGCTCTTTCTTGCTCGCCGCCTTTCCTGGAGTTTTACCCGGATCGAGTAGTGCTTCGCACACGGGGCGACTTTCTACCTAAGGTGGTGTCGCAGTTTCATGTTAACCAGGATATTGTGTTGCCCTCACTTTGTCCGGGCCCGAGGAATGCAAAGGAACGAGATTTGCACAAATTGGATTTAGTGCGGGCCTTGAAGTTCTATCTGTCTGTTACTCAAGGTTTTAGGAAGTCAGATTCTCTGTTTGTGATTCCAGCAGGTCGTAGACGTGGTCAACGAGCTTCCAAGGACTCTATAGCTCGTTGGATTCGGTCAGCCATTTTGGAGGCTTACCGTCTTAAAGGCGAACCTTGCCCGATTAAGGTTCGAGCTCACTCCACGAGGGCTGTGGCTTCATCGTGGGCCTTTCATCAAGGGGCTTCGGCAGCTCAGCTCTGCCGAGCGGCGACCTGGCGTTCCGTCCACACATTTACAAAGTTTTATAAGGTGGACGTCAGTGCTTCCGCTGATGCAGCCTTAGGACGTAGGGTCCTGCAGGCAGCGGTAATCTAAGTTTTAAGTTAACTTGTATTTGGCGCCTGTTGCGTATTTATCTAGGTTGTTGGGTTTCTGCCTCTTTTGGTTTTTTTTCCACCCTAATTTTTGGACTGCTTTGGGACGTCCCACTAGTTATGGTGTGTCTCCCTTCCTTCATCTGCAACTGAAAGACGGATTTTGGTAAGAACTTACCTGTAAAATCCTTTTCAGCGAAGAAGGAAGGGAGACACACATCCCTCCCATGGCAGAAGTGTGTTGTTATATTTACAGAAGCAGCGTGGCCCTTCTCTGATAGCGATTTTCTGAGCTGAGGTCGACGCGCTACGGCTCTGTTCCAGCATTGCCAGCTTATCGCAGTAGTCAGGTTCAGTGAGTAGTACCTGGGACTGTGTGGTTTTTCTTTGCCAAATGCATGCATAACCTGTACTTTTGTATTTTTCTCTGAAGTCCTTCAGAAGGGGTTATGTTGCTTCGCTGGTGATATTGTTCTTCCTTAAGCTTTGGTACGACTGAAGAGCTGAGTAGGAGGAGCCCGAGCTGGAGGGGCCGGTCAACACGCTTTCTAATCTGAGGTATTGATCCTATCTGGGGCTCCGCCTACCCCACTAGTTATGGTGTGTCTCCCTTCCTTCTTCGCTGAAAAGGATTTTACAGGTAAGTTCTTACCAAAATCCGTCTTTTAGTGGTAAAAATGTGATTTTTTTTTTTTTTTTTTTTTTAAATTTTCACAGCTCTACATTATAAACTTCTATGACACATCGGGGTTCAAGGTGCTGACCACACATCTAGATACGTTCCTTGAGGGGTCTACTTTCCAAAGTGGTGTCACTTGTGGGAGTTTTCGCTGTTGAAGCACATCAGGGGCTCTCCAAACACGACATGACACATGCAGACTATTCCTTCAAAATCTGCATTCCAAAACATCACTCCTTACTTTTTGAACCCTGCCGTGCGCACAAACAGTAGTTTTTCACCACATATAGGATATCTGTGTACTCAGGAGAAATTGCACAACAGAATTTGTGGTTCATTTTCTCCTGTTATTTTGTGGAAAAAAAAAATAAAAATGGGACTAAAAGAACATTTTTGTGAGTTTGAGATGCTCACCACACATCTGGATAAGTTCCCTGAGGGTTTAAATTCCAAAATGGTGTCTCTTGTGGGGGTTTCCACTATTTAGGCACTACAAAAGCACTCCAACCGTGAAATGGCGTCCACTAATTATGCCAGCAAATTTTGCGTTCAAAAAGTCAAATAGCGCTCCTTACCTTCTGAGCCCTGCCAATGTGCCCAAACATTAGTTTTTCTTGCACAATACATTTTGGGATCTATTTTTCCTGTAACTCTGGTGAAAATTAAAAAAAATGGGTCTAAAGTAAAATTTTTGTGCAAAATTGCTAAATGTTATATTTTTTTTCTTCCACATTCCAAAAATTCATGTGAAGCTGCTTAAGGTTTAATAAACTTCTTGAATGTGTTTTTGAACACCTTGAGGGGTGCAATTTTTAGAATGGTATCACTTTTGGGTATGTTCTGTCATATAGACCCATCAAAGTCCAGAAGGTAAGTATTTTTTTTTTAAATTTATGTGAGGCACTCCTTTAACCCAACAAGGACATTGCCTATTTTGGCCTTAACTTACGGTACTTTTAGCTTTTAGTCTCAGCAGAGGACTTTTGGAAAGCGATCATTTAATCGCTTGTATAATACTTTGCAATGCTTTTATATTGCACCGTTCTATGCCTTTTAGTTTTGCACTTACAGCATAAACAATTTATGGGACTTCTGTTTTTGGTAAATCTGGATGCCATTTTTCTGCCATGGTAACCCACAGTTTGGTTGAGGAGAAGGAATTGGAATGGGATGAGAGAAGTTGTCTCATCCTTCTGAAACCACATAAATGCTGCAAGTTTTGAGCACCATATTTATAGAGTAATCGGCTGGGATTGGAGTAATCTTGGTCCTGGCTGTTGGAATAGGAGCATAACACAACTGTACCGACCTTATGCTACAGTGCCTTAAAAACATGGCATAAATTTCCTTAACATCTGTCATAAAATGTCATACTGGTAGAGTTGGTGCAAATCAATTTGCAGAACCCCGTTCATTGACCTCGTCACTGATCTGTTGGTGCTGAATTTGAGCCCTGAGAACTGCCTCCTAAGTGATGGTATCCATTGCACAACTTTTGATTTGCCGGCATGATATGATGTCATTGATGCCGTATGACACTCAGGTGATATCGCACCAGGCTGGCTAATCAAAAGAAGAGACGTAGATGCCATCAAGTAAGGGATGGTTCTCAGGGCTCCCGTCATATGCTGACATATTACTGAATAGTCCTGCAAATACTCTACATTCTGGCTGACATTAAGGGGAATCAGTGTGCACAGACATACAGGTGAGACTGAAAGTCAATGGGTGTCCTTCTGCAGGGTGGTTTGAGAGATTGGTTTCAGGATTCGACACCTACCAGTGATCAGTGCATCAGATTGGCTACAATATATTGAAAACGTTTCGTAGTTACACTTCAAATATATGCTGAATTAACTCAAAACTAGTATACACCATATATTTAAATCATTCTAAATTTGTGACATTTCAATTAGTCGAGACCATTCATGGTCAGATGGGTTCTTTCTCATGCAGAGCAGAGCTCAGTGAAGGAGCTGCTTGGTATTTCCAGGAACCAGCTTGCTTTCTGATACAAAGAATAAACTTGAGATGAGGTAGCATTGTCAGATCCATGTGGTTTTGACATCTTTCATGTCCTTATGTTTAACACAAGTATTTTCGCAGAATGGTAGACAAGGCCTCATGACACAGTGCAGCCAGAACACTACCCACTCACATTGATGAATAATGAGTCCAGTAACTGCTGCCTCTAAGATCACTCTTTCCTTTATTAAATCTAAACAAACGCTTTGTCCTGTAGAGCTACGAGACGAAAAGAATAAACTTTGACAGGACCATCGCTGTTTTCATGTTTACAACACCATCAGTTTTATAGCTGTCAGAATAAAAATGGCAATGTGTTGTACAAATGATACCAGTTTGCTTATGAAAGCCTCCTTGTGTTTCACAGATGTCAGAAAATTGTAGAAATGCAGTATCTAGTGTCTTCATTATCGCTATAGATACTGGGGGTTTTGCGCAGTGGTAGAAGAAATTCTTGTAAATGATCTTGTAATCTCGGCTGACCTTTATGTGGCTGACTTTTGGGTGAAGGTTTGCACAATGTACGCATTTAGCAGATATATTCTATGTTATAAACTGAACACTGGTAACAGTTATAATTGGAAATCAAGATACAAAATGTCTCACTATGACCTTGGTGGTTGCTTGATTTACAAATGATGTAGGCCAACTTTCTCAATACTTTGTATTCAAAACGGAATTCGGCGCTCAGAGAGAAAATGACATATTTTATTGAATTAGTGAGCTGTGGACAAGCAGGTTGACATTTCTGTCTAACCGACCTTTATCAGATCTACACTAAAAATAAAAAATACACAAATCTATAAACATATAAGCAAGAAAAAGAAATCCAAATGACATATTATTATATACAAAAATTTCACATAACCCACACAGATAATGGAATCTAGTCAAAAAGGCAAAATTTATCAGCATATAACAAGCTGATAAACATATGTATATTATTTTGTATATACACTAACTATTAAAATTAAGTGATATAAATAAAATAAGTAAGAAGATAATATAGTTCATGATCAAAAAGACATGTTGTGGTATTTATTGTTGGTCCCAATACTTTGAACACTTTTTCTATGGATGCAAAGGGTTCTGATACTGTCAAAAGATATCTTATATTCTGAGATTTTATAAGAAAAGCTGTCAGCTCAATTTTGAAAAGTAAATACGTAGCTGTAATGGCACTGTAGTACAGATTACATTTATACCTTTGGTGAAGAAATCTGCTGTCATGGGGTTGTGCGACAAAAAGGAGCCAGAAGACCGCACGGTCTGAATTTTCCTCCTGCACTGACTAGAAGCACTTAATCTTCTTATTAAATGGTGCAGTGCAGGGTTAATTTGCTTAGTAGAGAGCTCCTGGAAGCTTGCATGCCTTAAGGCTCTCGGTTGTTCAATGTTGGCCACGCCTTCCTCCTATATAAACTGGACTCTGGCAAGTTGGCAATGCCAGAGTTGGCTTCATGCTGCAAGATTCATCAGGAGTTGGTGGTGTGTTGTTTGAGAAGGTGTTTGGTATTTTTATCTAAGACTGTTGCTAAGTTTTGGTTGTGTGCAAATCCTCTCCTCTTACTTTGGTTTTTCCTATCCTTCACTCCCGATGTCTCCCTCTGTTGTTTGTGAGTGGATTTTTGTATGATTGGATTTTTCCTTAATCCCTGTTAGTATTACGTTGTTAGTCTGGTTGGTGTATAGCCATAAACTACTATTCCCCTCTTCCCTGGGTGGGGGAAGGGAACAGACTGAGGGTGGATTCTGAAGCTAAGTAAGGTACGTGGCCCTGGCTTCTTCACCATTAGAAGTAATCCAGGGATAGCTAGGCTGTCTCTAGCATTATGGACAGCGAAGGAGGCCCTGGGATACCGACAACAGAGTCATGACATCTGCTTTGTTGTTCTTCTATAATCTGTATTTGAAGTTTTCTGTGAATTAGATTTTGGTTTACAAGGGCTAAACTGGCACTGGGTCTTCTCCTCCCTGTCTAATTCCCCGGTTTCTCAGGCTGTCTCTGGTCTTTGTTCGTTTGAAATCTCAGCAGTGACCTGTCATTCAAATATCGGAGGCAGGAAAAGAGGCCGGGCCATGAAATCACAGACAGGGATTTCTTGACCAACGGTATTTAATCAGTGTTAATGCACCATTAGATCCACATCTTTATTTTACATTACAAAATCATGCTGACAAGTTCTCTTTAAGTAAAAATTAGCTTTAGTGTAGAGGTTGCAGTTGTACTTTTAACTTAACTTGTTTACATTTGACAACCTCTTTTCCAGGACATCCCTCCTGACAGCACCTTGGAGGTTGTCCTTCTATCCTTTTAGGAACAGGAAACACAAGAGAGGTGAAAGACCCCTCCCACCCACTCTCACCAGTGTTTTTCCTGTCCCTGTAAGGACAGACACGAGAGAAGACGTGGGAAGGTCTGGGTTGGAACTCCGGCACTTCCTTGGTTACCTTGCGGGATCTGTGGTCCATCCTTTCCTTCCCCCTGTCAAGAGGTCCAGGGCCGACACCCCTCGAAGGCCACACACCCAGTCGAGCAGAGGGTCCGGGCTTGGAACTGCTTCCCTCTCATCGAGGGCTTTCGGCTTCCACCGCCGGCAAAGGACCGCACACGTCACTTCTGGGCGCCGTAGGGATGACTGCCGGATGTGTTTCATTCTGGAACGCAATGAGCACTGGAGGTCAGAGCGGCGCTACTGGTGACGTCTGACACGGTGAAGCTGGCATGCCGCCCAGGGGATTACAGATGAGGACCTGCCCAGCGACACAGACAAGGTAGGACATATAAGGCTACCTTGATCGGGGGACAAGCTGTGAGAGAGGGAACCTCTTGATCAGCATGGAGGAATCTGTGAGGACCGATATTCACTCTGAATCACCAATGAGTGTAAGTGGCCCAAGAGGCACGGATGGCTGTAACACTAAGAGGCCATGGGTTACTAAGCTCTACTGTGTTTTACATTAGGACAATGTGGTAGCAGCCACAATGACGCCTGCATCTAAAAGGACCGTCGAGTCCTCTCGGAAAACCCAGAGATGCTCCCTCTGTAATATCGAGTTACCAGAGGCGTGGGCTAAACAGCTTTGTGAACGATGCACCCTTAAGGTTATCAAAGATGAGCAGGCTTCCTTCCCAACAGAAATGCGCACCATGGTCAGAGAGGAGGTCCAGGCTTCCATCTAGGCCTCCTACCATTCCATTCACCCCAATAGGGTCCCTGTCCCAAAAGACCGAGGTGGGAGATGGAACAATCCTCAGATGACGAGGCTCAGTCCATAAGCTCGGACTTAGAGGAAGAAGGGGAAATTACCTGAGAACCTCTGGAAGTGGGCAAGATGTACCTTTTTTTCTTCTTCAGAGAACACATGCGAGGTACTGTGGGCTGTAAGGAACACGATACAGATAGAAGAATTCCAAAAGACTCAGTCAGTCCAGGATGAAATGTTTGGGGGCCTGAGGTCACAGATACATCTTGATTTTCCAGTAAATCGTTTGGTAATCCCTCGAGATTTCAGACTCCGTCTGCCGTTTGACCCAGAGAATATAAAGACCTGGATGAAATCTCAAAAATTGACGTTCCGGTGGCTAGAGTATCGAAAAAAACTTCAATTCCCTTTGAAGATTCTTCTAGCCTCCAAGAGCTCATAGACAGGAAAGCGGACGGGCTCCTTAAAAGGGCTCGGGAGGCATCAGCAGCAGTTATGAAAACTAATATAGGTGCCACATCAGTTGCTAGATCCATGCACTTATGGATGGACCAACTGGAGGACCAGCTAAAAGGGAAAACTTCTAGGAGTAACATGTTAGAAGGTCTTCCCCTATTGAGACTCGCAACCGGTTCTTGGCACATGCCTCTGCGGAATCTGTGCGGTTTGCTGCCCGAAACAACTCTTTATCCAACACGTGTCATGGAGCCATCTGGATGAAGACCTGGACAGAAGATTACCAGTCTGAAAATAAACTGTGTGCCATACCATTTTCAGATTAAGGTGTTTGGGCCAGTTCTAGATAATATACTAGAAAATGCCATGGATAGGAAAAAAGGGTTTCCTGAGGAAAAATCTACTAGATACTACCCCTTTCAGAGAACCCACCCCTCCCATATGCAGGAATATCAGGGAAAAGGGAAAGCTAGTCAGTGGAACAACTCTAAAGGGGGTAAAAGTAGAGCTCCACCCTCGCACTTTGGGTCCGGTTCATGGAACAGGTGGCAATGACGCCATATCTGCAGGGGTCACCTCGGTGAATTCTCAGATTTATGGAGATTCATCTCTCAAAATCAGTGGCTTATTTCTCCGGGCTATACCCTAGAGTTTGTCAGACCTCCCCAACAAGGTTTGTGGTTACAGATCCCTTTCCAGTACACTCGCCTCCCTATATGGGCAGATATAATGGACCTGTTAAGATCAAGAGTAGTGGTACCGGTTCCCCAGTTAGAAGTGGGTCACAGTCATTACTCAACCCTATTACAATAAAAAAAAAAGCCATTGGAAGAAAGCCGAACCATAATAAATTTGAAGCCCCTGAATCAGTGGATAAAATATAAGAGGTTCAGAATAAAGTCTCTAAAGACCACCATTCCCCTCATAGACAGGGATGCAGTAATGTGCACAATAGACCTAAAGATCGCGTATTACCACGTTCCGATCCACTCTCGCTCTCAAAGGTACCTATGATTCGCTATAAAAATAAAAAACAAGTGCTACCACTTCCAATTTCGCTCTCTTTCTTTCTTTCGGTCTTGCTTCAGCACCTCGGGTCTTTACAAACCTGGTCACCGAGATCGTGGCCTACCTGAGACAGGATGACATCATTGTCCCATACGTAGACGATTTTCCAATGATATTCGGTTCAGTGACCGAACTAGAAGTGCAGCTCAATCAAAAAAGTTCCAGCAGCAAACATCCAAACCAGATTGTTGAATAGACGTTAAACCTTCATATTTATTGCAATGCCTTTAAAAACATACTGTTAAAACTCTAAATCCAGGGGATTATGCGTTTCGAACAAAAATGTTCTTAGTCATAACCATGGTTATGATGGTTATGACTAAGAACATTTTTGTCCGAAATGCGTAATCCCCTGGATTTATAATTTTAACAGTATGTTTTTAAAGGCATTAAAGATGAAGTTTTAACATCTATTCAACAATCTGATTTGGATGTTTGTTGCTGGATCTTTTTTGTTTGATTACCACAGCCGCTTTTTCCGAGCACCATCCTGGAGTCCGTACCCAAAGCCACAGGAATTCATCTAATGGTGAGCTGAATACCCTTTTATTTTTCTACTTCTATATAGTTGACAGCCCCTTGAGAAAGCCCACGCGAAACGCGCGTCGGGGTTGCAGGATCTGACTTTTGTTCTGGATATATCCGGGTAAGACGATTTACTTAGAATGCGATAAGCATTTAGACACAGAATAAGACGCTATTACCTTTTGCGATAAGCATTCAGACACAGAATAATATGCTATTATCCTCTGTGAGCCCCTATGTTTGGTGACTCTTTCGAATCCCGGTCCAGTGATTGAATTTTGAACTAAGTCAGATCTTACTATCTGCTTTTGACCTTCATAATTGCTGTAATTTGTTATATTGAATTTTATTGATATATAAGTGATATACAAGGTAATGTTGTTTAATAAAAATATATATTTTAATATTATGGGTTTCAGTGCTCCTTTGTCGTGTTGTATATATTCTATATAGAAGAGCAGCTCAGTCTGGTGATTTCTACATTGGAAGGTCCGGGTTGGATCCTAAACCAGGAAAAATCAGACTTACTACCTGGAACCAAGAAGTTTCTAGGAGTTATTCTAGATTCCAGGCAAAGAATCTCGCTGTTGCCAGAGGAGAAGAAAAAGGCGGTGAAAAACAAAATCCGGCAGCTCCTTCAAAATCGAGTCTTCATAAGAACGGCGATTAGGGTCTTGGTAACGTTAATGGCTTGCATATCGTGCGTCAGATGGGGTCAGTTCCACACAATGGGACTACAAAGAGTGATCCATTTAACCTGGGACATACGACAGATTTCTTTGTACAGAGAGATTCAGCTACCTCCTGCATTAAAGTGAAATGGTTGACCGTTTTCAAAAACATCAGTCAAGGAGTTCCATGGATGTTGTCGCCATGCGTAATGATCATCACAGATGCAAGCAAGGAAGGATGAGGAGCTCATCTGGAAGGAAGGTATTTCTAAGGAGGGACCCAAAACACCAGGCCCTTCAGGACCTGTCCTCAAGGATATTTACCTGGACAGAGAATCTGGTCAATATCTGCAGTACATCTAGAAAGATCCAGGAACATGGTTGCCAATTACTTGAGCAGACGAAGAATCCAGTCCAGTGAGTGGGAAATGAATGGAGAAATATTCAGTTACCTGTGTCATCAGTGGGGAACCCCTCAACTGGACCTCTTTGCAACCAGGAAAAACGCCAAGGTTCGAAGATTCTACTCTCTCAATCCAGCAGACAGCCCGGAAGGGATGGATTCCTTAAACCAGGTATGGGAAGAAGATCTGTATGCCTTACCTCCCATTGCCATGATCCCAAGGGTCCTTAGTAAGATCCAGGAAGAAGGAACATTGGTGATGCTGGTAGTTCCATTTTGGCAAAGACAAAGCTGGTTTCCATTGCTAAGGAAGATGGCCCGGGAAGACCCACTTATGCTACCAGAGATGGAAGAACTGCTTTCTCAGGGGCCAGTTCTTCATCCAGATTCGAAGAGTCTAAAGTTATCAGCGTGTATCCTGAAAGGAAGATCTTAAGAGCTAAAGATCTGTCCGACCACGTGATCTCCACGAACCAGGTGTCACGTTACTGGCGATACTGGACTGGAGGTCAGTGGCCGGAGCAGAAGTGTGCAGGTGACCGGACCGTGGAAAGATTTCTGGAAGTGCAGTATATGGCGGTGGTAGTTCACTATGTCGGCAGATGCCGGTGTCCGCCCAAGCTAGGGCCGGCCGAGATCACACACAAGCACCAAGTCCGTTTAGGTGGTAGAAGTTCGAGGTAGGAACAGCAGGGTTTCCACAAGAGACAGGAAGGTACCAGCAGAACACCTTCCAGATCAGGAACTCAGATAATGCTTCACTCAGACTGAGCACCACAATATACTCAGCAACATCAAGCTGCACAGGGCCAGGTATATACAATATAGCAGGTCCAATCAGTCTTAATCAAGGCGAGAACAATCAGCAGGGCAGGTGATGCTCTCTATCCAATCAGACTCAATCAGGGCGGGAACAATCAGCAGGGCAGGTGATGATCTCTATCCCAGAAGAAGTTCATATGGTTTCAGGCTGAAGTTATACAAGTTCCAAATAGCTCCACAGCAAAGGAACAGACTAGCAAGCCATGGTTCACAGGTTCAAATCCTAACAATACTCCCCTCTTAACGGCGGCCTCTGGACGCAACTTGCCCAGGCTTTGCAGGATACCGCTGATGAAATTGTCTAATCAAGCGAGGAGCATTGACGTTGCTTACTGGTTCCCATGAATTTTCTTCCGTGTCGTAGCCCTGCCATTTGATTAAATATTGTAAACAATTTCTGTGTATTCGAGAATCCAAGATCTTTTCCACCACAAACTGCTTCTGTCCGTCCACTTCAATTGCATCGGGAGGCGGAGGGGATCGTTCTGGAAATGGATTGGCTGTGGCGGCTTTCAACAAAGACACATGAAAAACAGGATGAATCTTCATTGATGTTGGTAGCTGTAGACGTACGGCTAATGGACTCACAATCTTACTGATTTTGTATGGTCCCCCAAACTTTTGTCCTAATTTAGGAGAAGGAATCTTCAATTTCAAATTCTTAGTGGATAACCACACTCGATCTCCAATCCTAAACGTGGGAGTGGGTCTCCGATACCTGTCGGACGCTTTTTTATATTTCTCCTGAGCTTCCTTTAATGTGTCTTTCAGAACATTCAGATTTTGCTGTAGAAGAGAGATTCTTTCTGCGACTGCTGGTATTAATGGTGCCGCAGGATTTTTGGGAAGGATGTTTGGGTGATATCCAAGATTTGCAAAAAATGGCGTCTGTTTCGTAGAGGCATTCTGTGAATTGTTATATGAAAATTCCGCAAATGGCAGCAGATCTACCCAGTCGTCTTGCAGATGGCAAATATAACAACGAAGATACTGCTCCAGCGTCTGATTTGTACGTTCTGTCTGGCCGTTAGATTGCGGATGGTAAGCGGTTGACAATCGTACTTTGATGTCTAGCGCTGAGCATAAACTGCACCAAAATTTAGATGTAAATTGCACACCTCGATCTGAGACGACTTCATCCGGCACTCCGTGGAGGCGAAAAACATTGCAAATTATCAGATCAGCTGTATCTTTTGTAGAAGGCAGACCTGAACACGGGATGAAATGCACTGCTTTCGTAAGTCGATCCACTACTACCAGAATGGATATCTTTCCCTTGGAATCTGGTAGATCTACTATAAAGTCCATTGAAATCGATCCCCACGGTCGTGTTGGGATGCCGAGAGGCTGCAATAGTCCCATGGGGATGCACGTGAAGTCTTATATGTGGCACAGATGTCACAGGAATTATCGTACTTCTTCACGTCTTCTTGAAAGTTCGGCCACCAAAAGAAACGTGACAAAAACTCCTGTGTTTTCTGTGTCCCTTTGTGTCCTGCAATTTTAGAATCGTGCACTAGTTGTAGAACTTTTAACCGAGCTGCTTCTGGTACATATAGTCGTCGACCATCAGTCCATACTTGATTTTTAAAAAACAGATGCACGCCCCCTGATGGACGTGATAGAAACGAGTCTGTTTCGTATGCTGCTTTCAAATCTTCCAGCAAATCTCCATCATGTATTACTCCCAAGATCTTAGTATCTGCCACAATGGGTTTGGCTGTTGTTACAAGGATAGCCTCGCTTGAAAACATTCGGGATAATGCGTCTGCTTTCTTGTTACGGGAGCCTGGTCGATATAAAATTACAAAATTGAATTGATTCAAAAACAGGCTCCAACGGGTCTGCCGAGGAGAGAGGCATTTTGCAGACCTGATAAACTCTAGATTGCGATGATCGGTCAACACCAAAATTTGCTGTGCAGCCCCTTGGAGATGATGTCTCCACTCTTTGAATGCTGATATGATGGCGAGCAATTCTTTATTTCCCACGTCATAGTTCTTTTCAGCTAAAGACATACATTGTGAGAAAAATGCACATGGATGCAGCAACTTCTTTTCCCCTGTCCTCTGAGAGAGGATAGCGCCGACCGCACAGTCTGAAGCATCCACCTCGATGATAAAAGTCAATTCAGGGTCAGGATGGCGTAATATGGGAGCCGTTGTGAATTTCCTTTTTAAACGAGAGAACGCTTCTTGCGCTTGGGTGTCCAGATGAATTGTGCTCCTTTTTTTGTAAGTTGCGTGATGGGTACCACGATTTCTGAAAAATTCTTAATAAAACATCTGTAAAAGTTGGCAAACCCCACAAAACGCTGAACTTCTTTCACATTTTTAGGGATAGGCCACTCGGTGATAGCTTGCGTTTTCTTAGCATCCATCCGTAATTCTTGAGGTGAAATGATGTATCCCAAGAACTGAATCTCTTCTTGATGGAATTCACATTTTTCTAATTTAATATATAACGAATTCTCCCTTAACTGTTGTAGCACTTGTCTTACGTGCGTCTGATGTTCCTCCATAGAGTTTGAAAAGATCAGGATGTCATCTAGATAAACGACCATGAGCTGATCCAACAGGTCTCGGAAAATATCATTTGCCAGGTGCTGGAAGGTAGCTGGAGCATTGGCGAGTCCGAAGGGCATCACTAGACTTTCAAAGTGTCCGTATCGGGTACAAAAAGCTGTCTTCTATTCATCCCCAGGCTTTATACGCACTAAATTGTATGCCCCACGTAAATCTAACTTAGTAAAGATCTTCACACTTTGTACTCTTTCTAGGAGTTCCGGGATCAACGGTAGAGGATAACGATTTTTTACTGTGACTTTATTAAGCTCCCTGTAGTCCACTACTGGCCGTAATGTTCCATCCTTCTTTTTAACAAAGAATATAGGGGCTCCAGCGGGCGAGGATGATGGACAAATGAATTTTTTGCTTAGATTTTCATCAATAAATTCTTTGAGAGCTTCAGCTCAGGACCCGCTAAAGGGTAGATAGTTCCAAACGGTATAGCCGCCCCCGGGAGTAGTTATATTGGGCAGTCATATGGTCGATGCGGGGGAAGTGTATCCGCTCCCTTCTTGTCACAGACATCCAAGAAATCTGGTAGCTGAGGCAATTCTGGATTCTGAATTGCTTCTAATGTGGACTCACTTGGAACCTCCGCCTGAACTTCCTTTTCGGGGAAACTGATCTTTTTCATCTCCCAATCGATGATAGTACCGTATATACCCATGTATAAGCCGAGATTTTCAGCCCTTTTTTTAGGGCTGAAAGTCCCCCTCTCGGCTTATACGCGGGTCATATACGGGGGTCGGCGGGGGAGGGGGATTGGGGGTATCGGATAATACTCACCCCTCCGCCGGCGCGGTCTCTGCAGAACCCCCTGCTTCTCCCACGATCTCCGGCTCCTTCCTGCAGCGGTCACATGGCACCGCTCATTAAAGTCATGAATATGCACATATTCATGACTTTAATGAGCGGTAGCACGTGACCGCTGCAGGACTGAAGCGCTGCGGAGAGCGCCGGGAGAAGAGGAGAGGCTGCAGGGACGCGCGGCGGAGGGGTGAGTATAGCGATATTTACCTATCCCCGTGCCACCGTTGCGCGCTGCTCCCTCGGTCCTGGCTGTGACTGTTCAGGCAGAGGGCGCGATGACGTCGTTAGTGCGTGCCCCGCCCCCTGCCAGATCATTCACAGCCAGAGTCAGACAGAGGGAGCAGCGCAGAAAGGACAGGTAAATATCTCAGATGCCGGGGTCCTGAGCGAGCGGTCACCGCCTGCTCAGGACACCGGCACCTGGCCCCCAGCGACGAGAGGTGAGTATGTCATTTTTTTTTTTTGCAGCAGCAGCATATGAGGCCTATACTATGGGCATAACTGTGCAGCATATGGGGCATAATATGGAGCATATGGGGCATAATATGGAGCATATGGGGCATAATATGGAGCATATGGGGCATAATATGGAGCATATGGGGGCATAATATGGAGCATATGGGGGCATAATGTGGAGCATATGGGGGCATAATATGGAGCATATGGGGCATAAGCTGTGGAACATATGGGGCATAATCTGGAGCATATGGGGGCATAATCTGTGGAACATATGGGGGCATAATCTGGAGCATATGGGGCATAAGCTGTGGAACATATGGGGGCATAATCTGGAGCATATGGGGGCATAAACTGTGGAACATATGGGGGCATAATCTGGAGCATATGGGGGCATAAGCTGTGGAACATATGGGGGCATAATCTGGAGCATATGGGGGCATAAGATGTGGAACATATGGGGGCATAATATGGAGCATATGGGGCATAATCTGGAACATGGGGGCATAATCTGGAGCATATGGGGGCATAAACTGTGTAACATATGGGGCATAATCTGGAGCATATGGGGGCATAATCTGGAGCATATGGGGGCATAATCTGGAGCATATGGGGGTATAATATGGAGCATATGGGGGAATAATCTGTGGAACATATGGGGCATAATCTGGAGCATATGGGGAATAATCTGTGGAACATATGGGGCATAATCTGGAGCATATGGGGGCATAATCTGTGGAACATATGGGCATAATCTGGAGCATATTGGGCATAATATGTGCAGCATATGGGGGCATAATCTGTGGAGCATCATATGGGGGCATAATCATTTTTCACCCTAGGCTTATACGCGAGTCAATAAGTTTTCCCAGTTTTTTGTGGCAAAATTAGGGAGGTCGGCTTATACACGGGTCGGCTTATACATGAGTATATACGGTATTTTGCTTCTGCAACCAGGGCAAACCTAAAATGATGGAAAATGTGGAGAAGAAATAATTAGGAATGTCAACATCTCACGATGCTGCGGCTCAATATAGATCTCCAAAAGTCATGTCTCATGATCCACTGGCCCCGAATTCAGTGGAGATCCATCTACCGTCTCCATCACAATAGGTGAACGTCTTTTCTGCACATCTATGCCATTATTTTGAGAAAATGCAGAATCCATGAACATCCCGCTGGCCCCAGTATCGATCATGGCTGATGCGGTGATCCACTGGGAGTTAACCTTCAGTTTGCTAGTTACAAAATAATGGGATTCTCGGCTCTCCTTCCTGGTAGGTGGAACTATGGATGATATGGACTGGATCTGATCTTTAGCGTAATCAGTCTCTGAGATGAAAGACTCCTCGTCGGAAGAATCAGGATCCATTGTGGCTGCCACCATTTTTCTTGAACGGTTTGTGGGACAACTTGGACAGTTAATAAGAAAATGTCCTGCTTCCCCGCAGTACAGACATAGATTCTCTTTAAATCTCTGTTCTCTTCGTTCTGCTCTCACTCGTCTCTGGATCGCATCCACTTGCATTGGCTCTAGTTCTGTATCTCGGAAATTCCGGCTAGGCACTTCTTTAGTGACCGATGGCAGGGAGGAGTTATAAGAGTTAGTTGAATGATTCATGGAGGTCCACTTCTCTTGTTGTCGTTCAGACAGACGGGTGTCAACCCGGATGCAATGCTTGATGAAATCATCCAGATCCGAAGGGGTCTCTCCACGGGCCAGTTCGTCCTTTACTGCACTAGAAAGTCCTGTTTTAAAGAAAGTTGCTTTTGCTGCATTATTCTATTCAGTGTCGACGGCCCACCTCCTATACTCCATAGCATACTCTGCGACGGGACGTTTGCCTTGTCGTAATGCCAGCAACGTTGATTCAGCGGTAGCTGCACGGTTTGGGTCATCAAACATCTGCTGCATCGCTCGAATAAACTCGTTCAGATTGTCTAAACGTGCGTCCCGAGTCTCAATCAGAGGATTAGCCCAAGCGATCGCTTTGTGGGTTAACAGCATAATGATGCATAGCACCTTTGACCTATCAGTCGGGAACTGATTAGCATGTGTATCGAAGAACAGGTAACATTGATTCAAAAATCCACTAAATTTATCTCGATCACCGCCAGCCAAAACGAAAAGGTGGTAGCTTGGGGGGCGTGGCAGGCGCTGAAACGGAAGCTTGTCCTTCTAGCTGTGTAATTCGAGCAGTCAACACTTGTACCGCATTCTGCAGATCTTGGATAGCTTGTTGGTGATTCTGGACATTATGATCGCTTTGTGCAATAAATGTGTCCATCCGTGATTTTCCATTCATCTGTTCGGTGTGCAGACTGGATATTGCACCCTGCAGTTTTCTGACACGTGTCTCCATAGTTTCTGCTCCAGTGGCCTCCATTTTTGAGAGGCTGAGTATTCTGTCACGTTACTGGCGATACTGGACTGGAGGTCAGTGGCCGGAGCAGAAGTGTGCAGATGACCGGACCATGGAAAGACTTCTGGAAGTGCAGTATATGGCGGTGGTAGTTCACTATGTCGGCAGATGCCGGAGCCCGCCCAAGCTAGGGCCGACCGAGATCACACACAAGCACCAAGTTCATTTAGATGATAGAAGTTCGAGGTAGGAACAGCAGGGTTTCCACAAGAGACAGGAAGATGCCAGCAGAACACCTTCCAGATCAGGAGCTCAGATAATGCTTCACTCAGTTAGACTGAGCACCACAATATACTCAGCAACAGGAAGCTGCACAGTGCCAGGTATATATAGCAGGTCCAATCAGTCTTAATCAAGGCGAGAACAATCAGCAGGGCAGGTGATGATCTCTATCCAATCAGTCTCAATCAGGGTGGGAACAATCAGCAGGGCAGGTGATGATCTCTATCCCAGACAAAGTTCATATGGTTTCAGGCTAAAGTTATACAAGTTCCGAATAGCTCCACAGCAAAGGAACAGACTAGCAAGCCATGGTTCACAGGTTCAAATTCTAACACCAGGCCAGCTGTAAACCTGTTACTTGGCACAATTTGCAATGCAATGTGGAAGAAGTTTTGCTTGGAATGTGGTAGCTCTTCTATAGACTCTTCCCGGCCTGACATCCCTAAGATACTGGATTTCCTCCAGGCAGGATTGAAACCAAGCACGCTAAAGGTGCAAATAGCGGCCACAAGTATTTTATGCTATTCCCCCCTGGAATCTCAGCCGTGTGTAGCACGATTTTCTAGAGCCATCCAGAGATTAAGTAGATCGAACAGGTGAGAACCCCATAGAGGCCTGTGGAACTTCCCTAATAGAGAATAACAGGTAACGAAGTAGGCAATCCAAGTCTTGGCCATCCTTCTACACGACCTTCTTAATCATGGACTTTAGGGTCTTGTTGAACCTCTCCAACAAGGCCATCTGTCTGCGGATAGTACACTAACATCATGAGTTGTGTAGTCTGGAGGCCAACAAATTCTGGAGGTCTCCCTGGGCAACCCAGGTCTGCATCGGCCTAGAAAGGGAGTAGGTAAATCTGTCCATGACAACCTGCTCGACCATCTGGGCTGGAGTGGAGAACTCCTGATGCAACCTCTTCTGTACAAGATGCAGTAAGTCTAACTTGCGAGCGAGGGGGTTAGCCACCACAGTATTCCCAGTGGTGACCCTTTGTGCTCTGATCGACATATCACTCCTGAGCATGCCAAAATCTCTTTATCACAATTTCCACTCTCTCTCTCTTTTTTTTTTTTTTTTACTTTGTATCGGGGCTGTCAGTCTGTGCAGGGTCTGTGCTGCAATCACCTGTGTTCATTTTCCTTAATCAGGATTCTACTTAAGAATGCTAGTTCTCCGCCCCCCCCCCCCCCGTGTCAATCGTACACTTGCTGTTGCCTGTGGAACACTGATCCCTCTGTACTCTATTCCTGACCCTCTTTGACTTGATTCTCTTCCCGGACTCTGACCCTTTGCTTGTGACCTGACTTTGCTTGTGCCTGCTCCCTGTAACTGTTTTGTCTCTCTGGCTTTCCTGACCTTGTCTTGTGTATTGGACATCGTCTCTGACTTCCCTTTGTCATACTGCGCCGTTTCCTGGACTTGACCTCGGATTGTTTGATCTCCCTTTACTTCCAGTAAGTAGTATACATATTTACTGCCGTGACTCGCCTCACACTCCTTTTTAATTTGGCATACTCCTGTACATCCTGTACTGCCAGGTCCTAATAAGCCTTTTGGGCTCGCCAGTTAGATAGAGGGCCAGCACCTCCGCCCACTGATCTGGCGGCAGGTTCTCCTGCTCTGCTGCCATTTCGAATACAGTCAAAAATGCCTCCACATCATCCCCTGGGGGCATCTTCTGTATGGCTTGTCTTACTGCTAGCTGGATGTATGAGTCATAACCTGAACTTGGAGGAGCTGCCAGTTTCCCACGAATGGCTTCAGTGAGGAGTTCCAGCTGCCGCATAAGCACCTCCTATTGTTGTCGCTGCTGCTGTTGGAGCTGTTGCACCAACAGTTTGTTTCCTGTTAAAAGTAATATAAGATGATGCCGTTCTTAACCCCTTACTGCCATCGGACATATATAGTATAGTACCTCCGATTGCAGTATCCCCGCTTTGAGGTGGACTCCCGCGGTGAGCCCACCACAAAGCCGGGACGTCAGCAATAGCCACGAGGGGAATCGCGATCCGCCCACAGCTATTAACTAGTTAAATGCCGCTATCAAACTCTGTCAGCGGGATTTAACAAGCGTTTCCGGCCATCATGTGTAGGCATGACAACCAGAGGTCTCCTTGAGACCTCTATGGTTGTTTATGCCGGATTGCTGTGAGCGCTCATAGCAATGCAGTAATTCTGCTACATAGAGGCGATCTGAGCATCGCCTCTATGTAGCAAAGTCGATCAAATTGTGGCAGCTTCTAGCCTTCCATGGAGGCTATTGAAGCATGCCAAAAGTAAAAAAAAAAAAAAAAAAAAAGTTTTTAAAAATATGAAAAAATAAAAAAATCTGTTCAAATCATCCCCCTTTCGCCCCATTCAAAATAAAACCGTAAAAAAAAAATCAAACATAGACATATTTGGTATCTCCATGTTCAGAATCACCTGATCTATCGGTAAAAAGGATTAACCTGATCGCTAAACTGCGTAATGAGATAAAAATCAAAGTGACAGAATTATATTTTTTGGTCGCCGTGACGTTGCATTAAAATGCAATAACGGGTGATCAAAAGATTGTATCTGCACAAAAATTAAAAACGTCAGCTCAGCACGCAAAAAATAAGCCCTCGCTCAACCCGAGATCATGAAAAATGGAGACGCTACGGGTCTCGGAAAATGGCGCAATTTTTTTTTAAGCAAACTTTGGAATTTTTTTTCACCACTTAGATAAAAAGAACCTACCGTATTTTCTGGCGTATAAGACGACTTTTTAACCCCAGAAAATCCTCTGGAAAGTCGGGGGTCGTCTTATACCCGGGTATCGTCTTATAGGGTGGTACGGAGGAGTGGTCCCAATGAGGTGAGGGGGCGTCCCACAGGGAAGGTGTATATGAAGTACCATTACCTCCTTGCGGTGTTCTGTGCAGCTGTCTGTGCTTGGAGGGGCGGCGGTGGCTCTTGATCAGCATTGGGGGCTCAGCCGGCGGCTCCTTATGCAGCGTATGGGGCTCCGCCGGCATTTCCTCAGAGCCCGGAGGCCACCGCAGCTCCATTGCTGTGATGTGGTGGCCTCCGGCAAAATGGCCGCTGGTGCTCAGATTCAGATCTCGTTCCGAGACCTCGGGAGACGAGATCTCGAGACGAGATCTCGTTGCCGAGATCTGTATCTGAGCATGCGCCGCCCACCAGGGGCCATTTTGCCGGAGGCCACCGCATCACAGCAATGGAGCTGCTGTGGCCTCCGGGCTCTGAGGAAATGCCGGCGGAGACCCCCAACGCTGCATAAGAAGCCGCCGGCCGAGCCCCCAATACTGATCAAGATCCGCCGGCCGAGTCACCAATGCTGATCAAGAGCTGCCGCAAGGAGGTAATGGTACTTCATATACACCTTCCCTGTGGGACGCCCCCCTCACCTTGTCATTGGGACCACTCCTCCGCACCGGCCTATAAGACGACACTCAACGTATAAGAAGACCCCCCCCACTTTTAAGAAGATTTTATATTTTGACTGGAAAAGTTGGGTCGTCTTATACGCCCAGTCGTCTATACGCCGGAAAATACGGTATACATGTTTGATGTCTATAAACTCGTAATGACCTGGAGAATCATAATGGTAGGTCAGTTTTAGCATTTAGTGAAGCTAGCAAAAAAGCCAAACAAAAAACAAGTGTGAAATTGCACTTTTTTTTCAATTTCACTGCACTTGAAATTTTTTTCCTTTTTCCTGTTTCACGACATGGTAAAACCAATGGTGTTGTTCAAAAGTGCAACTCGTCCCGCAAAAAATAAGCCCTCAAATGGCTATATTAACAGAAAAATAAAAAAAATTATGGCCCTGGAAAGAAGGGAGCGAAGAACATAAACGCAAAACCGAAAAAAACTCCGGTCATGAAGGGGTTAAGGATAAATTAACAAAAAGAGCACTAAGAAAGGAGCAAACCACTGCTCATTTGATGATCTAATGTGGTGCACTACAATGTGGACCCTTAAAAGTGCTGCTGGGGCTTACTACGTGATTGTTAAAACAACCTTGCACATAGGGTTACCAAACAGTGCTGCTGATATAGGCTGATGCAAATAACAATGATTCCCAGAGTATACAGATTACCCTTTAGAAAAGTAAATCGCAGTCAAAAAATAGTCGAAG
Organism: Oophaga sylvatica; assembly: GCA_033576555.1. NCBI lineage: Eukaryota > Metazoa > Chordata > Amphibia > Anura > Dendrobatidae > Oophaga > Oophaga sylvatica. The sequence continues at coordinate 46,663,436 of JARQOD010000007.1, forward strand.
AATGAATAACAAGTGGCAAATGACAGTTAGACAGTCCTCCCAAATATGGCAAAAGTGCTTAGTTGTAGTAGCTGGTATATTGGGTACCTCCCCAGGCGGCTGCCTATGCTGATAGTGCAGGTGAATCAATGCCCAGATCATTGCTAATGCGGGCACCAAAGCCATACGCAGCCACCAGCTTACCTGCAGTATGCAGAGTTGCATCCGGTGAAGCGGAGCGTGCAGGCTGTCAGTGCTCGTCTAAGCTGTGCTTCTGCCAAGGTATTAGACGCTATGCAGAGCCAAGGATGCCCCCGGTGGCGGCGTCCCTGTATACCAAGCGAGGAGAAATAATTAGCCGACAGGCCCTGCCCACATGTGACATCACACTAACAGCATCGCTCCGTAGTTAGTGCTCTTTTTGTTAATTTATTCTTAAGCGCAGCATCATCTTATATTACTTTTAAGTCTTCCATTTGACAGAATTGGCACTTTGTCTTTATTCCAGCGGCTGAGGATTTCTGTGACAAGTCGGTGTTGCTGTGGGGATCCACCCACTCAGGAAACAAAAATATAATGGTTCAGCTTTCCTTATTAGGACATACAGCTCTGGATTTTAGCATCTCCAGTCATAACGAACCCCAAATGAGTCTGATGGCTATGTATTTAACCTCTAGACCCCACCCCTAGTGTGGAGATACAGTGGAAAAATAAGTATTTGGTACACTGACGACTTTATAAGTTTTCTCACCTACAAAGAATGGAGAGATCTGTAATTTTTATTGTTGGTACACTACAACTGTGAGAGACAGAATGTTAAAAAGAAAATCCAGAAAATCACATTGTATGATTTTTTTTTCATGATTAATTTGCATTTTATTGCATGAAATAAGTATTTGATACAATAGAAAACTGGAACTTAATATTTGGTACAGAAACCTTTCTTTGCAACTAGATGGTCAGATATTTCCTGCAGTTCTTGACCATGTTTGCACACACTGCAGCAGCGATTTTGGCTCACTCCTCAATATCGAACTTCTCCAGAGCTTTCAGTTTCAGGGCTGTCACTGGGTAACTTTGAATTTCAGCTCCCTCCAAAGATTTTCTATTGGGTTCAGGTCTGAAGACTCTCTAGGCCACACCAGGACCTTGAAATAGTTCTTGCGAAGCTACACTTTAGTTGCCCTGGTTCTGTGGTTTGGGTCATTGTCACATGAATTACCCCATCCATCCTCCCTTCAATACGGTCATCCTGTCCACTTTGCAGAAAAGCACACCCAAAGTATATATGCTTCCCCCACTATTATTCATGGTTGGGACAGTGTTCTTGGGGTTGTACTCATTCTTCTTCCTCCAAATACGGCGAGTGGAGTTTATTCCAAAAAGTTCTTTTTTGATCTCATCTGACTACATGACCTTCTTCCATGCCTCCTCTGGATCATCTAGATGGTCATTGGCGAACGTAAAATGGCCTGGACATTTGCTGGCGTGAGCAAGTGGACCTTGCTTGCCCCGCAGAATTTTAATCCACAAGAGCATAGTGTGTTACTAATGGTAATGTTTGAGACTGTGGTCCCAGCTCTCTTCAGGTCATTGACCAGATCTTTCCATGTAGTTCTCGCCTGATTCCTGACCTTTCTTAGAATCACCTTTACCCCACGAGGAGAGATCTTTCATGGAGCCCCAGACCAAGGAACAGTGACAGTCATATTGTGTTTCTTCCATTAATTACACCCTCAGTTGGTGGCTTCTCACCAAGCTGCTTGCCTATTGCAATGTAGCCCATCTCAGCCTTGTGCAGTCTACAATTTTGTCCCTGGTGTCCTTAGACAGCTTTTGGTCTTGGCCATGGTGGAGAGGTTGGAGAGTGATTGAGTTGTGGACATGGTGTCTTTCATACAAGTAACAAGTTTCAAACAGGTGCAATACAAGTAATGCGTGCAGAGTAGGAGAGCATCTTAAAGACAAATTACCAGGTCTGTGAGATCTAGAATTCTTGCTGGTTGGTAGGTGCTTAATACTTATTTCATGCTCGAAGTGCAATTTAATTGTTTAAAAATCATATATTTGATTTTCCGTTTTATATTTTTAGATTCTGTCTCTCACAGTTGAAGTGTGCCTACGATACAAATGACACACCTGCCCAAATTCTTTGGCTATGTTCAATTTTTGCAGCGGTTTATTTTAAGCCAAGTTTAGGCTGCATTTATGTTTCTTAAAAAAGCAGGTTTTTAAATTAGTTTTTGCTTGCTACATTTTGATGTGTTTTTTTAACTGTTTTTTGTCAGGGTACATTTGTCTATTGTGCATGCTGATAAAGTTTAGTGCATAAATAAAAAACTGAATTAGGTTTTGGCACCAAAAAATGCAGCAAAACCTGATACCTTCATTTTTCAGTGTTTTTTGCACTACCCATTGCTTTCAGTGAGTAAAAAATGCGCAAAAAAGCTGAAAGAAGTGCCATGCTGATTTTTGCAAAATCAAACCCTTTGACCAAACATGCATGGGAAAAAAACAAGGTGTTTGCATTAGATTTCTGAAATCTCATAGACTTTGCTGGTACTGTGAAACGCAGCTGAAAATTTGCTTAAAAAAGCTGCAAAATTGCAACGTGTAAACATAGCCTAGTAGGTGGAAAAACATGCAAAATGGCAGTGTATCATATACTTATTTTCCCCACTGTATGGTGGATAACCTCCCATCCACTTTTAGTTGTCCACAAAAACCTTGCCCTTAACATAGACGATTTTAGATTTCAAATCACTGAAGCTAGTAGCCTCAGTGAAACGTATTTCCCCTCCAGTACTTTGCTAGTAACTTTGTTAAAACTTGAACTGTATTTTTAAGTTGCACATTAAATTCTCTTTGTACTTCGAGAGGATGTCGGCATGGCCAGGCTAACATTTTTCAATTGTTTTGCCTCTCATCCACTCAGATTATACAGTTTCATAACCCAGGTGTACTTCAGCTTACAAACAGGTTGATCCTTTAAATCTAAAATCTTCTACAGTCATTTATGCTCATAGCAACATGGTTTCAATATTTTTTTTTACATTGTAAGACAAGTGTGGTTAAATAAATTGTTACTATGTGTCATGTTTCCAAAACATACCATTGTTGACACTAAAATTGTAGTTGATTTTCCCCAAAGGCTTGCTTATTTTTCTGGTGAGTTTTAAATCCTTTTCAGAATCTGGAAGGACTGTTTTTTTTTTTTTTTTGTTCATTTTGCTTTCCTTTTTTGAACATCAGTTCTGCTATGTATACCCCTCTATCTTAATTATTCTCCCTTTAGTAGGGCATCTTAAAAAAATGCTAATCTAAAGTTCTCTAACCAATGATAGATGCTTTTTAAAGTTTAGAAAGCAATTAGTATGGCATATATATGAATCTATCTATAAGACATACTCATTAGGCAAATACTTTTTTAATGCACTGTGATCAATAATTATTTAAAAGCTTTAATATGCTTAAAATATATATTATAATTCTGTTCCAGAGTAACCAGGCAGTTACGTTTTACTTTGGGCATTTACATTAAGGGACAAACGATTTTTAGGACACCTACACGTTATACACTTTAACGATATGATATGATTTAACAGCTATATAAAGAACACAAGTGAGCGTTCGAAAGGGGTTTTGCTCCCTTGCCCTGCTGTACAACCAATTGAAAATTTTTAAGTTTTTAGTTGACCTAAAATTAAGAAAGAACTTTTTTACCAGACCTGGAACAACAAGTCCTTTTTTTTCTTGGGGGCACATTATCTGGTGTGGATCCACGTAGTTTCCATGCACGCTGGACTTCAAGTACTAGGTGAGCTGACTTTTTCTTTACCATATGTGAATATTTTTAACTCCTTTTTTTTCACCGCAAGTGACACGTCTTTTTAAAGGGGCTGTGCCCACTGTCGCAATTCCCTTGTATTCCCTGTGCGAGTGGTCGGTGATATGATCATATACATGTGATTTCCATACTTGCGTCACATCCTGCTTATCTCAATAGCAGAGAATTGGAAGAAGCTGGGTGAGCCTAGAGTACACTTCACATTTCAGCAGTCACAGTGTGATTGAAGATTTAGCTTCTTTAGTATGGACAACCCTATGTGTTTGTGAACCAAAATTTAAGACCTTGAAAATGTTCTTTAGAAAATAGTGTCCCTACCTGAAATAGAAAGTATTTTTGAATTAAAGTAAATGTGTGTAGGGCTTTCCCTACAATGTCTGCATTTACCAGAATGTTTTAACTACAATATTGGCATGAAGTTCCTGAAGAGAATTACAATGACCCGATCCCTTATAAATATTTTACATCTTACTTTCTTGCTGCCATGATTCAAGCCACAATATACTATACCAACTGTTTACTTACCAGTGCTTAGTCTTCACCGCTCAGTAATTTCTCCTACAAGACTGCGACACTCTACAAATAAAATTTCATTCCTAAACCCCAGGCTTTCTATAGTTTTTTAGTGTTATTACTATTTGCCAGATACAATTTGTCTGCACAAAACAGTTGCAAGTGAGAATCGCACTGGGCAATTGATTTTACACAGAATTGTTATAGCTGCCTATGATTAAAATGATCAAGCTGTTTGGCAACTAATTGTAAAAAAATTTGTGAAAGTACAAGCAAAATGTTGTTTGCTAAGTCTTTCGTTCAGGAGTTGCTGTGATAGTCGATTTTATTTCAGTCTGAGTTTATTTTAGTCATGGATATTTAGTGTACGATATTTCTGAATAAAAAGATCTTAACTGTTATTAAGGACTCTTCTAGTGAGTGAGGTTCATTTGTCAGGTTAATATTGGCACAGATATAAGTTAAATGAAGTAATTGAATGAGTGTACCCTTTTAGAATTGTTAAAACTGGTTTGGTGATATATAAAAATAAAAATAATAAAATAAGTAAAAAATATATGAAAATATATGTTTGACATAGCTGGGACGGGCAAATTATAAATCCCAGCTCTGAAGTGTTTGATTAGGAGCAAACCCCAGTGTTTCTCTAAGAAGCACAGTGGAATGTGTGAAGGCTGGTGGGTGTCCTGTCAAAAGGTGAGTTGCAGCTGGGAGAGAGACATCCAGGGTCTCTGTCTAAATGGAGTGACTGGGGTGTTAGTCAGTCTGCTGGATGTAGAAGAGGTCAATGTTTTTAGATATTAATTCACAGCCCGGGGGCACCAGACTGGATGTGTCTTGGAGCTGAAAAGATAGTCAGGCCATAATTCCGCTCTGAGAAGAGACTCACAGTCTGTTGCAGAAAGCCACAAGTATTAGGGGGTTGCTAGACAATAGCTGTTTGATTGAGCTGGGGCTTGCTCATCCATGTATGCGTAGCCAGGGTCTCTTCTATATGGAAATTTAATTAGGATAAAAATATCCTGTGTTTGCTGCTGCCATGTCCAAATCTCTATATAATGTCTATTGAGCGCTCAGAACGAATGAGGACTGTCCACTACAAACGTAAGTGTCCAGTATAACAGTTTCGTCAAAGACATACATTTATTATTCATTCAAGGTTTTATACGTTTACAAAAAGGGGCTGGTTAGTCAATTAACATACAATTAAAAGCTCTAGATTATTGGCTGTTCTAGTGTAAATATGATAATTATGATAATCATGATTAAAAGAGCTGAAGTTGCAGAATTATTGTTTATATTCTTGTAACCTAGTTGCCTTGCATAACTATAATGTAAACAACATAATCTAATAGGACATTTTGTACTTCATGCATTTGTTCCTTTACGAAGGTCTTATGTAGGCCAGATTTCTTTAAAACGACTGATTATATCTGGCCTAGAAATATGTGAGCACAAGGTTTTTTAGCAAGTGAGATCTATCTAACTGTGAACTGTGAATACATATAGTGAATATACTTTTAATTTTATGGAATACATATAATTTTCCATGACAGTCCCCCCTTAGATACCAACTTCCCTAAAAACCTGCTCCTGGCCCAAAGCGCTGCAACTCTTTTATGCTGCCGGTGATTGAGAAAACCCCTAGTACATGCCTCCCCCACCGAATTTACAGACTTTTCGCAAATGGAGGTCAGAGGACTGGTCCCTGTCGGGGGTTTTATGTGTTTGCAATCATAGTCTCCTTATTTGATAGATGTTTCATCAAGGATGTGTATTCTCAGTCTGGAGGTAGTTCGGAGATCTGGTCAAGCCAGGCAGTTCTATCCGGACTGGTGCGAGGTCCAAGATGGTGAGTGCATCAAATTGGTTGTCTCCTGAACAGCTTTTTCCATTTTCCTCCGGATCCCAAGGAATAACACAGCAACCATAATTAATGCAAAAATGAAACCCCCATAATGGCTGTCCCAACCTGTGCCAACATTTTCTGCCACCCACTCATCCACCCAAAGTATCGATCCCATGGGTCAGTGACACCTGAGTTTTCTGTTCAGTTTCCTCTGATAACTCAGTAAGTTTCTGTATTGCCATTGTGACTTTACCATTTGGGCCAGTGTTGTCTGGATGTAGGTGCAACAGGTGTCTTTGATCATTTTGCAAACACCTCCCTTTTCTCAGCTAAAACATATCCAAAGCCATTCTATTCTGGAATGCCATAATGGAAGTGGGCCTAACGTGCTGCCAAACCTTTTACAGCATCTATGGGGAAGTAAACAAATCTCTGCTGGTTATAATAGATGTAAATTTATCCAATCAACATTTTTGTTTATAGTGACCAAATCCTGCTTTAACTTGGTCTCTGGCCTTGAACTCATCAGGTAGGTCATCTGTCATCTGTCTGGTCAGTCAGAGCATCCACGACATCCTTCATGGCTTAGGTTCTCCTGGTACGGGAGCTTCCTTGGCAATGCGATACGTGGATTCAAACAGGGTTTCCCTCTAGTTTACACAGAGGTTGATGTCATCTGGGGCTCTTGGACAGGATCACTCAAATCTGGCAGTGAGGAAAAAACTCGAGAATGGACATTAGTTTTTGACCAATTCAATTACATAAGTGTTTATGATTTGGTAGCTGAGGAGAGCAGGCAAAAAAAGGCAATAACACCAGAGAGGTTGGAATCTAGGGATTGCAGTACCCTGACAACCACCACAACTAAAGGCAGCCGTGGAGCGTTCCTACGTTGGTCCTAGACGCCTCGTCACAGCCTGAAAACTAACTACACCTAAAGATAGAAAAAGGAAAGCTATCGCCCCGGAGCAGATCCCCAAAGAACATAGGAAGCCCCCAAACATGTAATGGCGGTTAGACAAGAGGAAATACAGACACAGACAGAAAATAGAATGAGCAAACGCTGGGGGCCCAATCTGTCTAGATAAAAAGGTAGGAAAGGCACTTACTGCAACCCCAAAAAAAAACCCTGAAAAATACCAACTCTACTAATTACAAAAACACCTGGATCACACGACCTCTACCACCTAAATTAGTTCTCTGGTGTAACAAAAACTAAACACACCCACTGAAAAAAACTGGAAAAGGCAAATGAACAAACAGGGCTGAACTAAACTGAGAGGAGCATAAGCCCCCCGAAGGGGACCCGCAGAACCCCCACAGAAGTGCAGGACAAAATGCAGCACCAAAAAACTAAAGAAGAAAATGCTATCTGTTAGCAGAAGATGCAGGCACGAAACAAGCTTTTTCTGGGTCTCTGGAGTGTGCCTTACGCTAAACAGTGCAATTAGGAGTGTGTCATGCCATGGTTTGCGTGTCTCTTGGGCAATTTTTCAGCATTCTATTCTTAAGTGTTTCATTCAGTTTTTTCTACTTCCTGCTGCTCTGGGGGTGGTAAGGAGTTGTGTAGGCCTAAATCTGACCCTACTGCTAATCGGGTCTGTGTGTCAATTTGCTGTGAATGCAATCCCTGTCACTTTCTACATTTCTGAACCCCGTATCTGCACACTATTTTTCCCGAAAGTAGCTTCGTTGCAGTAGTCTTTGCTGACTTGGAAGGCTTTTGTTTATTTGAAAATTCTTCTTTTGACCAAAAGGGGGTATTTGAATCCTTCACTTGCGATATCGGAGTGGTCTTTTCTGGATCCTTTTAAGCTGGAGAGTGGTCTTTCCAATAGGTGAGGGGGGCTTTCTTCCAAACGTCCAGGCTTGCATTTGCCGCAGGTCAGACAGCTGCTGTGAATTTGGCTGTTAGGGTGGAGATCCCGAAGCGAAACATAAGCACCAATCAGATCATTCATCTGTTCTTGATATGGGGGTGGGTCCAGTACCCATTGGACCACCATAGGGTGCAACTTTGTGGTAGGCAGAGTTTTGAAGTCTATTATTGATAGCCTTCCTTCTTCACGGTTGCTTTTTTTTGCATTCACTCTTTTCCTTTTGGGCTTGTCTTGTAAAATTCTTGAGCAGATCCCCGAGTTTTTGTCAGGTTTTGTCTTCGTCGCATGTTACCGTCCGGGTCTACGACCTCCCCACTTCTCCATTTTTCCTTTTGCTTTTTGGCGCCAGTCCGCCATGTTTTGCCTCTGCCTTTCTTTTTTTAGTTTTCCATGCACTTTGATTTTAAACCCCCCCTTTTGGAAGTTGGATTCCCAGTGGGTCCCTAAAGGGCCCAAATGCTTCATTTTTTTCCCCCTTTGCGTGATAATCCCTTAGCCCAAGGTCCAAAGTGTGTCTATCCCGGGAGTCCTTTCCCCTTAATTTTGCAGTCTTGCCTTCTGCCATTGGAGGCCTTCGCAGCGCAACAATTCTGCTTCCGGGGTTTTTCCCAGGAGGGACAGACTTCTGGACCACAGTTTCTTGTTCGGAAATCATTCCTGGTTGAAACTTTTCTGGGCCACCCAAAAAACCCCCCCTTGGGGGGGGAAAAGGTGGGCCCCGGGGGAAAAAAAAAATTTTAGGTTGGAGAGGGTGACATTAAAGAAAAGGCAAAAGGCCCACAAAGAGCCGGGCGGGGAGAAAAGTTGGTTAGCTTTTTGAAATTCCAAGATGTAAATTGATGAATTTCCAGGGGCTGTCCAAAAGTGATGCGCAACCTTTCCGGGGTGTGGGGGCTAGAACTGCCACACAGGGGGGTTCTTCTTCAACTGGTAAGCGGGCAAAGGGGCGCCTAAAATCTCTGTTTCCCCTAAATCCTGCCAGCCCAATAGAAAAACCCCTTTTTCTCCACAGGTAAGGGGAAAACTTTTCATAGCCCGGAGCCGGTATTGGGGCTGGACTGTGGGTTCTTCCAACTCCGAAAGGGTTTTAAAGGGTGCGCTGATAGAAAGGGGCGGGGGGCGTGATGCAAGCGCACAGGGGGTGCATTTTCTGGGGCATCAGGGGTCAGGTTCGCAAATACACTGACCGGGGAAAGGTCAGCATTCTTGGGTTTTTTGGGGGGCCAAACTTTCCATATGGTCCCCCAGTCTTTTTAATGTGTTTTGGGGGGGCAAACAGTGTCCCAGGGGTTACTTGCTTCTGGCATACTGGCTTTGTTTTTCCAACCTTTCTTGGTTTTCCAGGTGGTAGGGAAAACAAGGAAAGACGTCAGTTTGATGTCAACCCCACAAAATAAAAATCATCCACGTTTTTGTAGAAGATGACCTTTCTTTCTGAATCCCGTTGACGAGGATGGAGGACATTTTCTTGGGGAAACTTAAAGGGGTTGTTTGAGCCCCTTGAACAACACTGCCAAGCACGCACTGTGCTTAAAAGCAGGCCTCCAGGTGGAGGGGGAAAACCCGAAGAAGGGATGGGGTTGATCCCGGAAACCGTTGCGGGGAGGGGGCCTTGAAGCAGATTTTTTGAGGTTCACAGTTTTGGGGTTTCAAAACCGTACCCCTTTTTCCGGGGGCCCCGGGGCCTGCACCATTCTGAACCGGGGGTTTTTCAGTTTTTTCTTCACGGGAAAGCGGGTTTTATTCCGAGGGCGAGGCACCCCTTTTTTGGGCCTTTTCCCAGTTGGGCAGGGGCCCCCCCTGGGGGGGCAAGCGGCGGGAAAAAACCGTCACTAGGACCCATCGAGAAGACGACAGCTGGCTTTTTGTCTCCCCAAACGTTACGTGTTAACACCTGTTCGGTCACGGGGGGCTTCTTGGGGAAATTCCTTTAAAAGGCTCTTTTTTTCTCACACGGGGTCAGTGTTTCTTTTTTTTCCCCGCTCGGTCCAGGCTTTTTTGTGCCAAGTTTGAAGAGCTGAGTGGCCTTTTTTTCCGCTAGGGGCCCGGGTGAAATTTTTCGGGGGACCTCCGGTGTCAAAATAAAAAACCTTTTGGGTTAACTGGATGAGGGTTCCTTTAGAACGAGAAGTCCTTTTGAGTTTAAAAACCTGGCCAAACCAAAAATTTCCGGGCCCTCTTAAAGGGGTTCCTTTGACCTTCATTTTTCAGGGCATCTTTACCCGGGTGATGGGGTGGGGTTTTTGGTCTATACCACACCTCCTGGTTGGGGTGCATGTGGGTTTTTTTTAGGTTCCTTTTTTCTTGGGTCGGGGGGGAAGAAAGTGTCATGGCCCTCTTCCTGGAACACTCTGGCGCTTTCACTTCTGCTAGGCCATCCAATAGGGTTTAGGGGGGGTTTTTTTTACAAAAAAAAGGGGCTGATGGAGGGGTTTTGGTGAGCCCCCCCGCTAGGGGGGTTCAAATCGGAAAAAACTTCTTACCATCAAAAACCCTGCGGGAAACGAAAAAACGAATAGGGAGGGTTTTTGGGGTTCCACAAGAAAAGTATACTAGCCATCCACTCTCGGTATTGGCCCATGGTGGGCCTTGGACTTGGTGCTCTTGCCTATGGCGGGGTTCTTACGCTTTCTGTGTTTCTTCCTTTTGCTTTTCTAACAAAGGGGGGGAGGGGGTTTTCGCAGCGGGTTCCGGAATGGGCCAAGCTTCCCCTTGTAACCGACATTTCCTTTTCCCGCGGGGGTAACCTTTTTCTACTGGAGCAGGGTGCCATTTCTATTTTACGTGTACTCAGGCCTGGCTCTACCGTGGGTTTCCTATTGGGTTTCCATCCATGCACAAAAGCTGTGCCAACTCCCTGGTTCTGACAGGGGGAAAGAGGCCCAAAAATTTTTAAAACTTGCATCACCTGTCATGGGAAATTCCCCACAATCGTCATGTCTTTTCTCGGCATTTTCTGGAAATTTGTCCTTCATCTGCTTTTTTGGCCTTCCTATTTCCCCCAAATTGCTTTGGTCCGTCTCCCGGCATA
>JARQOD010000007.1:46674634-46738405 GCA_033576555.1 Oophaga sylvatica
CCCCCAAACTTTTGTCCTAATTTAGGAGAAGGAATCTTCAATTTCAAATTCTTAGTGGATAACCACACTCGATCTCCAATCCTAAACGTGGGAGTGGGTCTCCGATACCTGTCGGACGCTTTTTTATATTTCTCCTGAGCTTCCTTTAATGTGTCTTTCAGAACATTCAGATTTTGCTGTAGAAGAGAGATTCTTTCTGCGACTGCTGGTATTAATGGTGCCGCAGGATTTTTGGGAAGGATGTTTGGGTGATATCCAAGATTTGCAAAAAATGGCGTCTGTTTCGTAGAGGCATTCTGTGAATTGTTATATGAAAATTCCGCAAATGGCAGCAGATCTACCCAGTCGTCTTGCAGATGGCAAATATAACAACGAAGATACTGCTCCAGCGTCTGATTTGTACGTTCTGTCTGGCCGTTAGATTGCGGATGGTAAGCGGTTGACAATCGTACTTTGATGTCTAGCGCTGAGCATAAACTGCACCAAAATTTAGATGTAAATTGCACACCTCGATCTGAGACGACTTCATCCGGCACTCCGTGGAGGCGAAAAACATTGCAAATTATCAGATCAGCTGTATCTTTTGTAGAAGGCAGACCTGAACACGGGATGAAATGCACTGCTTTCGTAAGTCGATCCACTACTACCAGAATGGATATCTTTCCCTTGGAATCTGGTAGATCTACTATAAAGTCCATTGAAATCGATCCCCACGTCGTGTTGGGATGCCGAGAGGCTGCAATAGTCCCATGGGGATGCACGTGAAGTCTTATATGTGGCACAGATGTCACAGGAATTATCGTACTTCTTCACGTCTTCTTGAAAGTTCGGCCACCAAAAGAAACGTGACAAAAACTCCTGTGTTTTCTGTGTCCCTTTGTGTCCTGCAATTTTAGAATCGTGCACTAGTTGTAGAACTTTTAACCGAGCTGCTTCTGGTACATATAGTCGTCGACCATCAGTCCATACTTGATTTTTAAAAAACAGATGCACGCCCCCTGATGGACGTGATAGAAACGAGTCTGTTTCGTATGCTGCTTTCAAATCTTCCAGCAAATCTCCATCATGTATTACTCCCAATATCTTAGTATCTGCCACAATGGGTTTGGCTGTTGTTACAAGGATAGCCTCGCTTGAAAACATTCGGGATAATGCGTCTGCTTTCTTGTTACGGGAGCCTGGTCGATATAAAATTACAAAATTGAATTGATTCAAAAACAGGCTCCAACGGGTCTGCCGAGGAGAGAGGCATTTTGCAGACCTGATAAACTCTAGATTGCGATGATCGGTCAACACCAAAATTTGCTGTGCAGCCCCTTGGAGATGATGTCTCCACTCTTTGAATGCTGATATGATGGCGAGCAATTCTTTATTTCCCACGTCATAGTTCTTTTCAGCTAAAGACATACGTTGTGAGAAAAATGCACATGGATGCAGCAACTTCTTTTCCCCTGTCCTCTGAGAGAGGATAGCGCTTGGGGTGTCCAGATGAATTGTGCTCCTATTTTTGTAAGTTGCGTGATGGGTACCACGATTTCTGAAAAATTCTTAATAAAACATCTGTAAAAGTTGGCAAACCCCACAAAACGCTGAACTTCTTTCACATTTTTAGGGATAGGCCACTCGGTGATAGCTTGCGTTTTCTTAGCATCCATCCGTAATTCTTGAGGTGAAATGATGTATCCCAAGAACTGAATCTCTTCTTGATGGAATTCACATTTTTCTAATTTAATATATAACGAATTCTCCCTTAACTGTTGTAGCACTTGTCTTACGTGCGTCTGATGTTCCTCCATAGAGTTTGAAAAGATCAGGATGTCATCTAGATAAACGACCATGAGCTGATCCAACAGGTCTCGGAAAATATCATTTGCCAGGTGCTGGAAGGTAGCTGGAGCATTGGCGAGTCCGAAGGGCATCACTAGACTTTCAAAGTGTCCGTATCGGGTACAAAAAGCTGTCTTCTATTCATCCCCAGGCTTTATACGCACTAAATTGTATGCCCCACGTAAATCTAACTTAGTAAAGATCTTCACACTTTGTACTCTTTCTAGGAGTTCCGGGATCAACGGTAGAGGATAACGATTTTTTACTGTGACTTTATTAAGCTCCCTGTAGTCCACTACTGGCCGTAATGTTCCATCCTTCTTTTTAACAAAGAATATAGGGGCTCCAGCGGGCGAGGATGATGGACAAATGAATTTTTTGCTTAGATTTTCATCAATAAATTCTTTGAGAGCTTCAGCTCAGGACCCGCTAAAGGGTAGATAGTTCCAAACGGTATAGCCGCCCCCGGGAGTAGTTATATTGGGCAGTCATATGGTCGATGCGGGGGAAGTGTATCCGCTCCCTTCTTGTCACAGACATCCAAGAAATCTGGTAGCTGAGGCAATTCTGGATTCTGAATTGCTTCTAATGTGGACTCACTTGGAACCTCCGCCTGAACTTCCTTTTCGGGAAACTGATCTTTTTCATCTCCCAATCGATGTAGTACCGTATATACCCATGTATAAGCCGAGATTTTCAGCCCTTTTTTTAGGGCTGAAAGTCCCCCTCTCGGCTTATACGCGGGTCATATACGGGGGTCGGCGGGGGAGGGGATTGGGGGTATCGGATAATACTCACCCCTCCGCCGGCGCGGTCTCTGCAGCCCCCCTGCTTCTCCCACGATCTCCGGCTCCTTCCTGCAGCGGTCACATGGCACCGCTCATTAAAGTCATGAATATGCACATATTCATGACTTTAATGAGCGGTAGCACGTGACCGCTGCAGGACTGAAGCGCTGCGGAGAGCGCCGGGAGAAGAGGAGAGGCTGCAGGGACGCGCGGCGGAGGGGTGAGTATAGCGATATTTACCTATCCCCGTGCCACCGTTGCGCGCTGCTCCCTCGGTCCTGGCTGTGACTGTTCAGGCAGAGGGCGCGATGACGTCGTTAGTGTGTGCCCCGCCCCCTGCCAGATCATTCACAGCCAGAGTCAGACAGAGGGAGCAGCGCAGAAAGGACAGGTAAATATCTCAGATGCCGGGGTCCTGAGCGAGCGGTCACCGCCTGCTCAGGACACCGGCACCTGGCCCCCAGCGACGAGAGGTGAGTATGTCATTTTTTTTTTTGCAGCAGCAGCATATGAGGCCTATACTATGGGGCATAACTGTGCAGCATATGGGGCATAATATGGAGCATATGGGGGCATAATATGGAGCATATGGGGGCATAATATGGAGCATATGGGGCATAATATGGAGCTTATGGGGGCATAATATGGAGCATATGGGGGCATAATGTGGAGCATATGGGGGCATAATATGGAGCATATGGGGCATAAGCTGTGGAACATATGGGGCATAATCTGGAGCATATGGGGCATAATCTGTGGAACATATGGGGGCATAATCTGGAGCATATGGGGCATAAGCTGTGGAACATATGGGGGCATAATCTGGAGCATATGGGGGCATAAACTGTGGAACATATGGGGGCATAATCTGGAGCATATGGGGGCATAAGCTGTGGAACATATGGGGGCATAATCTGGAGCATATGGGGGCATAAGCTGTGGAACATATGGGGGCATAATATGGAGCATATGGGGCATAATCTGGAACATGGGGGCATAATCTGGAGCATATGGGGGCATAAACTGTGGAACATATGGGGGCATAATCTGGAGCATATGGGGGCATAATCTGGAGCATCTGGGGGCATAATCTGGAGCATATGGGGGTATAATATGGAGCATATGGGGGAATAATCTGTGGAACATATGGGGCATAATCTGGAGCATATGGGGAATAATCTGTGGAACATATGGGGCATAATCTGGAGCATATGGGGGCATAATCTGTGGAACATATGGGGCATAATCTGGAGCATATTGGGCATAATATGTGCAGCATATGGGGGCATAATCTGTGGAGCATCATATGGGGGCATAATCATTTTTCACCCTAGGCTTATACGCGAGTCAATAAGTTTTCCCAGTTTTTTGTGGCAAAATTAGGGAGGTCGGCTTATACACGGGTCGGCTTATACATGAGTATATACGGTATTTTGCTTCTGCAACCAGGGCAAACCTAAAATGATGGGAAAATGTGGAGAAGAAATAATTAGGAATGTCAACATCTCACGATGCTGCGGCTCAATATAGATCTCCAAAAGTCATGTCTCATGATCCACTGGCCCCGAATTCAGTGGAGATCCATCTACCGTCTCCATCACAATAGGTGAACGTCTTTTCTGCACATCTATGCCATTATTTTGAGAAAATGCAGAATCCATGAACATCCCGCTGGCCCCAGTATCGATCATGGCTGATGCGGTGATCCACTGGGAGTTAACCTTCAGTTTGCTAGTTACAAAATAATGGGATTCTCGGCTCTCCTTCCTGGTAGGTGGAACTATGGATGATATGGACTGGATCTGATCTTTAGCGTAATCAGTCTCTGAGATGAAAGACTCCTCGTCGGAAGAATCAGGATCCATTGTGGCTGCCACCATTTTTCTTGAACGGTTTGTGGGACAACTTGGACAGTTAATAAGAAAATGTCCTGCTTCCCCGCAGTACAGACATAGATTCTCTTTAAATCTCTGTTCTCTTCGTTCTGCTCTCACTCGTCTCTGGATCGCATCCACTTGCATTGGCTCTAGTTCTGTATCTCGGAAATTCCGGCTAGGCACTTCTTTAGTGACCGATGGCAGGGAGGAGTTATAAGAGTTAGTTGAATGATTCATGGAGGTCCACTTCTCTTGTTGTCGTTCAGACAGACGGGTGTCAACCCGGATGCAATGCTTGATGAAATCATCCAGATCCGAAGGGGTCTCTCCACGGGCCAGTTCGTCCTTTACTGCACTAGAAAGTCCTGTTTTAAAGAAAGTTGCTTTTGCTGCATTATTCTATTCAGTGTCGACGGCCCACCTCCTATACTCCATAGCATACTCTGCGACGGGACGTTTGCCTTGTCGTAATGCCAGCAACGTTGATTCAGCGGTAGCTGCACGGTTTGGGTCATCAAACATCTGCTGCATCGCTCGAATAAACTCGTTCAGATTGTCTAAACGTGCGTCCCGAGTCTCAATCAGAGGATTAGCCCAAGCGATCGCTTTGTGGGTTAACAGCATAATGATGCATAGCACCTTTGACCTATCAGTCGGGAACTGATTAGCATGTGTATCGAAGAACAGGTAACATTGATTCAAAAATCCACTAAATTTATCTCGATCACCGCCAGCCAAAACGAAAAGGTGGTAGCTTGGGGGCGTGGCAGGCGCTGAAACGGAAGCTTGTCCTTCTAGCTGTGTAATTCGAGCAGTCAACACTTGTACCGCATTCTGCAGATCTTGGATAGCTTGTTGGTGATTCTGGACATTATGATCGCTTTGTGCAATAAATGTGTCCATCCGTGATTTTCCATTCATCTGTTCGGTGTGCAGACTGGATATTGCACCCTGCAGTTTTCTGACACGTGTCTCCATAGTTTCTGCTCCAGTGGCCTCCATTTTTGAGAGGCTGAGTATTCTGTCACGTTACTGGCGATACTGGACTGGAGGTCAGTGGCCGGAGCAGAAGTGTGCAGATGACCGGACCATGGAAAGACTTCTGGAAGTGCAGTATATGGCGGTGGTAGTTCACTATGTCGGCAGATGCCGGAGCCCGCCCAAGCTAGGGCCGACCGAGATCACACACAAGCACCAAGTTCATTTAGGTGATAGAAGTTCGAGGTAGGAACAGCAGGGTTTCCACAAGAGACAGGAAGATGCCAGCAGAACACCTTCCAGATCAGGAGCTCAGATAATGCTTCACTCAGTTAGACTGAGCACCACAATATACTCAGCAACAGGAAGCTGCACAGTGCCAGGTATATATAGCAGGTCCAATCAGTCTTAATCAAGGCGAGAACAATCAGCAGGGCAGGTGATGATCTCTATCCAATCAGTCTCAATCAGGGCGGGAACAATCAGCAGGGCAGGTGATGATCTCTATCCCAGACAAAGTTCATATGGTTTCAGGCTAAAGTTATACAAGTTCCGAATAGCTCCACAGCAAAGGAACAGACTAGCAAGCCATGGTTCACAGGTTCAAATTCTAACACCAGGCCAGCTGTAAACCTGTTACTTGGCACAATTTGCAATGCAATGTGGAAGAAGTTTTGCTTGGAATGTGGTAGCTCTTCTATAGACTCTTCCCGGCCTGACATCCCTAAGATACTGGATTTCCTCCAGGCAGGATTGAAACCAAGCACGCTAAAGGTGCAAATAGCGGCCACAAGTATTTTATGCTATTCCCCCCTGGAATCTCAGCCGTGTGTAGCACGATTTTCTAGAGCCATCCAGAGATTAAGTAGATCGAACAGGTGAGAACCCCATAGAGGCCTGTGGAACTTCCCTAATAGAGAATAACAGGTAACGAAGTAGGCAATCCAAGTCTTGGCCATCCTTCTACACGACCTTCTTAATCATGGACTTTAGGGTCTTGTTGAACCTCTCCAACAAGGCCATCTGTCTGCGGATAGTACACTAACATCATGAGTTGTGTAGTCTGGAGGCCAACAAATTCTGGAGGTCTCCCTGGGCAACCCAGGTCTGCATCGGCCTAGAAAGGGAGTAGGTAAATCTGTCCATGACAACCTGCTCGACCATCTGGGCTGGAGTGGAGAACTCCTGATGCAACCTCTTCTGTACAAGATGCAGTAAGTCTAACTTGCGAGCGAGGGGGTTAGCCACCACAGTATTCCCAGTGGTGACCCTTTGTGCTCTGATCGACATATCACTCCTGAGCATGCCAAAATCTCTTTATCACAATTTCCACTCTCTCTCTCTTTTTTTTTTTTTTTACTTTGTATCGGGGCTGTCAGTCTGTGCAGGGTCTGTGCTGCAATCACCTGTGTTCATTTTCCTTAATCAGGATTCTACTTAAGAATGCTAGTTCTCCCGCCCCCCCCCCCCCGTGTCAATCGTACACTTGCTGTTGCCTGTGGAACACTGATCCCTCTGTACTCTATTCCTGACCCTCTTTGACTTGATTCTCTTCCCGGACTCTGACCCTTTGCTTGTGACCTGACTTTGCTTGTGCCTGCTCCCTGTAACTGTTTTGTCTCTCTGGCTTTCCTGACCTTGTCTTGTGTATTGGACATCGTCTCTGACTTCCCTTTGTCATACTGCGCCGTTTCCTGGACTTGACCTCGGATTGTTTGATCTCCCTTTACTTCCAGTAAGTAGTATACATATTTACTGCCGTGACTCGCCTCACACTCCTTTTTTAATTTGGCATACTCCTGTACATCCTGTACTGCCAGGTCCTAATAAGCCTTTTGGGGCTCGCCAGTTAGATAGAGGGCCAGCACCTCCGCCCACTGATCTGGCGGCAGGTTCTCCTGCTCTGCTGCCATTTCGAATACAGTCAAAAATGCCTCCACATCATCCCCTGGGGGCATCTTCTGTATGGCTTGTCTTACTGCTAGCTGGATGTATGAGTCATAACCTGAACTTGGAGGAGCTGCCAGTTTCCCACGAATGGCTTCAGTGAGGAGTTCCAGCTGCCGCATAAGCACCTCCTATTGTTGTCGCTGCTGCTGTTGGAGCTGTTGCACCAACAGTTTGTTTCCTGTTAAAAGTAATATAAGATGATGCCGTTCTTAACCCCTTACTGCCATCGGACATATATAGTATAGTACCTCCGATTGCAGTATCCCCGCTTTGAGGTGGACTCCCGCGGTGAGCCCACCACAAAGCCGGGACGTCAGCAATAGCCACGAGGGGAATCGCGATCCGCCCACAGCTATTAACTAGTTAAATGCCGCTATCAAACTCTGTCAGCGGGATTTAACAAGCGTTTCCGGCCATCATGTGTAGGCATGACAACCAGAGGTCTCCTTGAGACCTCTATGGTTGTTTATGCCGGATTGCTGTGAGCGCTCATAGCAATGCAGTAATTCTGCTACATAGAGGCGATCTGAGCATCGCCTCTATGTAGCAAAGTCGATCAAATTGTGGCAGCTTCTAGCCTTCCATGGAGGCTATTGAAGCATGCCAAAAGTAAAAAAAAAAAAAAAAAAAAGTTTTTAAAAATATGAAAAAATAAAAAAAATCTGTTCAAATCATCCCCCTTTCGCCCCATTCAAAATAAAACCGTAAAAAAAAAAATCAAACAGACATATTTGGTATCTCCATGTTCAGAATCACCTGATCTATCGGTAAAAAAGGATTAACCTGATCGCTAAACTGCGTAATGAGATAAAAAATCAAAGTGACAGAATTATATTTTTTTGGTCGCCGTGACGTTGCATTAAAATGCAATAACGGGTGATCAAAAGATTGTATCTGCACAAAAATTAAAAACGTCAGCTCAGCACGCAAAAAATAAGCCCTCGCCCAACCCGAGATCATGAAAAATGGAGACGCTACGGTCTCGGAAAATGGCGCAATTTTTTTTTAAGCAAACTTTGGAATTTTTTTTCACCACTTAGATAAAAAGAACCTACCGTATTTTCTGGCGTATAAGACGACTTTTTAACCCCAGAAAATCCTCTGGAAAGTCGGGGGTCGTCTTATACCCGGGTATCGTCTTATAGGGTGGTACGGAGGAGTGGTCCCAATGAGGTGAGGGGCGTCCCACAGGGAAGGTGTATATGAAGTACCATTACCTCCTTGCGGTGTTCTGTGCAGCTGTCTGTGCTTGGAGGGGCGGCGGTGGCTCTTGATCAGCATTGGGGGCTCAGCCGGCGGCTCCTTATGCAGCGTATGGGGCTCCGCCGGCATTTCCTCAGAGCCCGGAGGCCACCGCAGCTCCATTGCTGTGATGTGGTGGCCTCCGGCAAAATGGCCGCTGGTGCTCAGATTCAGATCTCGTTCCGAGACCTCGGGAGACGAGATCTCGAGACGAGATCTCGTTGCCGAGATCTGTATCTGAGCATGCGCCGCCCACCAGCGGCCATTTTGCCGGAGGCCACCGCATCACAGCAATGGAGCTGCTGTGGCCTCCGGGCTCTGAGGAAATGCCGGCGGAGACCCCCAACGCTGCATAAGAAGCCGCCGGCCGAGCCCCCAATACTGATCAAGATCCGCCGGCCGAGTCACCAATGCTGATCAAGAGCTGCCGCAAGGAGGTAATGGTACTTCATATACACCTTCCCTGTGGGAGCCCCCCTCACCTTGTCATTGGGACCACTCCTCCGCACCGGCCTATAAGACGACACTCAACGTATAAGAAGACCCCCCCCACTTTTAAGAAGATTTTATATTTTGACTGGAAAAGTTGGGTCGTCTTATACGCCCAGTCGTCTTATACGCCGGAAAATACGGTATACATGTTTGATGTCTATAAACTCGTAATGACCTGGAGAATCATAATGGTAGGTCAGTTTTAGCATTTAGTGAAGCTAGCAAAAAAGCCAAACAAAAAACAAGTGTGAAATTGCACTTTTTTTTCAATTTCACTGCACTTGAAATTTTTTTCCTTTTTCCTGTTTCACGACATGGTAAAACCAATGGTGTTGTTCAAAAGTGCAACTCGTCCCGCAAAAAATAAGCCCTCAAATGGCTATATTAACAGAAAAATAAAAAAAATTATGGCCCTGGAAAGAAGGGGAGCGAAGAACATAAACGCAAAACCGAAAAAAACTCCGGTCATGAAGGGGTTAAGGATAAATTAACAAAAAGAGCACTAAGAAAGGAGCAAACCACTGCTCATTTGATGATCTAATGTGGTGCACTACAATGTGGACCCTTAAAAGTGCTGCTGGGGCTTACTACGTGATTGTTAAAACAACCTTGCACATAGGGTTACCAAACAGTGCTGCTGATATAGGCTGATGCAAATAACAATGATTCCCAGAGTATACAGATTACCCTTTAGAAAAGTAAATCGCAGTCAAAAAATAGTCGAAGAATGAATAACAAGTGGCAAATGACAGTTAGACAGTCCTCCCAAATATGGCAAAAGTGCTTAGTTGTAGTAGCTGGTATATTGGGTACCTCCCCAGGCGGCTGCCTATGCTGATAGTGCAGGTGAATCAATGCCCAGATCATTGCTAATGCGGGCACCAAAGCCATACGCAGCCACCAGCTTACCTGCAGTATGCAGAGTTGCATCCGGTGAAGCGGAGCGTGCAGGCTGTCAGTGCTCGTCTAAGCTGTGCTTCTGCCAAGGTATTAGACGCTATGCAGAGCCAAGGATGCCCCGGGTGGCGGCGTCCCTGTATACCAAGCGAGGAGGAAATAATTAGCCGACAGGCCCTGCCCACATGTGACATCACACTAACAGCATCGCTCCGTAGTTAGTGCTCTTTTTGTTAATTTATTCTTAAGCGCAGCATCATCTTATATTACTTTTAAGTCTTCCATTTGACAGAATTGGCACTTTGTCTTTATTCCAGCGGCTGAGGATTTCTGTGACAAGTCGGTGTTGCTGTGGGGATCCACCCACTCAGGAAACAAAAATATAATGGTTCAGCTTTCCTTATTAGGACATACAGCTCTGGAGTTAGCATCTCCAGTCATAACGAACCCCAAATGAGTCTGATGGCTATGTATTTAACCTCTAGACCCCACCCCTAGTGTGGAGATACAGTGGAAAAATAAGTATTTGGTACACTGACGACTTTATAAGTTTTCTCACCTACAAAGAATGGAGAGATCTGTAATTTTTATTGTTGGTACACTACAACTGTGAGAGACAGAATGTTAAAAAGAAAATCCAGAAAATCACATTGTATGATTTTTTTTTCATGATTAATTTGCATTTTATTGCATGAAATAAGTATTTGATACAATAGAAAACTGGAACTTAATATTTGGTACAGAAACCTTTCTTTGCAACTAGATGGTCAGATATTTCCTGCAGTTCTTGACCATGTTTGCACACACTGCAGCAGCGATTTTGGCTCACTCCTCAATATCGAACTTCTCCAGAGCTTTCAGGTTTCAGGGCTGTCACTGGGTAACTTTGAATTTCAGCTCCCTCCAAAGATTTTCTATTGGGTTCAGGTCTGAAGACTCTCTAGGCCACACCAGGACCTTGAAATAGTTCTTGCGAAGCTACACTTTAGTTGCCCTGGTTCTGTGGTTTGGGTCATTGTCACATGAATTACCCCATCCATCCTCCCTTCAATACGGTCATCCTGTCCACTTTGCAGAAAAGCACACCCAAAGTATAATGCTTCCCCCACTATTATTCATGGTTGGGACAGTGTTCTTGGGGTTGTACTCATTCTTCTTCCTCCAAATACGGCGAGTGGAGTTTATTCCAAAAAGTTCTTTTTTGATCTCATCTGACTACATGACCTTCTTCCATGCCTCCTCTGGATCATCTAGATGGTCATTGGCGAACGTAAAATGGGCCTGGACATTTGCTGGCGTGAGCAAGTGGACCTTGCTTGCCCCGCAGAATTTTAATCCACAAGAGCATAGTGTGTTACTAATGGTAATGTTTGAGACTGTGGTCCCAGCTCTCTTCAGGTCATTGACCAGATCTTTCCATGTAGTTCTCGCCTGATTCCTGACCTTTCTTAGAATCACCTTTACCCCACGAGGAGAGATCTTTCATGGAGCCCCAGACCAAGGAACAGTGACAGTCATATTGTGTTTCTTCCATTAATTACACCCTCAGTTGGTGTCTTCTCACCAAGCTGCTTGCCTATTGCAATGTAGCCCATCTCAGCCTTGTGCAGGTCTACAATTTGGTCCCTGGTGTCCTTAGACAGCTTTTTGGTCTTGGCCATGGTGGACAGGTTGGAGAGTGATTGAGTGTGTGGACATGGTGTCTTTCATACAAGTAACAAGTTCAAACAGGTGCAAGTAATGCGTGCAGAGTAGGAGAGCATCTTAAAGACAAATTACCAGGTCTGTGAGATCTAGAATTCTTGCTGGTTGGTAGGTGCTCTAATACTTATTTCATGCTCGAAGTGCAATTTAATTGTTTAAAAATCATATAATTTGATTTTCCGTTTTATATTTTTAGATTCTGTCTCTCACAGTTGAAGTGTGCCTACGATACAAATGACACACCTGTCCATTCTTTGGCTATGTTCACATGTTTTTGCAGCGGTTTATTTTTAATGCCAAGTTTAGGCTGCATTTATGTTTCTTAAAAAGCAGGTTTTGATTAGTTTTTGCTTGCTACATTTTGATGTGTTTTTTTACTGTTTTTTTGTCAGGGTACATTTGTCTATTGTGCATGCTGATAAAGTTTAGTGCATAAAATAAAAAACTGAATTAGGTTTTGGCACCAAAAATGCAGCAAAACCTGATACCTTCATTTTTTCAGTGTTTTTGCACTACCCATTGCTTTCAGTGAGTAAAAAATGCTGCAAAAAAGCTGAAAGAAGTGCCCTGCTGATTTTTGCAAAAATCAAACCCTTTGACCAAACATGCATGGGAAAAAAACAAGGTGTGTGCATTAGATTTCTGAAATCTCATAGACTTTGCTGGTACTGTGAAACGCAGCTGAAAATTTGCTTAAAAAAGCTGCAAAATTGCAACGTGTAAACATAGCCTTAGTAGGTGGAAAAACATGCAAAATTGGCAGTGTATCATATACTTATTTTCCCCACTGTATGGTGGATAACCTCCCATCCACTTTTTAGTTGTCCACAAAAACCTTGCCCTTAACATAGACGATTTTAGATTTCAAATCACTGAAGCTAGTAGCCTCAGTGAAACGTATTTCCCCTCCAGTACTTTGCTAGTAACTTTGTTAAAACTTGAACTGATATTTTTAAGTTGCACATTAAATTCTCTTTGTACTTCGAGAGGATGTCGGCATGGCCAGGCTAACATTTTCAATTGTTTTGCCTCTCATCCACTCAGATTATACAGTTTCATAACCCAGGTGTACTTCAGCTTACAAACAGGTGATCCATTTAAATCTAAAATCTTCTACAGTCATTTATGCTCATAGCAACATGGTTTCAATATTTTTTTTTACATTTGTAAGACAAGTGTGGTTAAATAAATTGTTACTATGTGTCATGTTTCCAAACATACCATTTGTTGACACTAAATTGTAGTTGATCTTCCAAAGGCTTGCATATTTTTCTGGTGAGTTTTAAATCCTTTTCAGAATCTGGAAGGACTGTTTTTTTTTTTTTTTGTTCTATATGCTTTCCTTTTTTGAACATCAGTTCTGCTATGTAGTACCCGCTATCTTAATTATTCTCCCTTTAGTAGGGCATCTTAAAAAAATGCTAATCTAAAGTTCTCTAACCAATGATAGATGCTTTTTAAAGTTTAGAAAGCAATTAGTATGGCATATATATTGAATCTATCTATAAGACATACTCATTAGGCAAATACTTTTTTAATGCACTGTGATCATAATTATTTAAAAGCTTTAATATGCTTAAAATAATATATTATAATTCTGTTCCAGAGTAACCAGGGCAGTTACGTTTTACTTTGGGCATTTACATTATAGGGACAAACGATTTTAGGACACCTACACGTTATACACTTTAACGATATGATATGATTTAACAGCTATGATAAAGAACACAAGTGAGCGTTCGAAACGGGTCTTGCTCCCTTGCCCTGTCTGTACAACCATTGTAATTTTTGTAAGTTTTTAGTTGACCTAAAATTAAGAAAGAACTTTTTTACCAGACGCTGGAACAACAAGTCCTTTTTTTTCTTGAGCACATTATCTGGTGTGGATCCACGTAGTTCCATGCACGCTGGACTTCAAGTACTAGGTGAGCTGACTTTTTCTTTACCATATGTGAATATTTTTAACTCCTTTTTTTCACCGCAAGTGACACGTCCTTTTTAAAGGGGCTGTGCCCACTGTCGCAATTCCCTTGTATTCCCTGTGCGAGTGGTCGGTGATATGATCATATACATGTGATTTCCATACTTGCGGTCACATCCTGCTTATCTCAATAGCAGAGAATTGGAAGAAGCTGGGTGAGCCTAGAGTACACTGTCACATTTCAGCAGTCACAGTGTGATTGAAGATTTAGCTTCTTAGTATGGACAACCCTATGTGTTGTGAACCAAAATTTAAGACCTTGAAAATTGTTCTTTAGAAAGTAGTGTCCTACCTGAAATAGAAAGTAGTTTTGAATTATGTAAATGTGTGTAGGGCTTTCCCTACAATGTCTGCATTTACCAGAATGTTTAACTACAATATTGGCATGAAGTTCCTGAAGAGAATTACAATGACCCGATCCCTTATAAATATTTTACATCTGTACTTTCTTGCTGCCATGATTCATAGCCCACAATATACTATACCAACTGTTTACTTACCAGTGCTTAGTCTTCACCGCTCAGTAATTTCTCCTACAGAGACTGCGACACTCTACAAATAAAATTTCATTCCTAAATGCCCCAGGCTTTCTATAGTTTTATTAGTGTTATTACTATTTGCCAGATACAATTTTGTCTGCACAAACAGTTGCAAGTGAGGAATCGCACTGGGCAATTGATTTTACACAGAATTGTTATAGCTGCCTATGATTAAAATGATCAAGCTGTTTGGCAACTAATTTGTAAAAACTTTGTGAAAGTACAAGCAGAAATGTGTTGCTATATCTTTCGTTCAGGATGTTGCTGTGATAGTCGATTTTATTTCAGTCTGAGTTTATTTTAGTCATGGATATTTAGTGTACGATATTTCTGGAATAAAAAGATCTTACTGTTATTAAGGACTCTTCTAGTGAGTGAGGTTCATTTGTCCAGGGTTAATATTGGCACAGATATGTAAGTTAAATGAAGTAATTGAATGAGTGTCCCCTTTTAGAATTGTTAAAACTGGTTTGGTGATATATAAAATAAAAATAATAAAATAAGTAAAAATATATGAAAATATATGTATTGACATAGCTGGGGCGGACAAAATTAAAATCCCAGCTCTGAAGTGTTTGATTAGGAGCACCTGCAGTGTTTCTCTAAGAAGCACAGTGGAATGTGTGAAGGCTGGTGGGTGTCCTGTCAAAAGGTGAGTTGCAGCTGGGAGAGAGACATGCCAGGGTCTCTGTCTAAATGGAGTGACTGGGGTGTTAGTCAGTCTGCTGGATGTAGAAGAGGTCAATGTTTTAGATGATTAATTCACAGCCCATGGGCACCAGACTGGATGTGTCTTGGAGCCGAAAAGATAGTCAGGCCATAATTCCGCTCTGAGAAGAGACTGCACAGTCTGTGTGCAGAAAGCCGCAAGTATTAGTGGTTGCTATGGACAATAGCTGTTTTGTTTGATTGAGCTGGGGCTTGCTCATCCATGTATGCGTAGCCAGGGTCTCTTCTTCTTTCCTCCCTTATTTTTTTTTGCACCGCTCCCGGACTCTCTAGGTCAGGCTCAGGCGTTATCTATGCATTTGTCTCCTGGCTTTTTTCCTTCCCGTTATCTTTAGTTATATTTTTCTTTATTTATTACTGTTGAAGTAATCTTCTCCCTTTTTCCAGTAGCCTTATGGGGGGCTGTATTTGCGTAGTGCTGTCCTCATGGTGTATTAAAATAGCGCCAGATTGTGGGTCTTGCACAGTGCTGTGTTAAATTTTTTTAGTACAATACTTGGAAAAAAAGTGGTTTATATAGAATTTATTTTACTGAAGTATTATACAAAAAATTTAACATAGCACTGTGCAAGCCTACAATCCGACGCCATTTTAATTCTGATACACCGTGAGCAGAGCAGTACGCAAATGCCTCCCATAAGGCTAATGGAAAAAGGGAGAAGATTACTTCAACAGTAATAAAGAAAAATATAACTAAAGATAAAGGATAAAGGGAAGGAAAAAAGCCAGGAGAGGAATACATAGACAACTCCCAACCTAGAAAGTCTGGGCGTGGTGCAAAGAGATAAAAAATAAAGTAGAAAAGCAGCCAGGAGAGGAAGACATACATAAGACTGCTGCACCAACAAACCAACTTAAATACTACAGACTTTAAAGTAGTAATCCTGGAACTCTTCAACAGATCCCACAGCTTCTGAGATTGTTTTTTTTCGTGACATATTGTACTTCATGATAGTGGTAAAATTTCTTTGATATGACTTGTGTTTATTTGTGAAAAAAAAACTGAAATTTGGCAAAAAATTTTTAAATTTAGCAATTTTCAAACTTTTAATTTTTATGCCCTTAAATAAGAGAGTTAAATCACACAAAATAGTTAAAACATTTCCCACATGTCTACTTTACATCAGCAGTTGAAACATGATTTTTTTTGTTTGGAAGTGTAAGGGTTAAAAGTTGACCAGTGATTTCTAATTTTTCCAACAAAATTTACAAAATCATTTTTTTAGGGACCACATTACATTTTAAGTGACTTTGAGGGGTCTATATGACAGAAAATACCCAAAAGCGACTCCATTCTAAAAATTGCACTCCTCAAGGTGCTCAAACCCACATTCAAGAAGTTTTTAACTGTTCAGGTGCTTCACAGGAACTGAAGCAAAGTGGAAGAAAAAAAATGAACATTGAATTTTTTTCAATAAAAATTTAATTTAGACCCAAACTTTTTTTTTTTTTACAAGGGTAACAGGAGAAAATGGACCACAAAATTTGTTGTGCAATTTCTCCTGAGCATGCCGATATCCCATTATTGGGAAAATCTATTGTTTGGTCACACAGCAGGGCTCGGAAGTGAAGGAGCGCCATTTGACTTTTGGATTGTAAAATTTGCTGGAATAATTAGCGGATGCCATGTTGCGTTTGGAGACCCCCTGATGTGCCTAAACAGTGGAAACTGCCCCAAGTGACCCAATTTTGGAAACCACACCCTTCAAGGATTTTAACCAGTGTTATAGTGAGCGTTTTGAACGACACAGAATTTAACAACATTAGGCGTCATATTGAATAGGTTGTCATTAGTGTTGAGCGCAAGTGCTCGCTACTCCAGTTTCCATCTGGTGCTCGAGTATGCACCAAATATCGCGGGTGCTTAAGTGACATGCTAGAGTCCCTGCCCCACATGTTTCACTCCTGTTAGACACCCCCTTAAGAAAAGTGGTGATCCGCAATACTCTGTGTCTTTTTGCTGCTGCATCACACTGTTGACTCATATGCAGTCTGTGATCTATTAGTATTCTAAAGTTTTTTTGCAAACGTGCTGTTGCTTAGTTCTATTCCTCCCATTCTGTAGATGTAATTTTTATTTTTCTTTCTTAGATGTGTGAGTGTATGTATATATATACAAGTGCTTCTCAGAAAATTAGAATCTCTTCAAAAAGTTAATTTATTTCAGTTCTTCAATACAAAAAGTGAAACTCATATATTATATAGAGTCATTACAAACAGAGTGAGCTATATCAAGTGTTTATTTCTGTTAATGTTGATGATTATGGCTTACAACCAATGAAAACTCAAAAGTCATTATCTCAGTAAATTAGAATAATTAACAAAAAATACCCGCAAAGGCTTCCTAAGCATTTAAAAAGGTCCCTTAGTCTGTTTCAGTAGGTTCCACAAGCATAGGGAAAACTTCTGACTTGACAGATGTCCAGAAGGCAGTCATTGACACATTCCACAAGAAGGATAACCCACAAAAAGTCATTGCTAAAGAAGCTGGCTGTTCACAGAGTGCTGTATCCAAGAATATAAATGGTAAGTTGAGTGGAAGGAAAAAGTCTGGTAGAGAAAGGTGCACAAGCAACCGGGATAACACGAGCCTTGAAAGGATTGTTAAGAAAAGGCCATTCAAAAATTAAGGGGAGATTCACAAGGAGAGGACTGCTGTTGGACTCATTGCTTCAAGAGCTACCACACACAGACGTATCCAGGACATGGGCTACAAGTGTCACTTTCCTTGTGTCAAGCCACTCATGACCAATAGACAATGCCAGAAGCATTTTACCTGGGCCAAAGAGAAAAATAACTGGACTGTTGCTCAGTGGTCCAAGGTGTTGTTTTCAGATTAAAGTAAATTTTGCATTTCATTTGAAAACCAAGGTCCCAGTGTCTGGAGGAAGAGTGGAGAGGCGCACAATCCAAGCTACTTGAGGTCTAGTGTAAAGTTTCCACAATTAGTGATGGTTTGGGGAGCCATGTCATCTGCTGGTGTAGGTCCACTGTGTTTTATCAAGACCAAAATCAGCGCAGCCATCTACCAGGGAATTTTAGAGCACTTCATGCTTCCCTCTGCCGACAAGCTTTTTGGAGATGGAAATTTCATTCTCCAGCAGGACTTGGCACCTGTCCACACTGCCAAAAGTACCATTTCCTGGTTTAAAAACAGCAGTATCATTGTGCTTGATTGGCCAGCAAACTCGCCAGACCTTAAGCCCATAGAGAATCTATGGGGTATTGTCAAGAGGAAGATGAGAGACAGCAGAGCCAACATTGCAGATGAGCTGAAGGCAACCTGGGCTTCCATAACACCTCAGCAGTTTCACAGTCTGATCGCCTCCATGCCACGCTGCATCGATGCAGTAATTGAATCAAAAGGAGCCCCGACCAAGTATTGAGTGCATTTACGGCACATACATTTCAGTAGGCCAACATTTTGGATTTTAAAATCATTTTTCAAGCTGGTGTTATAAAGTATTCTAATTTACTGAGATAATGAATTTTGGGTTTTCATTGGCTGTAAGCTATAATCATCAACATTAACAGAAATAAACATTTAAATAGATCACTCTGTTTGTAATGACTCTATATAATGAGTTCCACTTTTTGTATTGAATAACTGAAATAAATTAACTTTTTGATGATATTCTAATTTTGTGTGAAGCACCTGTATGTGTGTGTGTGTGTGTGTGTGTGTGTATGTATGTTGTGAGACAGTGAAGGAATATGTGTCGAATGGGGTGTACATTTCACCTAGGTACTGTGCTGTATGGTATAAGGGAAATGTGTGGCTTTGCAAAACTAGTGGTGGAGATAGGTCACTACACCTTCCATTCAGTGCACACTTGCAGCTCAAACCTGAAATCACTCAAGTGATAATTAGGAAGCCAGAAGTAGGTGTCTGGGAACACAGTCAGAGAGCTCGCTTAGTCTGGACAAGGAGTCCCGGCACAAGAAGCAGTCTCCAGGAGTATGAGCTGTCTCAGTCTGGGTGCTCGATGTACCCCGGACACAGGAGTAGTCTCTGTGAGAATCCATGCGGATAGCTGCTGAATAGGAGGGGAGCTCTCTCAAGTCTGGACGTTGAAGGTGCCTTCAGACACAAGGAGGAGACTCTGTGAAACTCCATGCTGGTAAATGCTGAACATATGTGTTGTTTTGGCCCAGGCTATTAGAGTCTGGACCCGGATAGAAAGGGAAATCTATCTAAGTGTAATTAGTGGCTGGACAAGCCCAGGTCTTATGTTTATGATTTGGTTTTGATTATGTTCTGTTTGCTGTGGACTTTAATAAAACTGGTTGCGGCCAGTTTTTACCAGAACTGCTGTCTGTGAATGAACTGTTTCCGTGCCACTCCATCTACCCGGACGGCGATCCCAGAGCTATATCCCCTGAAAAGCTTACAATGTGTATATATATATATATATATATATATATATATATTGTAGCCTTTCCGGGGTTTTAGCTCTGAGATCGCTGTCTGGGTAGACAGAATGGCATGGAAACAGTTCATTCAGACAGCAATTATGGTAAAAACTGGCCGCAACCAGTTTTATTAAAGTCCACAGCACACAGATAAAACAAAGCATAAACAAAAGACCTAGGCTTGTCTAGCCACTAAATTACACTTATGTAATGTCCCTTTCTATCAGGAACCCAGACTCTATCAGTCTGTGCCCAAAACAACACATATGATATATGGTACCAGTATGGAGTTTCCCAGATCCTCCTCCTTATGTCTGAAGGTCCACCCGACGTCCAGACTTGAGAGAGATCCACTCCTATTCAGTAGTCATTATGCTGGAGGTTCACAGAGACACTCCTGTGTCCGGGGTACCTCTAACCCAGACTGAGACGGCTCCCCTCCTATTCAGTAATCATCAGCATGCATTCTCACAGAGACTGCTTCCTTGTGCCAGGACACCTCTCTGTGTCCAGGCTGAAGACAGCTCTAACACTCTTGGA
Organism: Oophaga sylvatica; assembly: GCA_033576555.1. Lineage (NCBI taxonomy): Eukaryota > Metazoa > Chordata > Amphibia > Anura > Dendrobatidae > Oophaga > Oophaga sylvatica. The sequence goes on from JARQOD010000007.1 coordinate 46,694,592, forward strand.
GACTGTTTCTTGTGCCAGGACACCTCCCTGTGTCCAGGCTAAACTAGCTCCCACACTCTTGGAGACACCTTCTGTGCCTGGACCCCTTGTCCAGACTGAATGAGCTCTCAGACTGTGTTTCAACACACCTACTTCTGGTCTCCTAATTAACACCTGAGTATTTTCAGGCCTGAGCTGCAAGTGTGCAATGAATGTAAGGTGTAGTGACCTTTCTCTACCACTAGGTTTACAAAGCCACACATTTCCCTTATACCTAGGTAAAATGTACACCCCATTCAACACATATTCACTCACTGTCTCACAATATTTAGAATTGATAGTCCTCAGTGGTTGATACCTTTTAATGGCTAACTGAAAAGATGGTAACAAATTGCCAGCTTTCGAGACTACTCAGGCTCTTCATCAGGCATAGAATAATGCAAAATATGAAGAATTATGATTTGAAAAGAGAAAACACAGTAGTTTGACAATAAATGGCTTCACCCAACTACTAACCATGAGTGGAGAAAAAGTTTTGGTGTTATCATTCATTTTCTCTGAAAAAAGGCCAAAAAAGCAAAAATTCTGCCGGGGTATGTAAACATTTGAGCACAACTGTATACACACGTAAGCAATAGTTTTGGTAATCTCATCAGTACTTCATGAATTGCACAAGTATCTTTTAGCAATAGTTTGACTATTTATAAAAATAGCTTTCAGCCACAGTGGCCAATATATCTTTCCATCGGTGTTTAGTACATATCACTGTCTTCTGTGTTTGCTTAACTTTTGTTTACAAATGCAGGAATCCGTATTGGATAAATCCATGTATAAAATATGTTTCTTAAGGCCACATTCACACATTGAGTATTTGGTCAGTATCTTACATCAGTATTTGTAAACCAAAATCAGGAGTGGGTGAAAAATACAAAAGTGGTGCACTTGTTTCTGTTATACTTTTCCTCGGATTGTTCCATTCCTGGTTTTGGCTTACAAATACTGATGTAAAATATTGACTAAATACTGAACGTGTGAACGTGGCCTTCATTTCATACCCTCTCTTCTGTTTCCTACATAACTGTTTCAACACATAAAGTTGTGTGAAAAAATGTTTCCCCCCTTCCTGATTTCTTATATTCTTTCATGTTTGTCACACTTAACTGTTTTAGATCACCAAAGAAATTTAAACTTTAGGCAAAGATAACACAAGTAAACACAAAATTCAGTTTTTAAATGAAGGTCTTTATTATTAACGGAAAAAGAAATCCAAACCTACAGGGCCCTGTGTGAAAAGTTGATTGACCCATAAATCTAATAACTGGTTGGGCCACTCTTGGCACCAACAACTGCAATCAAGCATTTGTGATAACTGGCAATGTGTCTTTTACAACGCTCTGGAGGAATTCTGCCTCACTCATCTCTGTAGAAATGTTGTAATTCAGCCCCATTGGAGGGTTTATGAGCACAAACTGCCTTTTTCTCTTCGTCACGACAGCACTCACCGAGAGAGGGGATCTGCCTCTAGGAACAGAAAATCTACAGAGATAAAAGGGGCCGTCCCGCTCGCTCCCTCAGTTGGTTTCCTGTTCCTAAGGGAACCTGCAGAGAAGGAAAAAGTGAAGAGGATACCTGGAATGTGATGCCGCCTGGCGGTCTCTGCGGGAACAGCAGGGGCTCCAGCGCCGAAGGAAGCGTCGGGGGAGGCCTGTTTGTCAGCTCCCACTCGTCTGGAAAGGACAGCATGAGACCAGGGTCCGGGTAGAACCGCCCTGGCTCATGTGAGGAGCGCGGTGCAGATGTAGGGGCCGTCACTTGTCCGAAGGGTGCAGGATGCGGGCATCAGCCGCCCTGCTTCCCCTGCAGGTCTCGGATTGCGGCGCGCAGCCGGTAGAAGGGAGGCCAGCGTGCGCAGGAGGCCTAAAGAGCGCTCTCACTCGGGAGTACTGAGTTTTACTTCTGGGGTTGCCGGGGTGGCGGCGGGATCAGCGCAGTATGAGCGGCTTGGGAGCTGAGCATGCGCCGAAGAGGAAAGACGCCGGATCCGGAAGTGATGGGGACACTTCCGGGTGCAAAAAAAAAGGCTGCATAAAAGCACCGGCTGGAGGCTCGCTGGTGTGCAGCGATGTTGTCCCCAAATGACCCCGCAATGCACCCACATAAAGAGGTAGTTCTACCGCACAGCAGCAAAAAGAGTGGCAGTGGACGCTCCAGGCCACGTGGCTGCACATACAGAAGTGGTAGAGACAGAAAAGCAAGTCAAACCACGTCTCAGGCTGTGCCTCCGCCTCCGCAAAAGGTACCATGTTGACAAGCTTCACTGGGTGAGCGTTACTAACCACACCTATTAAGCTGATAGCCCCTTCTTTCTGTATACCCCTTTAGGTTAAAAAGACCGGAAAACCAAAGCATAAGGAATGTGCCCTGTGCTCCCAGCCTCTTCCTGACGGTTACCCCAAAAGGCTTTGTCAGATCTATATGGGGCATACCCTGCAGTAGGAGTCCTCAGAAAGGAGGACATTAGGCTCACAATTAGGGAGGAACTCCAGGCACTTGGTTACGGCAAGGTCAGAAAACAGAGACCCAGCAGGGAATACACCTTCCCCGTGTCCAGCTCATCTTCGGACAGTGGCGAGCTCGGCTCAGATTCCTCCCAAGAGTCATCATCCTCGGAGGAAGAAGGCCGCACTTGTTTCCCGATCGACAGTATTAATAACCTAATTAAATCGGTCCGAGAACTATGGGGTTGGCTGATACCAGAGAGCCCAAGACAGCACAAGACATCATGTTCACAGGCCTCTCCCAAAAGAAAAGGCAGACATTCCCTGTGATACCTGCAGTGAAAGAACTGGTTAAGAATGGGAGAAGCAGGGACAGCGAGGATTCCTTCCCTCAGCACCCAAACAGCGGTATTCCTTTGACAATGAGGAGTTAACATCTTGGTCAAGGGTTCCCAAGGTTGATGCAGCTGTCGCTTCAACCTCACAGTGCTCTTCCTTGCCAGTAGAAGATTCAGAAACACTAACCAACCCCTTGGATCCTAAGGGGGATACTCTCCTTAAAAGGTTCTGGGACTCATGGGTCTTCAAGCCAGTGATATCAGCCACTTGCATCGCAAGATCTATGCTAGTGTGGTTGGATCAGCTGGAAGAAAACATTAAGAGTGGATTGTCTAGTGATGAGTTACGGTCTTCTATCCCTCTTATTAGAGGAGCAACAGCCTTCCTGGCAGTCGCCTCAGCCGATTCCCTGCGCCTAACGGCCAGATCGGCGGGATTAGCCAACGCAGCCCGTCGTGCCTTATGGTTAAAGGGCTGGAGAGGTGACACGCAGGCTAAAGCAAAACTTTGCACTATACAATGCCAGGGTGAGTACCTGTTTGGCACAGTGCTTGACAAGATACTCACCAAAGAAGGCGAAAGAAAGAAGGGGTTCCCTAACACATATAAGTTCCGTCCTCTAGGAGGGCTTTCAGAAAGCAGCCATTCGGCAGAAAGAGAGCCTATGAGAACCGGAGGCGCTGGAAGAACAGAGAGGCCAAGCAGAGAGGTGCTCTATTTGGCAAACCTTCCTACAAGGGCGGAGATAGGTTCTGCTAATACCAACCCTCCGGTGGGTGGCAGGTTATAATTTTTTAGCCAGCAATGGAAGGCAATAACATCCAATCCCTGGGCCATTAGCCTCGTATCGTCTGATTTGAAATTAGTTTGCCCGGGTCCCCCTGGACTCCTTCATATTAACTTCTTTAAAGTCTCACATTCAGCAGGTGGCTTTGGAGTTGGAAATTAGGGGTCTGTTAACCAAGCATATGCTAGTGGAGGTCCCGGCGGACCAGAGGGGGAAGGGATTTTATTCTCCCTTATTTCTGGTTTTTAAGCCAGATAGTTCCTACAGAACCATAATTAATTTGAGAAAACTGAACGGCTTTCTGCGGTCTCATACCTTCAAGATGGAGTCCATACGTTGAGCAATTAAACTTTTAAGAAGATTAAGATGCTTCATGGCGGTCTTAGATCTGAAGGATGCATACTATCATCTGCCAATATATGCGATGCATCAGCAGTATCTTCGAGTGGCATTCACTCTGGAAGGCCGTGTCCACCATCTTTAGTTTGTGGCAAAGATCTTCAGCTTATCCATGGCTCCCCAGGTTTACACCAAGTTAATGTTAGAGGTGATGGTGTATGTACGGTTAAAAAACACTTTAATAGTCCCATACCTAGATGATTTCCTGGTGGTAGGAAACGCCATCTCCCAATGTGAACATCGACTAGCTAATGCAATTTCATCTTTGCAGGCTTTGGGATGGCTGATCAACTGGACCAAATCCAGATTGCTCCCGGTAACTCGGCAGACATTCCTAGGCCTCCATCTGGACTCTGGAAGTCAGAATTGTCTCCTCCCAGAAACAAAGATGTTGGCCATAATAAATAAAGTGTGGTCTGCAATGGTCAACCCTAAGATGTCCCTGTGGGACGCTATGTCCCTTCTCTGCTCCCTTACATCTTATATTCCTGCAGTGCAGTGGGCCCAGTTCCACACTAGGCAGCTGCAGCAAGTTATCCTGCAGGAGGAAGAGCGACTGCAGGGACAGTTTGAGGGTGAGATATCCCTGTCAACTGGGGTAGGTAGATCCCTTTCATGGTGGCTGGACCTGGGCCATCTCTCTAGAGGGCTTCCGTGGGTGCTGAGACCCTCAAGAGTTGGTTACTACGAACGCCAGTCCCTTCGGTTGGGGGGGTTATTTAGGTGAAAGTGTAGTCCAAGGACAATGGCCATAGGTGAGGCAGACGACTCTTCTAATTTGAGAGCGTTAAAAGCAATTGATCATGCTATACGTGAATTCCTCCCACAGCTGCGAGCATCTCATGTAAGAATTCTATCAGACAACGCCACCTCCGTCACATATTTGAATCATCAAGGAAGAACACGATTAAGGACTCTGATGTCTACCACAGAGAGAATCCTACAGATAGCCAAGACACACCTTTTGTCCCTGTCAGCCCTCCACATCAGGGGAGTAGAGAACTTCAGAGCAGACTTCCTCAGTCGCCATTCCCTGCATCAGGGGGAGTGGATGCTCAGCTGCCTGATCTTCAAGAAAATAACAGCCTTATGGGGTCTTCCGGAAATAGACCTGTTTGCTACAAGGGCCAACAGACAGGTCGAAAAGTTTGCTTCACTACACAGAGCACACCGACTGGATATGCTCTTCTCTCTTCAATTCCCGTGGCCTTTCTGTCTGGCGTATGCCTTTCCCCCCATGATAATCCTCCCATTGGTCATCAGAAAAATAACGGAAGAGAGGGCTAGAGTAATCCTGATTGCTCCATTTTGGCCCAAGAGGCCTTGGTTTTCATGGCTCAGAGCCATGTCTTTGTCCGACCCCTTGGATCCTCCCGTGGGATCAGGACCTACTCTCTCAGGACCCTTCCTTCATCCTCAAGTGAAGGGTCTACGCCTGACGGCATGGAACTTGAGAGGCAGTTACTGAGACTAAGGGGGTTCTCTGAGAATTTAATTAATACCCTTCTGCACAGTAGAAAGGAGGTTACGACTAAGATATAAACCAAGGTGTGGAGGAAATTTCTTAGCTTTTACACAGGTACCTTCTCTAATGAGGTACCTATCCCTGCTATCCCCAAAATGAAAGTGGAAACAAGTCGAAATGAAATCAAAACAAGACAAAATTAAAGTGGAAACAAGTTAAAATGATGCTCAGTATTGTGTTTTGCCTCCACATGCCTGTATGACCTCCCTACAATGCCTGGGCATGCTCCTGATGAGATTGCGGATGTTCTCCTGAGGGATCTCCTCCCAGACCCGGACTAAAGCATTCCGTCAACTCCTGGACAGTCTGTAGTGCAACATCCTTCAGCATGACCGGTTTAGCAGTGGGTCAGTAATGGTGTGGGGTGGCATTTCTTTGGAGGGCCACCAGCTCTCCATGTGCTCGCCAGAGGTAGCCTGACTACCATTAGGTACTGAGATGAGATCCTCAGACCCCTTGTGAGACCATATGCTATTGCGGTTGGCCCTGGGTTCATCCTAATGCAGGACAATGCCAGACCTCATGTGGCTGGAGTGTGTCAGCAGTTCCTGCAAGATGAAGGCATTGAAGCTATGGACTGGCCTGCCCGTTCCCCAGACCTGAATCCGATTGAGCACATCTGGGACATCATGTCTCGCTCCATCCACCATCGTCACGTTGCAACTGTCCAGGAGTTGACGGATGCTTTAGTCCAGGCCTGGGAGGAGATCCCTCAGGAGAACATCCGCAACCTCATCAGGAGCATGCTAAGGCGTTGTAGGGAGGACATACAGGCACGTGGAGGCCACACACAATACTGAGCATCATTTTGACTTGTTTCCACTTTAATTTTGGGGGACTCTCCAAATCCAGGCCTCCATTGGTTCAAGAATTTGAATTCTATTGATGATTTTTGTGTGATTATGTTGACAGCACATTCAACTTTGTACAGAACAAAGTATTAAATGTGAATATTTCATTCATTTAGATCAGTGTTTCCCAAATTCCAGTCCTTGCGGACCCCACGGGTCATGTTTTCAGGATTTCCATAGTGTTGCACAGGTGAGAGAATTCCCGATGCCTTGATGATACTTCCACCATCTGCGCAATACAAAGGAAATCCTGAAACCATGACCCGTGGGGTCCGTGAGGACTGGAGTTTGGGAAACACTGATTTAGATCTAGGATCTGTCATTTGAGTGTTCCCTTTTATATTTTTGAGCATATAATATATTATGTAATATATATATATATATATATATATATATATATATAATGTGTGTGTGCATATGTGTGTGTGCGTCATATTGACTTATGATAACTAAATTCTGCTTTCTAGATGATGTTAAACCCAAGAGCGAAGAAGGTCCTACTCAGAAATCAATTCGGGAGGCTCGAGAGAAAGAACTGTTGCAGGAAGGAGTCGCTTTATACAATGCAGAGAAAGACCCAAATAAACAAATCGGAAAGGCACATCCTAAGGTAGGATCACCAGAACATCTGTCAAAAATATGTTTGTTTTTTAACAACTTGTACTTCAAAATGGATATCAGTTGTTGGCTCACATTAGTATGTATCTACTACCTGTGAGATTATTGGACATAAATAGGCAATCAACAGCGCAAGAAAACCTCATCACTGTCTTTTGCAAACATATTATAAGTATACAGCACTACTGGAAAGCGAGGGTGTTCAAGAATGGTTTCACTTTTTTAAAATGGAAATATAAAAGGTACTAGTTTCCTGCTCTCCTTCAGATAAGTGTTTGCTGTTTTTTTTTTCCTCTGATTTTCTCTGCTGGTTTGCTGCTTGCAGTGGACTGCAGCCTGTCCCCTTTTGGGGTCTGGCGCTGCAATTGTGCTCCGTTTGTGTCTGCACTTTTGCTTTGCTCCTTTGTTACTTTTTATTTGCTGAATAGCGTTTTGTTACATCAGAGATCTGATTTAGGTGGATGAGATTGTGTGATCTCAGATTTTTTGGCAAACTGAAGTGTTGGTATTTTTGTTAGGGTTTTTTTGGATTGCAGTCAGAATTCTTTCCTGTACTTTTCTGTCTAGACAGATTGGGCCCCAGCGTTTGCTCATTCTATTTTCTGTCTGTGTCCGTGCTTTCTTCTTGTCTAACCGCCATTACATGTTTGGGGCTTCCTATTTTCTTTGGGATCTGCTCCGGGCAGATAGCTTTCATCTTTCTGCCTTTAGGTGTAGTTATCTCTCAGTCTGTGACTAGGCGTCTAGGATCACCGTAGGAACGCTCCACGGCTACTTCTAGTTGTGTGGTTAGTTCAGGTTACTGCAATCCAATGGTTCCAGCCTCTCTGGTGTATTACCACTTTTGCTATTTTTTGCTATTTCTCCTCAGTTACCGAAACATAACAGGCTTGACTGAAGCTGCTTTGTTTCCCATAGTCTTTCACCCTTTGACTGCTTACAAGGATGTGGACTTACACAAAGGGCCCCTGGGCAAGAGCCACAAAGTCAGCTGCTTTTCGATAGCACAAGTTGGCAAGAAGGATCAGGTAGCCTGGTCAAAACCAAGAGGGCCGAAAAGGTACAAAATTGTCAGACAAAAAAACGTCAATTAACAAGCTGGGATGAAAACAAGGGAATGAGAATATAAAACCAGAGCAGAAATCACAGCCCTAAACCTGGGAAGCACAAAGCTGTATCTAGTAGTTTCCAGCAACAGGCTAGAAGGATTAGTAGGGTGTGGTGCTCTCCAGTTTGCTCTCCAAGAAGTTCAGCTGGACAGCACACACACCCATACCGTCAGACTGAACAGCACTGCACATCCCAGCCATCCTAAACTTAGTGCGTGTACTGAGCCCGCCATCCAGAGATCCTGGTTCTGACATTTCATGTTTCATAAATCAAAAAAGGCCTTCTATCATAATAACCAACAGGTCACTTGATTACTCTAACAGTTAAACATATATCAATAAATATCTCATCCCCAAAATGAACTGGCTGGATATATAAAGTGAACACCATATTTAATGATAAAAGCATAGTATTTTATTGAATAAGTGACTCAAAATAGTACAACATATAAATGCATACATCAATGTGAAAGGGCACAGAACAAAATTCACATATAGCCTAGAGTGCGAGTTTTCATGGTAATATAATAAAGGTAAGCTGATATCTCAGTCATTTGATAATGGTCATAGACATGCATTAAAGTCAAAGAGTCATGCCTGAAGAAGTGACATGAAACGCGCGTCGGACTAGAGGAACACAGAACCTAATCCATAACACATTCCCTGCGATCTTCCTGTCTATGTTTACCCAGGAAATTATATTTCTAATCATTAACTGAACTCTTTGACTTTAATGCATGTCTATGACCGTTATCAAATGACTATGAGATATCAGCTTACCTTTATTATATTACCATGAACACTCATACTCTGGGCTATGTGTGAATTTTGTTCTGTGCCCCTTCATATTGAGGTTTCTATTTATTTTTTGTTCTGTTATTAGTCATGTATATTCAGTAAAATGAATTAAATATTTTGATTTATCATTAAATATTGTGTTCACTTTATATATCCAAGCAGTTCATTTTGGGTCTGAGATAGTTATTGATATACATTTCCTCTTTCACCAGCGCTGCCCGAAGAGTGAATATGACATCGCCTGGTGACAGAAGTAGAGGTCGCCAGAGCAGGTTCTGGTGGAGATGTGACAATATTACTCTTTTTTTTTTTCATATGAGTAAATTGTCATATTGAAGCTTTCACCTTTGAGTTAATTCATTATGTCAAGATATATGTCCTCTAATGTTCAGAAATAGGTTAAATGTTTCTTCTAGCCTAACCTCAAAGTCTGTGGGTAATTTCATTTCCCATGTGCTTGCACATTGATCTTTTTGGTCGTCATAGAGTCATAGAATCATAAATTCATAGAATGGTAGAGTTGGAAATTACCTCCTGGGTCATCTGGTCCAACCCCCTGCTCAAAACAGTATTCACTAAATCATCTCAGACAGATATCGGTCCAGACTCTGTTTGAAAACTTCCATTGAAGGAGAACTCACCACTTCTCGTGGCAGCCTGTTCCACTCAGTGATCACCCTAACTGTCAAAAAGTTTTTCTAATATCTAATATGTGTCTCCTCCCATTCAGTTTCATCCCATTGTTTCTAGTGTTTCCTTGTTCAAATAAGAATAAAGATGATCCTTCTACAATGTGACAGCCCTTGAGATATTTGTAGACAGCTATTAAGTCTCCTCTCGGTCTTCTTTTTTGCAAGCTAAACATTCCCAAATCCTGTAACCGTTCCTCATAGGACATAATTTGCAGACGGGTCACCATTCTGGTCGCTCTTCTCTGAACTTGCTCCAGTTTGTTGATGTCTTTTTTAAAATGTGGTTTCCAAAACTGGACACAGTATTCCAGATGAGGTCTGACCAAATAGGAGTAGAGGGCAATAATGACTTCACGTGATTAGACTCTATGCTTCTGTTAATACATCCTAGAATTGTATTTGCCTTTTTTGCTGCTGCATCACACTGTTGACTCATGTTCAGTCTGTGATCTAGTAGTATATCCAAGTCTTTTTCACATGTGCTGTTGCTTAGCCCTATTCCTCCCATTCTGTATATGCTTTTTTCATTTTTATTGCCCAGATGTATTACTTTGTTTTTTCCCTGTTAAAAACCATTCTGTTAGTTGCTGCTTACTGCTCCAGTTTATTTATATCTTTTTTTTTAATCTCTCTCTTCTTTAGTATTAGCTATCCCTCCTAGCTTTGTGTCATCAGCAAATTTAATCAGCTTACCCTCAATTCCTTCATCTAAATCATTGATGAAAATGTTGAACAATACAGGGCCAAGGATAGCCCTGTGGTACACAACTTGAGACAGTCTTCCAACTGGATGTGCAGCCATTTACGACCACTCTTTGGGTCCGATCACTAAGCCAGTTATGAATTCACCTAACAGTTGCCTTGTTCATTCCATACTTACTCATTTTATCAATAAGGATTCTGTGAGATACTTTGTCAAATGCTTTGCTGAAGTCAAGATATACCATACTGGACCAACTTTAGTCTGTTGGTCTGTTGGTCCAGTCCAGTTTTTGCAAGTCACGGGGTAAAATGCACATTGATTTGAATAATCCAGTGTTTCATTGCATCAGTCTCACCTTTGCCATCGTAAGAAGTAGATATTACCTGCCCCTGTTGGGTAACTTTTGCACTGTGGAAGCTAAAAGGGTTATTCACATCTTCATCAATCGGTTAACAGCAGAAAGCAATAGTGTTAATGTCAGCGACATGTGGGAAATTGTAATAAGCAGTTACGTGTTTGTTTTTAAAAGCATTATCTGACAACATCCATCTAAGAAGATGGAAATAACCCTTCAATAGTCTTGTGAGTAGCTGAGAAATCTAGCTAAAAACAAATATCATACTAATTTTTGTTATACGTAACTTTGTTGCCTTTTTTTTATATATAGTTTCCTTTAAATTTCCTCGTGTGGTTTATGTTTGCTTGCTCCACCCAATGGTTACCTTGTACATCAGGCAGAATAAATCCACAAAACATAGTCTTCTTAAAGAAAGATGAATGAGAGTTGGAATGAAATAGATTACATTTGGAATGATCCACAAGTTATATGAAAGACTTACAAATTACTTTCTGACTGAAGAAATCTGCGTATATACTCAGGAGAAGTAATGAACAAGGCTATTCTGAGGGATAATTACAAATAAATCAATAATTAATGGTTCGGGAATGTGTTAATAGGTTCATTATGGTGATTCACGGTTTCTTCCTAGCTGGGTTTGCTTAGAAATGTAATAGGAGAAATTACAGCCTGTTCCCAGATACTTTTAAACAGTCAAGAATCACAGCGTTAAGATCATGTTGCTAGCCATTCTTAATTCAGTTCATTTATAGCACTTTTGCTATGTTGCTGTTAAAAATAAGTGATTCGGTTGGCCTTGGTGTCCATGGGTGTAAACTGTTTTAATACTGGAATACAGACGCCCTGGATGAGCGCCTGAGTTTTTGTTAGTCTTGCGACTTTTTTAGTCTCTCTTTTATATACAAGGGTGATTCAAAAAATTTTCCGCACTACAGTTGTATTAAAGGGAGTCTGTCACACCCCAAAATGCATTTTATATGGGCTATACAATGTTGAAGGGGCCTTGACCCATATTGCAACCATACTTGCACTGTACCTGTTACTGGTACAGTGCCAGAGAAAATGACTTTTAATTCATATGCAAATAAGGAAGATTTGGTGAATCCTTGGCTTGGCCAAGAGTTTGGTGCATCGTTGTGCCTGCTCATTTGTTCTTTGGGCCCTGCGCCTGCTTCTGATTAACAGTGTGCACTTCTCAAATTTAGCTCTGCCTGAATACTGCTAACTTGTATGTGTGGCCACGGTGTGCACACAGTGGCCGGGCGTGTCATCTTCCTCGTCGTATCTTTATTTCTGACCGCTCACTACACTGATACACCCAGAATAAAACACTAATAAAAGTGCTTGTAAAAAAAAAACTCCATTAAAACTTTTCAACCGTGGAGTGTTAAAAACTAGTCAGATCATGATACATAAAGAAACAAATAATTATATAAAGTAAGTACATATGGTAAGTAGGATTATATACATATAACTGGATGCTATAGTTTGATTAATTTTTTCCTGCCTTAAAGGGAACCTGTCACAAAATTTGGCCAATATGAATTATGGCCATCACCTTTCAGGCCTGATAAACTGCATTCTATAATGCTGTATATCTGCCACCAGCCCGACTTGTAAGAGAAGAAAAAGAACTTTATTATACTCACCTGCGGGGTGGTCCGGTTCAAGGAGTGTCATTCTTGTTGGTCCGTCGCCTACCATCTTCTTGCCATGCCGTTCTCCTTTTTGGTTCGTGTGGATGACGCATCCCTACATCATCCAGAATAGTCTCCTTGGCACCGCACTCCTGAGCAGGCGTACTTCTCTGTCCTTTTGAGGTCAGACAAAGTACTGCAGTGCGCAGGTGCAGGGGCTCTGACCTTTCACGGTACCTGCGCACTGTAGTACTTTTCTCTGTACATTCTAGAATGCCGTATAACAGCCCTCAAAGGTGATGGCTGTAACTCATATCATCCAAACCTGGTGACAGGTTCGCTTTACCTATGTTCTTTATATGTGAAAGCTTTCTGGTAACTACTAGATCGTAGGAAATGGTATGCGACAGGATACCCATCAGCTTTTGTCTCGATTAGTAAGAAGTGTGACTCATCTGCACTGTCCATGAAGCCATAGAGGGTTTATTTTAGGCCCATAGTTTAAAAAAATAAAAGGTGCTGCCTACTGTATTTTCCTCATTTTACCTTAACACAGAGCGGTCATTAATTGCTCCTGCCAGCGATTCAACTTCTTATCGTCAACAGTGCAGCTATTCCTCTTCCAACTCTGTCGATGGGGCATGACTGCTGATGTTATGCTGATTGAGAGCCAGCTTCCCAGAATTAGGGTAGGTTTGCATGACAGATTTCTCCACATATGTGAAAAACAAACGATTATTCCGATTAGACTTTTGTCCAAGTTTGGTCAGAGTGGGATCAGTTTTTCTCGTAAATTGATAGAAGAAAAAGTTTCTCCACCTTGTCCTTTATGTCAGTTTGTGAAAATCGGACTGCTCTCGGATGATTTTTTTCACGGAACCATAGACTTTCATTGATCATTTTGATCAAAATGAGGACATGTCGCTGATTTTTTTTCTGAACATAAAATCCGACATGTACAGCTCCATACAATATCATAGGTATGAATGCTATGGATAGCGTTTGTACGAGAAAATCTGTTGTGTGCACATGCCCCTTGTCAGTTAGGCGCTGGATGTCACTTAGCATGACGTCGTCCGTTCACGCAGCGTCATCAAAGTAGAGCAGAAGTGAAGCCACTGCTCTGTTGACATGTCATCCACAAAAGCCGCTGAATCGCTGGCACGAATGGTCTGTGATGGCATAGATCTGCGGCGGGCACAACAGGCAGGTGGTTAGCAAGGCACATAGCATAAAAAGAATATCCTGCATAAACCGATGAAACTGAAGTACCACGTCCCCTGTATGGAATAACCATTCTTCGGGACAAACCATCTTTACACCTAAGTGTGACTGCTTAATTTTGGAGCTCAGTTTATGTAACAAACCTTGTGATTTTTCTGTTAAATGCAGGGATATTTTTATGTTATTAAATAAAAGCAAGTCCATTGCAAACTTGTTTATTTTCATTGTTTTTCTGATGTCATTCTCCTTCAATGAGAGCTTTCATGTTACATAGTGTAATAGAACCTGGGGAAAGGTGTGCAAGTTACATTCCAGGAGCGGAGTTAGTGATTTCACACTGCGATTTGGCACCTGTTTGTTGGTTCCATCTGGGCTTTCTTCTGAACACTCTGCAAAGCAGGATTTGTGCGTATGCGCCGGCGGGGCCATAGACTATAATGATACAGGTAGAGCGAACGTGTGCTCTGTCATGCATAATCTTCGGGTGTTTATGCCTACTGGAGGCAGACATTCAAACATTTTGAGGGGGGTTTGGACATAAGCCTCAACGAGACCAACAAACGGGCACAGAATGCCGTGTAAAAGCACCCTTAATTTCTAATATCCTAGGAAGCTCTCTCCAGCCTATTGATTTCTGTTCAGCAGTTATCTGCTCATCTCCCTCTCCTCTCTCTTTCTATATCACGCACCCAGTATCACGGCTCTCACTTTCCCGAATTGTGTGGTTGTTCCAATGCCTGGTTATCTCTATATGCTGTGAGACAGTGAAAGTATATGTATTGAATGGGGTGTACATTTCACCTAGGTACTTTGCTGACTGGTATAAGGGAAATGTATGGCTTTGTAAACCTAGTGGTGGAGAAAGGTCACTACACCTCCCATTCAGTACACGCTTGCAGTTCAAACCTGAAGCCACTCAGGTGTTAATTAGGAAGCCAGAAGTAGCTGTCTGGGAACACAGACAGGGAGCTCGCTTAGTCTGGACAGGAGTCCAGACACAAGGGGAGTCTCCGGGAGGGGAGCTTTCTCAGTCTGGGGGCTGGATGTGCCCCCCAGACACAAGAGGAGTCTCTGCGAAACTCCATGCTGGTAACTACTGAATACAAGGGGAGCTCTCTCAATCTGGATGCTGGATATGCCTCCAGACACAAGAGGAGACTCTGAGGAAAACCAAGCTGGTAACTGTTAACATATGAACATATGTGTTGTTTTGGGTCAGGCTGTTAGAGTCTGGTCCCTGATAGTGAGGGAATCTATCTGTGTGAAGTGAGTAGCCGGAGAGGCTCAGGATTTCTGTTTATGAGTTGTTTTTATCACATTCTGTTTGCTGTGGACTTTAATAAAGCTGGTTGAGGCCAGTTTACACCAGAACTGCTGTCTGAATGAACTGTTTGTATGCCACTCCGTCTACCAGGACGGCGATCCCAGAGCTATATCCCCTGAAAAGCTTACAATGCACATACAGGGAAAGTAGTGTACACTCCAGAAGAAATGGTTAAATGTGTTACAGCCATTCTTGTGTTAACTGCTGCCTGTGGTTTGGGCAGCATGAATCAGCCGACGGGTTCCCGTTTAAATTAGATTAATCATAGACTTGAATGAAGAGGGCAGACCTCGATGCATTCTCCGTTAGGATGTGGTGGCCAACAGCTGAACTACCTGGAGGTTTAGTGGACCCCTTCTCCCAGGAATGAAACCTATCAGACATTTATGACTTGTATGTAATATGTCCTTGGGAGAAAACACAAGGAAGTTTAGGTGAGGTGTGGAATACTTTGAGTTGTATAAGTGGGAAAACATATTTTATTATTATTATTATTATTATTTTTTGACTAAATTCAGATTTCGAATTCTTTCCCATTTATAAAATTTTCCAGGTAACAAGCTCTTTCCCATGATCTCCCAAATAAAACTAAAGTCTGGAATTGTCAAGATTTTCACAAGGGAAACCTTTCCCCACAGTGATCCCAGCTTTAGCTGTTGCAGGAAGACTAGAAGATAGAAATATTGTCGACTAAGATAGGAAAAATGTAAGCAAGACAAACAGCGACTAGATCGATATTTCTTGCCGTGCTTCTCCTCTGGGATCTATTATATAAGAATGGAAACATAAATTGCATCTTCTCACGTGGCTGTTAAATATCGCTATAGGATTAATTACCCAATTATCGACTGGTTTTGTGAATCTAGGGCCAAAACTTATTATGTTTTAGCAATGGTTATGAATAGATTGTAATCTTTTTAGGATAATCAATATGTAATTTTGTTTCTTTAAGGAAAACCAAATCCACCATGCATCATTGCCTTCTGTCATCTGAGTAAGTTCTCACATCTCCAGATGACGGTGTTCCATTGTGCAGAGTTATAAGACTTTAATGCATAAGGCTGGAGTTTCAAAAAGAAAACACACAGCAATAATTTTAATGATGTGATTACCAACTAAATTTCAATAAAGTGTTGATGCAAACTGATTTCTCCCTTTTTTAATAAGTTGCTGAAAGGAAAACTGTAAGGTTCATTAATATTTCAGCACTTTTATTGCATACAGCGTTCCCGCTAAATGCTGCTCATTGATACACATCTAGTGACCATTTTAATGGGATGTACTGTAATACTGTAGCACTAATTTTAAATGTAAATCTTGTTAAAATGACTAGAAAAATAATATAGTTTGTACTTAAAAAAGCTGACAGGTGGGGAAATGCAGCAGTAAATTAATCACCTTGTTATGGACTGACCTGAGTTAGATTAGTGATATTGCAACCACTAGGGGCAGCACCGGCAGGTAGCGTCATTAGGATATAGCCAGAGGTCGCCACACGGAGCATCAGTGTAGTTGGAAGGATAAGCAGGTAGCGTAGTCAGGATCTAGCCAGAGGTTGGTACACAGAGCAGCAGTAGGATCTTGAGGATAAGCAGGAATCGTAGTCAGGATATAGCCAGAAGTCGGTTTACGGAGCAGCAGTAGGACCTTGAGGATAAGCAGGAATCGTAGTCAGGATATAGCCAGAGGTCACAACATGGAGCAGCAGTGTAGTTGGAAGGATAAGCAGGTAACGTAGTCAGGATATAGCCAGAGGTCGGTACACGGAGCAGCAGACGGATCTTGAAGATAAGCTGGAATCGTCATCATGATATAGCCAGAGGTCAGTCCACAGAGTAGCAGTAGGACCTTGAAGATAATCAGGTAGCATCGTCAGGATATAGCCAGACGTCGCTACACGGAGCAGCAGTATAGTTGTGAGGATAAGCAGGTAATGTAGTCAGGATATAGAAAAAGTCAGGATATAGTCAGAGATTGGTACCCGGAGCAGCAGTAGGATCTTGAGGATAAGAGGGAATAATAGTCAGGATATAGCCAGAGGTTGGTACACAGAGCAGCAGTATAGTTGGGAGGATAATCAGGTAGCATAGTCGGGATAGAGAAAAAGTCAGGATATAGTCAGAGGTTGGTATACAGAGCAGCAGTAGGATCTTGAGGATAAGCAGCAAGTGGGAAGAAGCTAGACTAAACGCTGGGAGCTCAATCAGGAGATCACATGGTGAGCCAATCAGGAACTCGGTGTGGAGACATAAGGGACTCAGGTTGGAGACATGAGGAATAACACAGGTACTAGTATCTGATTTAGCAAGGAACTGTCCAGTGAGCTGAATAGCTCAGGGGGATGAGCTTGCTGCCTGGTGCACAAGAGCTGCTGAGTTTGACTCCTGACAGACCTAATACTATCTGATACTTTTATATCAAAAAGGTCTGAAAGGTAGCCACATCCCATCTCAGGCATGTGAGGCAAAAGATGACGGAGTGTGGAGGTGGATGCTCCGGTTTATGGCTCTCTCTATTCTTTACCAGTCTATGGATGAAGATGGAAGAAGGATCAGGGAATGAAAATTCCCTAAATAGGTGGGGGATGCCGGAGGTGGGACCTTCAACCGGGATAGCACTAGTTTTACAGTGCTTCACTGAGCCTTAAAGGGAATATGTCAGCAGGTTTTTGCTATGTAATCTGAGAACAGCCTGAGGTAGTTCTTAAAACACTGAATTCAGTGATGTGTCATTCATTATGCTGTGTGCTGTTGTTTACTTACAGTAAAAGTTTTATCACTAGGAGTTAATCACTGCTGGACTATAGCAGCTTGAGAGCCTTGGTATGACCAAACCCGAATCTATGATGAGCATCTTACTGTCCGTATACAATGTACACAGAAAGCTGTGGTGTGGGTGAGTTAGCTTTCTGAGCTCTGCTACATGCTACATATAAAAACTCTGATTGTGTCACAACAGTTGCACCCAGTAAACTAAGTGATACATCACTAGAATCAGGGTCTCTTTACTTTATGCTGTTCTTAGATGAGTTTGCAAAAACCTGGTGACCTATTCCCTTTAATAGGACACTCCTCAGGATGTAGCACCTCCATATGCTTCTGACATCAATCAAGGATTCTTTGTATACCAATCGGACACAGAACAGTGTCATGCTCCATCACACACCATATAATAAAGATAATACCCTCTTGAAGCTTAGTAGACAACCATAGTACAGTTTGCACTGAGCCTTAAAGAGGTTTTCCAGTCTTACCATAGTAATTACTCATCCTCGCGATTAGAGATGGGAAAATCTATTTGCAGAACTCCGGTCCATCGACCAAGTCAGTAATTGGAGTCTGCTGGATGGGAGGCCTGCGAATCTCTTTACCTTCTGGCATTCCCAGGTCTTCTTTTGATTATCCGTGCTGGCGCAACGTTGTGTGTGCGTCACACCGCAGTACTGACATTGTGACAACCTGGCGAATCAAAAGACGAGCCAGGAAAGTTCAGAGGTAAGAAGATTCACATGCCTCCCATCCAGCAGTCACAGATTACTGACCTGGACGATGGACCGGAGTTCTGCTAATCGACTCTCCCATTTCTACTTAGGATGAATCATAAATATCAGATAGGTAGTGGTCTAACACCCATAACTTCTACTGTTAAGCTGTTTCCTGCTCCATCGGCGGCTGGGTGTAAACATTGAATTTGAGTACCGACACGGGAGGTGAGTATAGGCTTTCTTTATTTTCTCGAGGCCAAGCAGGGGGTATGAGAAGGAGTTGTCCAAGTAGTAAAGTACCGTATATCCACACCTTCGGAAGCATCTCAGTTTTTGTCATTAGTGGCCCATAAAATTCTGCAGATCCCAGTTCTCAAACCAGAGCTGACTTGTAAGCACACTGCTTTCTTTTTGTCCTTTCTTGCTTCCCCCGCTAAATTGTCTATATCCTTTTGGGATTTTGTATCTGTAACATCTATTATTATTTTATCGATTTGCCTGCCAGAGTTTGGCAGCTCCACACTAATAGCCTCTGACTTTTGAATGACTTTTATGTGTCATTTGCTGCCGCTTTGTGTAACACAGCACATGGTGTGATGTTCTACTTACACAGGATGGGATCAGACACCTATAGGAAAATAACTGTATTTAAAAGTGTTCCATTATATTTCTTTTAATGGTACCAAGGCATCTGCTTTGGGCATTCGGGAATAACCATAGCGTGCTTGCCAGGTACAATCCAATTAGGTAACAAATCATTTCTTTATCACAAAAGATAGCGGTGTAGGTGTGATTATATTCAGGGCTTATTGAATAGAACACACTTCTGTGTAATTTTCTAAGAAAACGAGTGGAGAGGGGGCCGAAAAGATTTGTCATTCTGATTGATGGCGATGTCTGCGATGAAAGTGTTTTTCACTGATCAGGCATGTTTCATCCTTCGCTCAGAGGAATATTTTTTCGTAGTTTTAAAGTGGCTCTGATTAAAAGGAATTTTACTGGAATATTTACAATGTCTGCCATTGATTAGTGAAGATTTAGTAATCCACATTTACGAAAAGCCATTCTGATATTGCTGTGCTATTGTGAGGACAATCTTAATTGGATAGAAGGTCCCTTCTATCTTTTGCGGATATCTTCACTAACTGGGACTGATCAAAGGCTTTACACAGAGAATTCAAAAGATTCATTTATTTTAGATTAGTTACTTTAGAGTTTGTGATTTAAACGTGTTCTTCAAATTTGCTGCCTTAGTTGAAAGGCGCCCAAGAACAATATAGTAAAGCATGTTCAGTAGTGGAAAAAAAAGTACAATATCTGGGAGCTGTGACATTGACACATTAAGTTCAGGTGTGAAGAAAGCCAGTGTCTAAAGGCACTGTCACACTTAGCGATCGCACCAGCGATCACGACAACGACACAACCTGGCGAGATCGTTGGTGCGATCGCTATATGGTCGCTAGTTAGCTTCCAAACACACAAATCTCAGCAGAGATCAGCGATCTGTATAATGACCTCTGCGGTCGTTGGGAAAACCTAGTCTCACCTGTGACGCTGGTAAAGTCGTTCATAAAGGGTGTCACACTCAGCGATTCAGGCTCACCAGCGGGACACCAACGACCAAAAAACGGCTCAGAACGTTCATTAGCGATCAACGACATCACAGCAGGGGCCACATCGCTGCTACATGTCACAAACAGCTAAGTCGCTAACGAGGTCGCTGCTGCGTCATAAAATCGGTGACTCTTTAGCGATCTCGTTAGCGATCTCGCTTAGTGTGACAGTACCTTAAGGGCATTCACATTCACTTAAAGGGATTTTATCAGTAGGATCAAGCATCTATATAGACCTGTAGGTCATAGGAAGCTGAATAGAATGATATCTGTAATCTGATGTCTTATTCCAGAGAAATTCACGTTTTTCTTATATGTAAATGAGCTGTTAGGCTATATCTCCCAAAGAATCTGCCACCAGAGCTTATTATTAAGGAAAGGAGGTGTTACCAGTGTGAGCCATGTAGATCAGGAAAGCAGACTGTCAGTCAATACATGTCTGACACTGGTAGCATGGTAGCACCCTCTTTCATTTATAATAAGCTCTGGAGGCAGATTCTTAGGGAGTTTTATGTCCAGCCCATAGATCTTACAGCTCATTTATATTGATAAAAATGTGGATTTCTTTTGAAAAAAAAACATTGGATCTCAGATATTAAGATATCATTTTATTAATTTTCTGTGACGTTCATGCACATACAAACACTTTAACATAGAGTAAATCACCGGTTTATTGTAGACGTGTAAATACAAATGAGTGTTGCTTATACAGCGGGATATATGTACAATATGTACAAGGAAACATGTACATTATACAGTAGTGTTTAGATGCAGTTGAGTACAGATATATTAGGAGATGTATTTGTAGCATACAATTGTATGGGCACTTCTGGTTGGTATCTATAAGCCTTACAAGACCCGCACAGACACTACCACATCAGACAAATGTACCACACTGGGGCAGGAGCACCCACTCGGATAAAAAACAGTCGTGTGCACTAGCTCTAAGGTGTATTTAATGTGGTAGATTTATTAATTTTGGTAGACAATCTGTAGAAGAACAAAAGCGCACAAGTCATCGGGTGATACCCTTTTGGTGCAAAGGAAGTGCTCACCTGAGCTGTTGTGTGCAGACACAACTCCTATGAGCACTGAAGATATCAACTGTTGCTGCCTTGTGCGGGGGACGATCTCCTCCAGGTAGTTCACCAATTGGATGATATCACGTATCCAGCTGTGCTGCTGCAATGAAGAATCCTTAGGACCAAGATGAGTTAAGGGTTTTTATTTCACAACGCGGTTCAACGATGGACTTTTTCACTTGAAAACGTGTTAGTCCAGCATTGAAGCGTTGTGGAAATTTAAAACCATTCAACTCTTCTTGGTCCTAAGGATTCTTAATTACAGAAGCGCCGCCAGACATCGTTTCACGTCCAAATGGTCAAATATTGATTTTTGGCTCTATGAGGGAATACATATCACTGTGTAATTTTATTTATTGTGGTTTGCAAATCAATACAGAAAAAAACATTTTTTTTTTTATGACCATAATTTACCCGTCTACATTATTGAGCAAATTTTCAGGTTATTATGGTTGTGGCTATGCAATGTTACGTTTTTGGTTTTATAACTTGTATTAAATTAGAATTTAGAATTGCATTTATTTCTTCCTTTCTTTATGAGGTTGACACGCACATACACTAACTCTCAACATAGAAATCCAAGAAGTAAAAGTCATGCAATTACTGCAACCTATGATTTATAGTTATGTTAATGTTATGCAATGCTTAAAAAAAAGTGAAACAACATTCAAAACCTCTCTATTTTCCATTAAATAGCATCACTCAAAAATATTTGCACATTACACACCTTAGCAGCTATTAATGATGTTATTAAACATTTTTGAAAATGTTCTGCATGCTGAATGTACTTGAGCATAAAAATCATCAAGAATCGCTGCTGCCAGCTCCTTTACAATTGCAGACCAATATGTACAAGATATGCTCGATGTGAGACAAGTCCTGGGACGCTTCAGGCCATGGTAGCATGTTTAAGCCACACAGATTGCCATAGTAGTACGAGCAACATACGGCAACAAGAAAATGACATATATTTGTCACTGTATTGTTTCCTTTGCTTATAAGTAAATAATCAAATATTTATTATTTTGACTGAGTTTAAGCTGCATGATCACTTCACAACAACATGTTTAGCAGTTTCTGAGCTCCGCCTGCCGATTGTAGGTAGTGTGAGCCGCTGAGCTCATCTTGGCTGCACTGATGATGTCACATCAACAGAGATGGGCACCCAGAGTCACAGCGCTGAACCGAGGAGGATCGGTAAACTGCAGTTTGTTTTTTTACCAAAAAGTGATCGACAGGTAAAGTTTTCTGAAGGCACAACTTTTAAGACATTAAAATTCGACATCTAAGTAGAGGTAGTTGTTACAATGTACTTAGAAATATACACACTGCATATTAGTGAAAATGGCAAAAATCATGTACCATTTAATCTTTTTTTTATTTGTCTACTGTAATCGGTGCACATTTTTCAGAGCAATGTGCAATTGAGTCTAACCCTTGGCATTTCCTTTGTATTCAGGAGGTAATCATTGGCTCAGATCACTAAGAACCTTCTTTTGATGCAGTATTTCTGTGTAATGATGGTAATAAATATGTCTTCATGTGGAACAGAAACTCCTCATTTAAGTTGATTAAGAGTTTTAGAGGCACTTGTCCTTCCAGCATATGTAACTTTCATTATTCCTATCTTTGACCTTGCTAAAGTACCTGCTCTATCATGCAGGCAATTTTGTGTAACTCTAATAGAGGATGAAGTGTTCGGTGACATTTTTTTTTAACGACTTAGTAGAAAAAAATGTAGTGCAAACTACTGATTTGCAAAATTTATATGAAAAATATTCGTATATGATTTAATGAAAAAATAATGTTTTAGATGAAGCACATCAAGTTTGCCGGAAATTGCCAAAACAAATAGACCACCTTCCTGAATAGATAGTTGAGCAAATTGGAGCTTCAGAAAAGATGAGTTTTGTTGATCATTTTGGAATACACATTTCCAGTTCATTGGACAGCGGTGTAATGATTATCGGACTCCATTACATGGAATTTACTTCAATGTTACCAGATTTCTTATAATGTAGTGATTACGCTGTTGAAGAATAAGTAGCGTCTCTTGAAATGTAATGTTTTTGTAATACTACCATGTCCGATTCCAACTGTTAGAAGGCACAGAAAAAAAATGCGGTCTTATCTTAGGAAAAGGGACATGACTTGTATATTTATGTATCAGAGTTTTCTAGCAATGCATGAAACCGTAATATTAAACATTTAACCCCTTAACGACCAAGCCATTTTGTAGGTTAAAGACCAGGCCAATTTTTACATTTCTGACCACTGTCTCTTTATGAGGTTATAACTCTGGAACGCTTCAACGGATCTTGGCGATTCTGAGATTGTTTTCTCGAGACATATTGTACTTCATGATAGTGGTAAAATTTCTTCAATATAACTTGCATTTATTTATGAAAAAAACGGAAATATGGCAAAAATTTTGAAAATTTTGCAATTTTCAAACTTTTAATTTTTATGCCATTAAATCAGAGAGATATGTCACAAAAAATTAGTTAATAAATAACATTTCCCACATGTCTACTTTACATCAGCACAATTTTGGAACCAAAATTTTTTTTTGTTAGGAAGTTATAAATGTTAAAAGTTGACCAGCAATTTCTCATTTTTCATTTTTCAAATTTACAAAATAATTTTTTTTTGGGGCCACCTCACATTTGAAGTGAATTTGAGGGGTCAATATGACAGAAAATACCCAAAAGTGACACCATTCTAAAAACTGCACCCCTCAACGTGTTCAAAGCCACATTCAAGAAGTTTATTAACCCTTTAGGTACTTCACAAGAATTTAAGCAATGTGGAAGGAAAAAATTAACATTTAACTTTTTTTCCCAAAATTTTTCTTTCGACACAATTTTTTAAATTTTGTCAAGGGTATCAGTAGAAAATGAACCACAATATTTGTTGTACAATTTCTCCTGAGTACATCGATACCCCATGTGTGGGGGTAAACCACTATTTGGGCGCATGGCAGAGCTCGGAAGGGAAGCAGCGCCATTTGACTTTTTTGGCTGGAATTGAGATTGGACGCCATGTCGCATTTGGAGAGTCCCTGTGTGCCTAAACAGTGGAAACCCCCCACAAGTGACCCCATTTTGGAAACTAGACCCCTCAAGTAACTTATCTAAATGTGTTGTGAGAGCTTTTAACCCCAAGGGCTTCACAGAAGGTTATAACGTAGAGCCGTAAAATTAAAAAATCATGTTTTTTCCACAAAAATGATCTTTTCACCCCCAATTTTTATTTCCCAAAGGGTAAAAGGACCCCAAAAGTTATTGTGCAATTTGTCCTGAGTACGCTGATACCCCATATGTGGGGTAAACCACTATTTGGGCGCATGGCAGAGCTTGGAAGGGAAGCAGCGCCATTTGACTTTTTTGGCTGGAATTGAGATTGGACGCCATGTCGCATTTGGAGAGTCCCTGTGTGCCTAAACAGTGGATACCCCCACAAGTAACCCCATTTTGGAAACTAGACCCCCCAAGGAACTTATCTAGATGTGTGGTGAAAGCTTTGAACCCCCAAGGGCTTCACAGAAGGTTATAACGTAGAGCGTAAAATTAAAAAATCATATTTTTCCACAAAATGATCTTTCCACCCCCAATTTTTATTTCCAAAGGGTAAAAGGACCCCAAAAGTTATTGTGCAATTTGTCCTGAGTATGCTGATACCCCATATGTGGGGGTAAACCACTATTTTGGACGCATGGCAGAGCTGGAAAGGGAAGAGCGCCTTTTTCATGAATTTGATGGAATGGTTGCGGGTCATGTCACTTTGGAGAGCCCCTGGTGTGCCTAAACAGTAGGAAACCCCCCACAAGTGACTCCATTTTGGAAACTAGACCCCCAAGGAACTTATCTAGATGTGTGGTGACCCTTTGAACCCCCAAGTGCTTCACAGAAGGTTTATAACGTAGAGCGTGAAAATAAAAATATCATATTTTTTTCCACAAAAATATCTTTTGCCCCCAATTTTTATTTTTCATAAGGGTAACAGGAAAATAGACCCCAAAAGTTATTGTGCAATTTGTCCTGAGTACGCTGATACCCATATGTGGGGGGTAACCACTATTTTGACGCATGCAGAGCTCGGAAGGGAAGGAGCACCGTTTTTAAATGCAGACTTTGATGGAATGGTCTGCGGGTGTCATGTCGCGTTGGAGAGCCCCTGTGTGCCTAAACAGTAGAAACCCCCCACAATGACCCATTTTGCAAACTAGACCCCCCAAGGAACTTATCTAGATGTGTGGTCAGAACTTTGAACCCCCAAGGGCTTCACAGAAGTTTATAATGTAGAGCCGTGAAAATAAAAAAATCATATTTTTTTCCACAAAAATTACCTTTTTGCCCCAAATTTTTATTTTTCTAAGGGTAACAGGAGAAATAGGACCCCAAAAGCTATTGTGCAATTTGTCCTGAGTACGCTGATATCCCATATGTGGGGGGGAACCACTATTTTGACGCATGGCAGAGCTCGGAAGGGAAGGAGCACCGTTTTTAAATGCAGACTTTGATGGAATGGTCTGCGGGTGTCATGTCGCGCTTGGAGAGCCCCTGATGTGCCTAAACAGTAGAAACCCCCCACAAATGACTCCATTTTGCAAACTAGACCCCCCAAGGAACTTATCTAGATGTGTGGTCAGCACTTTGAACCCCCAAGGGCTTCACAGAAGTTTATAATGTAGAGCCGTGAAAATAAAAAAATCATATTTTTTTCCACAAAAATTACCTTTTTGCTCCAAATTTTTTTTTTATAAGGGTAACAGGAGAAATAGGACCCCAAAAGCTATTGTGCATTTTGTCCTGAGTACGCTGATACCCCATATGTGGGGGGGAACCACTGTGATCGCCTTACTGCGATCTTTGGGAGGCACAATGAACAAATCCACAAAAGGTGAAGAATTGGTTTTCTTTTTTACGCCGTTCCTCGTGCGGTATTAGTGATTAGGCGACTTTATTCCTCGGATCGGTGTGATTACAGCGATACCAGATTTACACCCTTTTTTCATGTTTAGCTTCTGTCACACACTAAAAGATGCTTTTTCTTGGAATAATTTTTTGTAAGAAATTTTTGCATCGCCGTATTTTGAGAGCTATAATTTTTCCATATTTCGGCCGACAGAGTTATCTGTGGGCTTATTTTTTGCGGGACGAGCTGACGTTTTTATTGGTACCATATTCAGGCACATAACGTTTTTTGATCGTTTCCTATTCCGATTTTTGTGGAATCAGAATGAACAAAAACCAGCAATTCAGGAATTGTTTTTTTTTTTTTTTTTTTTTCCTCCGTTCCGTGTGTGGTAAAATTGATAAAGCAGCTTTATTCTTCGGGTAACTACGGTTACGGCGATTCCTCATTTATATATTTTTTTTTTATGTTTTGGCGTTTTTTACACAATAAAAAATTTTATAGAAAAAATAATTATTTTTGCATCAGTTTATTCCGCGAGCTATAACTTTTTTATTTATTTGCTGATGATGTTGTATAGCGGCTTGTTTTTTGCGGGACAAGATGACGTTTTCAGCGGTACCATGATTATTTATATCTGAATTTTTGATCGCGTGTTATTGTACTTTTTCCAAGCGGTATAATGATACCGCTTGGAAAAAGTATAATTTACTACTTTTTTGTGTTT
This sequence comes from Oophaga sylvatica, assembly GCA_033576555.1. Classification (NCBI taxonomy): domain Eukaryota; kingdom Metazoa; phylum Chordata; class Amphibia; order Anura; family Dendrobatidae; genus Oophaga; species Oophaga sylvatica. Next base: position 46,721,256 of record JARQOD010000007.1, read on the forward strand.
TTTTTTTTTTACGGCTTTCACTGAAGGGGTTAACTAGGGTTACGCTTTTATAGATGGGATTTTTACGGACGTGGCGATACCTAACGTGTATGTTTTTTGTTTTTTATTTTTTTTATTACATAAAAATGTGTATTTTTTAGGGGATTTTTTTTTAATTATTTTTTATATTTTTTTTACAATTTTTTTTAAAAAAATGATTTTTTTTAACTTGTCCCTTTATGGGACTTTCACTTTTTTTACTTTTTATTGCAGTTACAATGCATTGCAATGCTCTGGCATTGCAATGCATTGCAACTATAGTGGAAACTGCTGTGACAATGATCACAGCAGCTTCCCGTAGCTAAATGACCCGAGGTTGTCATAACAACCCCCGGGTCATCAAGGCAGAGATCGGCCCCTGCAAATACATTGCAGGGTGCCGATCTGAGGCAGAGGGAGCTCCCGACCCTCTGCCTCCCCCCCTGAGCTCTGCGATTGCGCTGGATCGCAGCAGTCAGGGGGTTAACAGCCAGGGGCGGTGGGGGCTCCGCTCCTGGCTGTCAGTGCAGGAAGCCTGGCCACTGCAGCGCCGGCTCCTGCACTGATCGCGCTGGGGAAGCTGAAATTTCAGCTTCTCCTGCACGATCGCTGCTGTGTTTGGTCAGTCAGATTGACTGACCAAGCACAGCGCTGTAGGTGCGGGGACCGACGGCAAAGGTCCCCGCACCGCTTGCCGTGCCTGTCAGCTGTCTGTGACAGCTGTCGGCACTGATCTACCATGCGTGTTTACACGCAGTGGTGGATCAAAGCCATGACGTGCAGAGTCCGTCCTGGTGCCGGAACTGGCACCTTGCCATGACGGACTCTGCACGTCAGTGGACATTAAGGGGTTAAGCAGGATAAGGGAAATTTTTGATTGGAACTGATAATGCTCTTTTCTGTACTTAATGTGGGGTCGGAAAAAACATTTGACACAGTGAGCTAAGTATGATGGTGATAATAATAGGAAAATGGTAAAATGTTAGAAGTTATCCTCTAATGGAATGAAGGCCGCTGAAGGTCTTCCCAGTGCGGACAACCCTCGGATGTCCGTGTATTGAGACAATTAGAAGATGGCTGTCTTCAATACAAGGAAATGAAAGCATGTGGAATAGTTTACTCCTTTTTTTTAAAAAAAAGTGTGAAAGCATAGCAAACCAGTTTTCAGCTCCGGATTGGAGTCTTAGGCCGGGATCACACATGCGATGAAATCGTCCGATGCTCGCATGTGAAATCCAGCTCTGGCGCCGTCACTCGGGAGTGGAGCGAGCGGCTGCATAGAAATACATGCATCCGCGCACTCCACTCCCGAGGGCCGGCGCCAGAGCTGGGATTTCACATGCGAGCGACGGACGTTTTCGTCGCATGTGTGATCCCGGCCTTAGTCTTTGTATCCTGAATTGTGAAAAAATGTACAATACCACAATTATTTTCTGTGGTTTTTTTTTGTATTTATTGTAGTATAAGAATGACATGTCAGCATGATTTTTTTATGTCGGTATGATTGCAGTGATTACAAACTACGATATTTTTAAGTGGTTAAAAAAAATTGGAAATTTGTTAAAAAAACAAACCAAAAAATATTTACTTGTGTCTATTTTCCAAGACCTGTAACGTTTTAATTTTTTGGTCGATGGCGCTGAGTGAAGGCTTGTTTTATGTGTGGGCATGACTTTTTTGTTGTTGATACCATATTTGGTTAGACACACAATTTTTATTACTTCTTTTTACATTTTTTTTTCCAGCGTGACACCAACTGAAAAACCTTCAGTTCTGGGTTCATTAATTTTATATTTTGTTGAACCAATAGTAATGACTACAAATGCCACATATTTCATCCAAGAAATAACTTTATTGATTTGATTACAATATGCATATAAAAAAAGTTTAAAGTAATTAATAAAAATAAACTTGACAGAATAGTGACATTACTTAGAACCGGACGCAGCTCAAAAATTGATGAAAAAACAAGAAGAAAATTTGTTCGGAAGGCTGCCATTAGCCCCATTGCAAAATTAAACAAGCTTCATGTATTTTGTAGTAGTGCAGGAGTGATGTCAGGAGACTATAGAATGGGGGATCACAGGCGTAGAAAGGGTGCTGAAAGTCAAATAAACTTTTAGTTTGTCCAGTAGGGACTATCAGAATATCAGAGTAGATGATTTTTTCAGATTTTTCTTTATTGGATTTTATAATGGAAACATTTTTGAGGTTTCTAGTGTCCTGGAATTCACTTAACCTACTAGTTTATGTGTTACATCAAAAATGGTTGAATGACTACAGTATCAAAAAAAAAAAAAAACTAAAGTAATTAAAATATAAAGTTTTTAGATTTGGGATTTGAGGGCAAAATGGTTAATTTAGTCTACGTACAGTTTATTTATGAGGAATTATATTTTATATAAATATATCTGAGCAGGGAAATAATTTTTTTGTCAAAATGTGAATTTACGAGTCAACATTGCATTTTATTCTTTTATGCTGTGAACTAAAGGTTCAAACAATAAATTTATCTGCTAATGACACCTCTTGGGATATGTGACTTCTATTTTTCATGCTCCTGGGTACATTAAAACATTATGTTCAACTGTAGGGTTTCCTTTTACATGAAAATGCATTCTCATCCTCAGGCAGCAGGGGGAGAGGAGGAGATTTGATAGTTTTGTGAAAAAGATTCAAGTTTAACCTGTGTTTTAATCATTGAAACTTCTTTCTGGGATGTTTAGCCCTATCATACGACTTCTTTTACAGGCAAGTGAACCCATTGAGTTTTTCAAGAAGAAGATCCTTCAATAAATGCTAGCATTTTTGTTCTTTGATACTGATTTTTGGGGGTAATTTCTTGGGTGTATTTTGAGTACTGGCGTTTATTCAGCATTTTTCCAGAAGTTTTGTGGCATTTTATTTTCTGGTGTTTTCCACACCTATTTTTAACTCCATTCAATAATGAAGACACCACCAGTGTTTTTGCAATCAAAAACGCTGGTAAAATGCTTGGAAAGACACCCAGGCATCTTAGGAGCCTTTCTACTGACGTCTGTTGTAAAATGTACATAGTCGTCAGACCAGAAAATGTCTGAAGAATGATCTGCTTACTTATTTAACTACTTGGTTAAAACACACTCTAAAGATTGAACATATGAGTAGCAAGTCATTTTTGCGTAGAAATGAAAATGTTCATTATGTTGATCGTTTTCTGGGCACTTTTTCAGGCAGTTTTCTTAAGACTCATCGGAAAAAAGGCATCATATGAGCATACACTAAGTTTTCTGACACTTCCTTTTAAGCTTTTTGTGGGGCATTTTTACAGTCACAGAAATATCTAATTTGTTTAAATGTCCATTTTACCACAAAATACATACATATGCACATGAAGGTAATTTTGAAAGAAGCCCATTAAAACAAACTAGATTCAGTTATGTCTGTAGTCTACGATTCATATCCTAAAAGGTGTATTGCATGATTTGTTTTAATTCTCTGGGTTACCCATTGTAAAAATAATAAAATAATCTTTACTCACCCTCTCAATGTCGAGCACTGCCTCACTGCCACTATATTATGTCTTTGTTGACAGGCTGCAGTGGCGGCATCACAACTACATTTGAGCCCATTAATGGGCTGCAGCAGTTACATGCTGTAGTCATGACTCTGCTTCAGCCTGTCAAAAAAAGATGGGGCAACAGTGGCAAGGCAGTGAATGGACCTGCTGTGGGTGAATAAATCTCATTTTATTATTTTCATAGTGGGCAATAAAAAAATAAAAGTGCCCGGAAAACCCATTTAATACATGTAAGGTATGAAATATAAGTCAACATGTTTGGAGGCTTTTTTATGCATGTTGACTGGCTGTCACGGGTTTACCGCATCAAAAAAGAGCCAGAAGATTTCACGTGCTCCTGCACTAATTAGAAGCACTTCATCATCATATTATACAGTGCAGGTTTCTGCTAGCAGTGCAAGCGTTAATCTGTTCATTTGAGAGCTCCTGGAGCTTTTCTGCTTTGATGGTCTCAGCTGTTCAGTGTTGGCCACTACCTTCTGCTATATATACTCATATACTCAGGGATTGCCAGTGTTAGTTTAATACTGCCTGGTTCTTGAGTTGAAGGTGTTGGTTGTTTGATGAACTGTTTGGAGTGTTGTTCAGAACAGTTGCTTGGTGATTTGTCTGTATGCAAATCCTCATCCTTTCCTATTTGATTTCTCCTTCCTTTACTTCCCTTTGTTCTACTTTGTTGTTTGTGAGTACATATTTGTATGATTGGTATTTTCATTCATCCTGCACTTCTTCTCTTGTTAGTCTGGATTGTGTATTCTTATACACTAGAAACTCTCCACTTACCTAGGTGGTGGAGGAGACAGAAAAGGGCTGATTTAGGAGCTCAGTAAGGCACGTGACCCCACAATCTTAAACATCAGACATAATCAAATGAGCAGGGATAGCTAGGGCACCCCTAGCTTTAGGGATAGGGTAGCAGTCCATGGGATATCCTGCAACAGTGCCGTGACACTGTTGGTTGGTGCTATATGTCTATATCAAGATATATATTAAGACAATACATTGGCTAGCTGATGACTCGGGACTATTTGACTTATGTATCCATGGAACAGTCTTTCAAGATCACAATATCAAGAAATATATTAAGACAATACTATGGCTAGCTGATGACTCAGGTCTATTTGACTTATTTGTCCATGGAACGGTTGATTTCAAGAATGCATTATATAGGATTAGACACATTAGCCTACCTTTTAAAAGATTGTTTCCAAAATATCAAGTTATCGCCTTTCCACAAGATCACTTGAGCTCTTTCCTCCGAGACCCCTATTGATCCCTAGATCCGTGCTCTGGAATTCCAAAAACAGTGATCTACAGCCCTGTCTTGAATGCAGGAAAGCTTTGCATGCTCGCCCTCAATTCTATTCATGGTTTATATGCATTCTCCAGCAGTCCTAATGGATTCCTAAATGGAGCGGAAGTCGAGCATGCTTTAGAGCTCTATTCTCAGAGTTCAAGATTCCAATCTCTGGATTGCTAGGAGTCCAAACTAGGGATGAGTGGACCCATGGAAGTTCGGGTTCTGGTACCTGACCGAACTTTAGTCCAAAGTTTGGTTCATATACCAGAACTGTACCGGAACTTGAACCCCATTGAAATTAATGAAGACCCGAACTTTGAAATTGGAAAATTTCTCTCTCCCTCTCTTTCTTCCTCTCTCTCTGTGTCTCTTTTCCTCTCTGTCTGTATCTCTCTCTCTCTCTATCTTCCTTCTACTGGACTTCCTCCGAAACTCCAAACATTAAAACGGACTTCTGTGAGATGTCTGTGTATGGCTTTTAGCACCGGACACACAATGTTCTTTACGAACACCAAACTCTTCAGTTTGGGTTCGCTCATCTCTAGTCCTAACAGTCAGACTCACAACGATCAGCAAGTAATTCCCTATTATTCTATGAATGAAGGAAAACTTGTTTTTTATAGATTAACCTTTTCAGCTAATTTACCTGATAAAAAAAAATGAAATTTAGTTTGAAAATGCAATAGATTAAAGCAATGTAATACTTTGGTTGGGGACATTAAAATGGTCAATTTCTTAAATTGTTCTCCATATATTAAAGGAATAAAGCATGTAATACAAAAAGTGATGGCTTTATTAGCATATCTGCAGAGTCATAAGAGAATACAACAGTTAGTGTTAGCTCCATAGGTGTTAAAAAAAAAAAAAAAAAAAACAGATGTTATCGTGAATTTTCCCTGTGAATTTATTGTCAGGCTGGAAGCTCAGTCTGTGAGGAGGGCAGTTTGATAATCACAGTATTGTTGAGATTCTAAGTAGCTGAACAATGGCTCTTTTTTAATTAATCTGACTTTTACTAGCTATTGCATATTATTTTTATGTTTATTAAAAGAAAAGGAAAAGCAAAAGAATAAGAAAAATCTGTCAGGTCATAAAACCGAATCGCAAAGATTTATTTAGAAGCAGCTCACGCCGAAGGATTTTACGAGTTTTATTAGCAAGCTAAGCAAGATGTAGTATGCAATAAATGGTTTACTGAGCTCTCCTGTTATTGCATTAAACTTCTTTTTTTACTTTCCTATTGGGGAATTTAAAAAATTAATAGAAGCTTTAGGAAACAATGTAACATAGACCATGAATCGGAAGAATTTCTTTGCTACAAAAAAATCCTCTAATCGTATTAATTTTGTGCTGCACAATAAAGGCATTGCAATATGCACAATATTTCCACATATTTCACTTTATTGTTGTCTTAGACTGGTCATTGCAAAACATTTTTGTATCTGGTAGCTGTATAAATCTCATTTACAGTTTATCTGCACTTTCAAAATTTTTGCAAAAGCTCATAAAACTTAACACCCATGATGATTGCATTAGATTGCTGGGCAAATTTAAAGTAGAAAACTATTTTTCCCTTCTATATTCTTTATATAAACGTACCGTATTATAAAATTTAAACCCCATGAACACCTGCCTATTTTGAGCTTTACTGACCATGTCATACATTTTTTTCCTTCATTGTCGCTTACTTCGATCCACAACTTTTTATATCTATAGTCGTACGCATTCATTTTTTTTTGTAACGAAAATGAGCGCCATTTTTTTGTTACGATAATTTTTATTTGGAGAAATTTTACAATAAACACAGGGAGATGGGGGTAAATAGGATATAAAAATCATTATATACAGCAATAATATCTTATATAAGTGTAATAATCTGAACATATTAACTTAGTTATTAACCATTGGAAATAAGCATAATTAATAATTATGTAATAAATACCCTTTATGGGAAATAAACTTTTAGGAGAAGAAAGGTAAATTTTAGAGGTGAAAGGAAAAATACAGGAAGGAGAGAAAGGGAGGAAAAGGGGAAGGGATAGGTTAACAACTGTAAATTTTAATAAAATGAAATAAAGAGGTCATAAAAACAAAATTAAGAAAAATGTGGGGAAAGAAAAGGGTAAGGGAAAGGGATTGTTTACCAAGGGAAAGGTAGGGAAGGGGAAAAGGATAAGGGAAATTTAGGGGAAAACAGAAAGGGAGGCAAAGAAATAGTTTTCTGTAAAAATTTATTACTATTAGAAATATCTATACTGTTAAATTGAGTTGGCCTATTATAAAAAATATCTGTCTGGATGGCTTTGAATCAAAGCAAAACATAAAAAAGGAATCTATTTTAGGTAGAAAGGAACTTATTCCATGTTGACCATTTGACTTTGTATTTTGGAAGCGAATAGTTACTTAGGTCTAATGCTAATTCGAATGAGTTATGCATCAGAATTTTTTCTATCATTTTGTTTATGTTAGGAATATTTGCTGTTTTCCATTTAGCCCCTATGAACAAATTATCTACTGAAAAAATATGCAAGGAAATAAATTTGATTTCACTAGGAAGAGTATCTGCTTCTAAAGAAAGTAGAGAAAGTTAGGGAGACAAAGTCTGAGCTGCACTTCTTTTAATGGGATATGCAGTATATATTATATGATGTATTGTATAACTTAGTGTTTTGGGGAAGATGGGGTAAAAATAGAACAGCAGCCATCCTGCCATTTGTTTGTAGGATTTTTTTTATGGCTTATACTATGTGGTATAATTGACATGGTAACTTTATTCTCAATACCAAATTCATAGTTATTTCCAAATATTTTTACTTTCACATCATTAGAATATTTAAAAAAATAAAAATTTGCTTTTTTTTCTGCATTCCAAGACGACTGTTTTCTTTCATTCCGAGAAAAACTCTCTGATTATTCTTTATCAGAGTTTGATCACTAGCATCAGTTTTTCTTGCAGGTGGAGAGAAAAAAAAGTTTGTCCATTTTGGCAATTTGTAAAACTTGGACCATACGCTGATGTCAACTGAGTACGGCCCGAAGTTTTTCACGGACTCAAAAGTTTTGCTGATTTTGATCCGACGCCTTGATCAAAATCGATCATCTCACCAATTCTTTCCTCAGACCACTTGGACTGAGGAAAAAAATGAGATGTGTGCACAGCCCCATAGAATATCATGATTACGAGTGCTATCCGTGAAAAACACAGTACTCGTCCGTGACTGCGGAGTCTTGATGGTTCCAAATGCACCAAATGGGAGCGCCTTTTAATATAATTGTTGCAAAGCACTACAGTTATCTCCTTTTAGCTAGACTGGCTTGCTTTCAGATATGCCAGTCTTTCTTCAAGAAAGCCATTGTTTTGAAATGATAATGTAATTAGCTGTAATCAGTTTGAAATATTTTTAAAATCTAAACTGTCTTTTTTCTAAATGAGCTAATTTGGTAAGTCCGCAATTTACAGTACAATACATATGCATGGGACTATGCTCATAGCTATTCAATGGTTCCTGTTGTCTTAAAATGCACAGTAATAGCGATTATAGACACTATAAAGGCTTTTTCTTTGCTTGATATTGCAAAATAAAATCCCATTTTATCAGCAGGGAATTCAGGTTAAGTTATCCACAGTATGATAGCATGCTGTTTCTGATTACCAAAAATAAAAATGAAATGCATAGTACTCGTCTGGTCAGGGCCAGTAGAGTTATTTCACACGGAGCTCTTCTGCATTGCATAGAAATGTTGAATTAATGCAATGGTTTTGTAAGAGGAAAGAAAAATAATCTTTTCTGTTAAATGCAAATGTATCCACTTGTAACACGTGTGAGAATGGTGTTTATCTACTGAAGACAAAGCAAAACTGATGTGAGACAGTGAAGGAATATGTGGTGAATGAGGTGTATATTTCACCTAAGTACCTTGCTGACTGGTATGAGCGAAATGTGTGGCTTTGTAAACCTGGTGGTAAAGAAAGGTCACTACACCTGCCATTCAGTACACGCTGGCAGCTCAGACCTGAATCCACTCAGGTGTTGATTAGGAAGCCAGAAGTAGGTGCTTGGGAGCACAGTCAGAGAGCTCATTCAGTCTGGACAAGGGGTCCAGGCACAGAAGGTGTCTCCAAGAGTGTGGGAGCTGTCTTTAGCCCGGACACAGGGAGGTGTCCTGGCACAAGGAAGCAGTCTCTAAGAGTGTGAGCTATCTCAGTCTGGGTGCAGGAAGTACCCCGGACACAGGAGTAGTCGCAGTGAGAATCCGTGCGAATAGCGACTGAATAGGAGGTGACCTCTCTCAAGTCTGGACATTGGAGTTGCCTTCAGACATAAAGAGGAGTGTCTGTGAAACTCCATACTGGTAACATATATCATATGTGTTGTTTTGGGCACAGACTGGTAGAGTCTGGGTCCCGGATAGAGAGGGCCATCTATCTAAGTGTAATTAGAGGCTAGACAAGCCCAGGTTTTCTGTTTATGATTTGTTTTTATCTGTGTGCTGTGGACTTTAATAAAACTGGTTGCGGCCAGTTTTCACCAAACTGCTGTCTGAATGAACTGTTTCCGTGCCATTCTGTCTACCCAGACAGCGATCCTAGAGCTAAACCCCCCGGAAAGGCTACAATTGGTGGAGAATGCGGGCAGCGCAGGGCCTGGTACAGTTAGTGCTGGAGTGTGCATGCAGCACAGTGGCGAGAGACAGCATTAAAGGTGAAGTCTATTGAAATAGCAACAGAGAAAAAAAAAAAAAGTGTGTGTCAGCAGAAACGTCTGTTTGGAGCAGTCTTGGAGAGACAGTGGCCCTGATAGGGTCTGCAGAGAGAAAATGTATGCACAGCAAAGCTGAACTTGTTGTGAAAATGACTGTGGAATGTGCAGCAGCAAAATAAAAGTTTGTGGAGCAGTCTTAAAGAGACAGTAGCCCTAATAGACTTTGCAAAGGAAAAAAAAAAAAAAAAGTGGTTGCACAGCAAGGCTGAATTTTCTGTGGAAAAAAAGCTGTGTAGTGTGTATGTCTTGAGTGAAGACTGCCGTTGTTAAGACAGAGAAGTCTGACAGCATGGATGACAGCATGGAGGCGCTGTTTGAACAAATGGCACAAGTTAATGTACAACATAAAACTGCCGTGGTTGAGACAGATAAGTCCGGCAGTATGGAGGAACTCGTTGAGTACCTGGTGCAGGCCCAGCGAAGCATGGAGCAGCAGCGCCTGCAGCACCAGCAGCACATGCAGCAGGCCCAGCAGCAATTCCTGCAGCAGCAGCAGGAGAATAACCGGTTTTTGTTATTAGTAGGTGTAATGTTAGTGGCAAATACCTCCAATTAGAAATGTAGTATAGTTCTTCTGATTTGCTATCTCAGCCTTCTTTTCTGCTCGCTTTCTCAAACTGAACATGGACAAAACAGAATTCATCATCTTTCCACCACCTCATTCTACCCCTCCACCAGGCCTATCCATCAATGTCAATGGCTGCTCGCTTTCCCCAGTCCCACATGCTCGGTGCCTTGGGGTGATCATCGACTCTGCCCTCTCTTTCAAACCACATATCCAAGCCCTCGCCACCTCCTGCCGCCTCAAACTCAAAAATATTTCCCGGATCCGCTCATTCCTCAACCATGAAACCACAAAAACACTAGTGCACGCCCTTATCATCTCCCGCCTCGACTACTGCAACCTCCTACTGTCTGGCCTCCCCTCTAGCACTCTGGCACCACTCCAGTCCATCCTACACTCTGCTGCACGACTAATCCACCTGTCTTCCCGCTATTCCCCTGCCTCCCCACTATGCCAGGCCCTTCACTGGCTTCCTATTGCCCAGAGGCTCCAGTTCAAAACCTTAACCATGACATACAAAGCCATCCACAACCTTTCTCCTCCATACATCTGTGACATGGTCTCCCGCTACCTACCCACACGCAACCTTCGATCCTCTCAAGATCTCCTTCTCGACTCCCCCCCTCATCTCTTCTTCCCACAACCGCATACAAGACTTCTCCCGGGCTTCCCCCATACTCTGGAACTCTCTGCCGCAAAACATCAGACTTTCACCAACAACGGAGACCTTCAAGAAAAACCTGAAGACCCACCTGTTCCGACAAGCCTACAACCTGCAATGATCCTCAGTGTACTGAACCATCGCACAACCAGCTCTACCCTCTCCTAGTGTATTCTCACCCATCCCTGTAGACTGTGAGCCCTCGCGGGCAGGGTCCTCTCTCCTTCTGTACTTATGCGTCCCTTGTCTAGCACATGTTTATTGTATCTGTCTATATTTTTCCCCTTTTCATATGTAAAGCGCCATGGAATAAATGGCGCTATATAAATATATAATAATAATAATAATAATAATAATTTGTTGAGCAGATGACAGCACCAAAAAAGGATTTTGGTGCCGCGTCCCGAAGTAATGTTGTGAAGGCACCGGCGTTGTCCGCTATAAAGAAGGCGGTAAGACGGTCCTTGAGAAAAATGACACCTCGTGATGATGTGGAGGTATATCTTACTAGGTTTGAGAGACTGGCAGAGAAGGAGAATCTGCCACTATCTGAATGGGCCATGGCGGTCGTACCCTATCTGATTGGGGAACCCCAAAAAGTCTGGGCTGACCTGAGCAAGCAGGACAGCGAAGACTATGCCAAGTTGAAAGCGGCGATTCTTACCCGGCTGGGTGTTACGGTGACAGCCCGTGCCAGGGGAGTTCGTGACTGGAGATACAGTTGGGAGTCTGCAGTCAGCAGGCCTGATTATGGAGTTGAAAAGGTGATAGTGGACCGCTACACCCAAGCACGTCCTCCTGAGGTACAGCCGTCTGAGAGGTCATCACTTCGGAGTTCCCGGACGCTGAACTCTCGCGGTAAGAGCGTTCCAGCTGTTGGGGACATGGGGTATGCTGATAAGCGGGTTCAGGCCCGAGGGGACATGTGGGTGGGAGAGTGTGATGGACAGTGTTGGAGCTGGCGTGAAATTGCAGCCAACTGTCCAATAGAGGGGGAGCCTATGTGTTGTGATGATGGCAGATCCCTCTCTCTCTGCGCAGAACCTGTGTGTGTGTCCACCTCAGCCGAAGAGACTGGACCACAGGGGTCCCCGGTGGTTGTAAGTGACTGCCCAGCACAGGCCCTCTTGGACTCAGAGAGTCCAGTGACTTCCGTATGTGACAGCCTGAGTGATAGGGACTTCATCCCTGATAAGCACCTGAGTGTGGTGTACATCCATGAAGACACCAAAGTCTACCCAGAGACTGCCGTGGACTTGGTCCCCAAACTCGGGGAGGTTTCATATGAAGTAGGGGTAGTGAAGACCCTGGTGCAACCCGTTATATTGGGTAATGACTTTCCCCGGTCTAAGGATCTCTGGGGGAAAAATGTTTCTGATGGACAGTGTGATGAAGCTCCTACTGAGGGTGCGCAGTCCCGAGGGGCGGAACACAATGCTAGTGGGCCGTTAAACTTATGTGATAATGATGATGACCATGATAATATTGATAATGATAATGATGATCATGATAATGATGATGACCATGATGAGGATGCTGATATTGATAATGATGATAATGCTAATCATAATAGTGATGATACTGATGATGACCGTGATAAAGATGACATTTCTTTGCAGGTGATGTTGGGAGACGAGGATGGTGGTTCTCGGGAACCGAGTGTCCCTGACCTGCCTGGCTCCTGTGACAATTTTGGGAGTGAGCCGGTGCGAGACCCCACTCTTAAAACGGCACAGGAGAATGTAATTGTTCTGAATGAGGTTCCCCAAGAGCCTGGCTCTGAGGAAAGGTTTCCTCATGCTGCCATGAACAATAAACTATTGTATAGGGACACTGAAGTCCAGGGAGAGGTTGTGAGTCAGCTCCTGGTACCTGAGCTATATGGAAGTATAGTGCTGGGGTTATCACATAGTCACATACTTGAGGGACCACCTGAGGGAAACCAGGGACCAGATGGTGAAGTTAATGTTGTGGATGACATGTTAACTAAGGTTCCAGATCAAGATGTGAATGAGAATGAATTGTATAACCCTGACAGTGAGCCGGATGTGAATGAGAATGAATTGTATAACCCTGACAGTGAGCAGGATGTGAATGAGAATAAATTGTATAACCCTGAAAGTGAGCCAGATGTGGCTGAGAAAAGGGGGTCAGACAGGGATAGTGGTGGTGATAGTGAGTCATCTGATGACAATAAAGCAACCAGTGCAAGTGAGGAAGGCATGGTAGCAGAGGAGATTGAGAGTCCTGAGAGGAAGGCTGAGGCTGACCTTGCAGTCGGACGGAGGATGGCATCTGAAGATGTTGTACAGTTGGCCGGTTCCCTGGCGAAGACTAAGGTGAAAGACAGGACTCTGAAACTGAACACAGCACAAGTGGATGCTGTTGAAAATGAGAAGTTATCAATGTATGGTGTGGATCTGCATCAGGCCAAGGACTCTGAAGGTGATGCTGCAGAGGTGGAGAAAGCCATGGAAGTGGTGGACACCAGGCCAGGTGCCTCACCAGAGGCTGATGTCTCAAGTGAAGCTGTGAGGAACAAGACTGAAGATGTGGGGAATGACTCTGCCCCGGAATATGTTTCTGCCGGAGACAGCGGCGTGGACGGTGTACTGTCCGGATCCGTGGCTGCGACTCGCGAAGCTCGGGCCGGAAATTCGGCGCCCGGTGCGCCATCGGAGTTCCCGAGCGACCCAAAGGATCTGGATAAATCCCAAGATGAGATTTTGAGACCTCGGGTTGGCCTTGGTGAGCTCAGGCGCATTTTCATGGAGTCTACACTTGAACCACGTCCCAGTGAGTGGGAGGGGCGATGTGTCGCTCCGTTGCCGCTGCAGATACACGGGAGCTCAGATGGGATGCAGAACGTGGTGGAAAAGAAGACTGATGGTAGGGCTTCTGAGCATGTCCTACCAGAAGAGCCTGAAGAAGGGGCCAAAGACGTAAAGGACGTCCAACAACTACAGGAGAAGATGCGTAGCCATGAGGATCTCCTGGAGAAAGAAGTAAGAGCTCTGAGTCTTATGCAAAGTGAGCCTGTACCAGAAGAGGATAAATTATGTGTACCGACCAAGAAAAACGATCAGCTCCCTCTACAGTGCCAATCGTTTGAACAGTGTGGCTCGGAATGGTCAGAGACCATGACAGAGGCGCTTGGGTTCTGTGAGGTAGAATTTATGAATCAACTGATATTTAAGAAAGTAGATGTGCTAAAGAAAGTTCAGGGGGAATTAGAGAAAACCCCTATACCTCCTGTGACAGTTGGTGACACAGGGTCAGTGCCCCAAAAACAGGAGGTACGAAAGTTTCTGAGGAAGAATCAGCAGAGCTGTTCTGACGTGCCTGGTCGTACTTATCTGGTGAGCCACTATACCGAGACTGAGGCTGGCACTAAAGTCAAGATGAAACAGTGCAAGATACCCGAGGCCCGCAGAGAGTATAGGCCTGGGAGGGTACAGGGTAGTGCGGATGCTTCAGATGAAGAGAAAACTGATGTTGGCTATGACAGTGGTGAGGATGAAGCTGATGAGGGCCATGACTGGTCCAGAGTTCACTGTCTCTGTTGGATTGTTGACCAGCCCTCCGGTCTGGATGACCAGCCCTCCGGTCTGGAGAAGAGGGAGGGGATATGTGAGACAGTGAAGGAATATGTGGTGAATGAGGTGTATATTTCACCTAAGTACCTTGCTGACTGGTATGAGCGAAATGTGTGGCTTTGTAAACCTGGTGGTAAAGAAAGGTCACTACACCTGCCATTCAGTACACGCTGGCAGCTCAGACCTGAATCCACTCAGGTGTTGATTAGGAAGCCAGAAGTAGGTGCTTGGGAGCACAGTCAGAGAGCTCATTCAGTCTGGACAAGGGGTCCAGGCACAGAAGGTGTCTCCAAGAGTGTGGGAGCTGTCTTTAGCCCGGACACAGGGAGGTGTCCTGGCACAAGGAAGCAGTCTCTAAGAGTGTGAGCTATCTCAGTCTGGGTGCAGGAAGTACCCCGGACACAGGAGTAGTCGCAGTGAGAAATCCGTGCGAATAGCGACTGAATAGGAGGTGACCTCTCTCAAGTCTGGACATTGGAGTTGCCTTCAGACATAAAGAGGAGTGTCTGTGAAACTCCATACTGGTAACATATATCATATGTGTTGTTTTGGGCACAGACTGGTAGAGTCTGGGTCCCGGATAGAGAGGGCCATCTATCTAAGTGTAATTAGAGGCTAGACAAGCCCAGGTTTTCTGTTTATGATTTGTTTTTATCTGTGTGCTGTGGACTTTAATAAAACTGGTTGCGGCCAGTTTTCACCAAACTGCTGTCTGAATGAACTGTTTCCGTGCCATTCTGTCTACCCAGACAGCGATCCTAGAGCTAAAACCCCCGGAAAGGCTACACTGAGTTTAATGTGACAAAACGTCCTGTATCCTTGGGTATGGTTCATCTTGTGCTGGAACACAATCCTATGTAGCATGATGTATAGAAAGTATTATCTTTTACATTAACCCCTAATAACCAGATCACTGCATTTCAGCAGCAATATCTTTTTTTCTTTTAAACTGACATGGCTATACAAGACTTTGTTTTTTTTATATGGAACAATTTCTATTATTTTTAGCGCTATTTTGGGCTGCATATAAATTACTGTGCAATTTCTGTAATTTCGTTGTGACTCAAATATATGAAAAACAAATGTATTTTATTTTGTTTTGATTTTTACTGCTTGGTGCACATCAGATAGACTTGTGGATGGATTCTCCTGGTTATTATGGTCATATAGATACAGTTAGGTCCATAAATATTTGGACAGAGACAACATTTATCTAATTTTGGTTCAGACATTACCACAATGAATTTGAAACAAAACAAATCAGATGCATTGAAGTTCAGACTTTCAGCTTTCATTTGAGGGTATCCACATTAAAATTGGATGAAGGGTTTAGAGTTTCAGCTCCTTAACATGTGCCACCCTGTTTTTAAAGGGACCAAAAGTAATTGGACAATTGACTCCAAGGCTATTTCATGGACAGGTGTGGGCAATCCCTTCATTATATCATTCTCAATTAAGCAGATAAAAGGGCTGGGTTGATTTGAGGTGTGGTGTTTGCATTTGGAAGGTTTAGCGTGAAGGAAACATGCGGTCAAAGGAGCTCTCCATGCAGGTGAAACAAGCTATCCTTAAGCTGCAAAAAGCAGAAAAAACCCATCCGAGAAATTGCTACAACTTAGGAGTGGCAAAATCTACAGTTTGGTACATTCTGAGAAAGAAAGAAAGCACTGGTGAACTCATCAATGGAAAAAGACCTGGGCGCCCACGGAAGACAACAGTGGTGGTTGATCGCAGAATACTCTCCATGGTGAAGAGAAACCCCTTCACAACAGCCAACCAAGTGAACAACACTCCCAGGAGGTAGGCGTATCAATATCCAAATCTACCATAAAGAGAAGACTGCATGAAATTAAATACAGAGGGTTCACTGCACAGTGCAAGCCACTCATAAGAATCAAGAATAAAAAGGTAGGCTGGACTTTGCTAAAAAACATCTAAAAAAGCCAGCACAGTTCTGGAAGAACATTCTTTGGACAGATGAAACCAAGATCAACCTCTACTAGAATGATGGAAAGAGAAAAGTATGGCGAAGGCGTGGTACAGCTCATGATCCAAAGCATACCACATCATCTGTAAAACATGGCGGAAACAGTGTGATTGCTTGGGCATGCATGGCTGCCAGTGGCACTGGGTCACTAGTGTTTATTGATGATGTGACACAGGACAGAAAATAGCCGAATGAATTCTGAGGTATTCGAGCCATACTGTGTGCTCAGATCCAGCCAAAAGCAGCCAAACTGATTGGTCGTCGTTTCATACTACAGATGAACAATGACCCAAAAACATAAACCAAAGCAACCCAGGAGTTTATTAAAGCAAAGAAGTGGTATATTCTTGAATGGCCAAGTCAGTCACCTGATCTCAACCCAATTGAACATGCATTTCACTTGTTAAAGACTAAACTTCAGACAGAAAGGCCCACAAACAAACAACAACTGAAAACCACCGCGGTGAAGGCCTGGCAGAGCACAAAAAGAAGGAAACACAGTGTCTGGTGATGTCCATGATTCAAGACTTCAGGCAGTCATTGCTAACAAAGGGTTTTCAACCAAGTACTAGAAATGAACATTTTATTTACAATTATTTAATCTGTCCAATTACTTTTGGTCCCTTTAAAAACAGGGTGGCACTGTTAAGGAGCTGAAACTCCTAAACCCTTCATCCAATTTTAATGTGGATACCCTCAAA